>UESW01004083.1:630305-1081887 GCA_900491605.1 Calamus simplicifolius
TCGGCGACGATCCGACGGTTGCGATCGATCCAAGCCCTGATCCGATCGGCCACGATCGATCTCGGACCGTGGCGATCCATCCGAGATCGGCGACGATCCAACGGTTGCGATCGATCCAAGCCCTGATCCCGATCGGCGACGATCGATCGCGGACCGCAGCAATCGGTCTGATCGGCGACGATCCGAGGGTTACGATCGATCCAAGCCCTTATTCTGATCGGTCACGATCGATTTTGGACCGATTGCTATTTAACATAATTAATTTTTTAAATATATAACGACGCAAAGGGTTGCATCATATTTTTTTAATATGATAATTATAATATATAAAAAATTAATTTTAATTCTAATAATTACGATGCAATAAGTACGTCGCTATATTAAAACATAATTTTCTAAATTAATATTTCGCTTATTACATCGCTAATGCGTTGCTATTTAACATAATTAATTTTTTAAAAACATTGCAACTCACTGTGTTACGTCATAATTATTTTTTCTCATATTTATAATTTATAAAATTTAATTTTATTTAAAATTATTGCGATGCAGTTATTGCATCGCTAATTAAAAATAATTTTAATTTATTTTCTAGTTTATTGCGTCACTAATGCGTCGCTATTTAAAATATTTAATTTTTTCCAAAATATTGTGACGCACTGGGTGGCATCGCAATATTTTTTAAAATATTAGTACTGTAAAAATATAATTCCATTTAAATTATTTGCGATGCAATTGTTTCATCGCTAAATTAAAAATAATTTTTTTATTTTTCTAGTTTAATGCGTCGCTAAGGCGTCGCTATTTAAAATATTTATTCTTTTCAAAATATTGCGACGCACTGGTTGGCGTCGCAATATTTTTTAAAATATTACTACTGTAAAAAATATAATTCCATTTAAATTATTTGCGATGCAATTGTTGCGTCGCTAAATTAAAATAATTTTTCTATTTTCCAATTTTATTGCGTCGCTAAGGCGTCGCTATTTAAAATATTTAATTCTTTTCAAAACATTGCGACGCACTGTTATGCATCGCAATATTTTGTAAACTATTTGTACTTTAAACAATATAATTTTATTTAAATTATTTGCGATGCATTTGTTGCGTCGCTAAATTAAAAAATAATTTTTCTTATTTTCTAATTTATTGCGTTGCTAATGCGTCGCTATTTAATATATTTAATTCTTTTAAAAACATTGCGACGCACTGTGATGCGTCGCAATATTTTTTTCTGATAATTATATTTTATAAAATTTAATTTCATTTCAATTATTTGTGATGCAATTGGTACGTCACTAAATTAAAAATAATTTTTCTAATTATCTATTTTATTGCGTCGCTAATGCGTTGCTATTTAAAATATTTAATTCTGTTAAAAACATTGCGACGCAAATATTGCGTCGCAATATTTTTATTGATATTTATATTTCATAAAAAATAATTTAAAAATATTGTGATGCAATATTTGCGTCGCAATATTAAAATTTAATTTTTTTTTGATTTTTTGGTTAATTGAGTCGCTAATGAGTCGCTAATGCGTCGCAATATTTTGTTGTCACAATGACGTCGCAAAGAGGTCGCAATTTAGCGACGCAATTATGCGTCGCTAAATTTGCGTCGCTATTTCAGTATTTTCTTGTAGTGATTTATGTCCTTTGTCTCCACATTTAAAACAAGTAATGTTTAATGATTTTTTAGCATGTACAAAAATGTTTTCAATGATTTTTGCTTTTTAAGTGGATTATATCCTAATCCAGCTTTATCAAAAATAGCCTTTTGATTTTCCAAAATCATATTAAGTTTGATAGAGCTTAGTGTAAATTTATCAACTATGGGCTTAAGTCTATCAACTTTATTTTTCAAACTTTCTTTTTCTTTTATTAAAATTTCTTTATCAATAACATGCTTTTCATTTTCTAATGATAGTTTTTGCATTTGAGTTTTCAAATCTTTGTTCTTTGAACTTAGGTTTGCAAAATCATCCATTAATTCATAAAAAGCACTATGTAATTCATCAAAAGTGAAGTCATCAAGAAAACTCGGACTTACCTCATCGTTGTCCGCCATGAAGCATAGATTGGTCATTTTACTCTTTTCTTCTTCTTCGAAACTTGTACTTTCCGAATCGCTCCATGTGGCCATCATTGCCTTCTTTTGAACCTCCGGGTGCCTTTCTTTAGTTGAGGGCATTCAGATTTAAAGTGACCCGGCTTCTTGCATTCAAAACAAATAACTTCCTTATCTTTGCCCTTGTCCTCATCTTTTCTTGCAAAGGGCTTTTTCTTTTCAAACTTCTTCTTCTTCATGAATCTTTTAAATTTTCTTGTGATGAGTGCCATGTCCTCATCATCACTTTCATCCTCAGATTCATGAGGCTCTTCCATATATTCAGAAATCTTAAGAGCCATATTTCTTTTCTTCTTTGACTCATCTTCATCAACATGTTTGATTTGAAGCTCATGAGTCATCAAGGATCCCAACAGTTCTTCTAGGGGTAGTGTACTTAGATCCTTTGCTTCTTGTATTGCCGTCACCTTAGCTTCCCAAGTCCTAGGCAAGGAACACAAGACCTTTCTCACAAGATCAGAATTATTATAAGATTTACCAAGACTTTTTAAACCATTAACTATGTCAGTAAATCTTGTAAACATATCAGCAATAGATTCACATGCATCCATTTTAAACAGTTCATATTTATGAACTAGCATGTTAATCTTGGATTCCTTGACTTGATTTGTTTCCTCATGGGTAACTTCAAGTCTATCCCAGATTTCCTTAGCAGAAATGCAAATAGATATGCGATTGAATTCATTTGCATCTAATGAACAGTATAAGACATTCATAGCTTTGGCATTGAGTTGTGCCAATTTTCTATCATGTTCATCCCATTCCGTTTCCGGTTTAGGAATCTCCATGCCATTAACTCTAGCAGTGGGTGTGTGTGGTCCATTGACTATAATACTCCATAGATCATAGTCAAGTGCTTGAATGAATATTTTCATTCTAGCTTTCCAATAACCATAGTTAGAACCATTAAATAAGGATGGTCTATTAGTAGATTGACCTTCGAAAAAAGATGAACCAGCTTGAGTTGCCATGTGGATCTTTGACTCTTGATCGTTAGATCAAATCAAATGAGCACTAGCTCTGATACCAATTGTTGGTCCAGATAGCAACCCAAGAGGGGGGGTGAATTGGGTTTTTCAAAAATTAAACTCTTTTGAATAAATAACCCCCAAGCGGAAATAAAAACTTAGATTCACAGATTTAAAACTAAGCAACTATAAATGAAGAGATGAAGATAAAGAGACAAACACGGCAAACACAATAGATTTTATAGTGGTTCGGTGTACCTACACCTACGTCCATTCCCAAGTACCTCTTGGGTCCACACTATAATCAAACTGATTACAACAGAGTTGTTTTGCAAGCTCACAACTCAAACTTGTTGTTTTTCCGGGCGTACAATGAACCCAGCTGGTTTTCAAGGCTCACCAGCACAAAACCTAAAACCACAAGCAAATACTTGCACAAGGCTAACTGCCTCAACTGAATCAATCACTAGATTGACCCAGCAAACAATATAGTGAGTTTACAAAAGCAAACTGCTCCTTCAATGAGCAAATATACAATAATGAAACAATAAATAGAGATTAGGAACCAAAGCCTGATTTGAAGATCTTGGTGGCTTCTTCCTTCTCTTCCTTTGAATGGATCTTCCTTTGGATATGCTCTTGAGGTTCAGAAGATTGAAAAACTAGGGCTTCTCCCTTCTTTTGAGATTTCTTCTAAGTAGAACAACAAAGGCTTGGAATCTCTTTCTCTTCTCTTGGGGAATGAGTATAATATTTCCTTACAGGTTTTCCCTCTTTTCTTTTCTGATAGATCTCAAGGATTTTCTCTATTCTTTTCTTTTTGTCTCTTTCTTGATTTTTCTTCTCTTCTCTTTGGGATGCAATCACCCCTCTTCTTATAGATTCGATTAATCCATAAATAGTGTAAAACTATCCGTTAGAAGCAAGTGAAAAGGATTAGATCCATAAATAACAATAACCGTTGGGATTAAAATTGATAAAGTTAAAGTTTAGAGTCGTTCTGACAGTTCTGGAGTCGTGTCTGACATTCTGGAGTCGGCTCTGGCTTTTCTGGAGTCGGCTCTAACTCGAAATAATTTAATCCGCTCGATCTGGAGTCATCTCTGACTTTTCTGGGGTCGACACAAAATTCTTCTGGAGTCGACTCTAGCAGTCCGGGAGTCGACTCTAAGTCGTGGCCTGAAAATCTAACGTTATGTTGTTTCTGATAGAGTCGGCTCTCACAGTTCCGGAGTCGACTCTAAGTCCGTGCCATTTTCTGAAGTCGGCTCTGCGATTCCATGTGTCGACTCTAATGTCTGCAGTCTTACCTTGACATTAGATTCAAACCAGAACTTGATTTTCCTTCTTGATTTTGATCATGAATTAGACTTATAAACTAAAAGACTTAATCAAAATCATTAGTAACATCAAATGTTATACTCAAATAGTTTTGTTAATCATCAAAATCCTCAATTGGGTCAACACTTTGTCACTCGGGGGCAAAACTTCTTTTCTTTGACGGACAGGCCGATACTTCGAGTCAATATTGAGCTTATGAGTAATTACCTCTGAAGGGATGCCGGGCATGTTCGATGCTGATCAGGCAAAGACATTCATGTTTGCTCGTAAAAAGGTAAGGAGTTGATTCTTCATTTCCAAGGGAAGGAGCTCACCAATATGCACAGTCTTCCCAGGGTCGTCCCCCAATGGGTAGGATAATAAGTGCTCGGCTGGCTTACCCCTTCTTTCAGATTCTTTGGGTCGAGCAGCACCGAAGTCGGTGGAGTCACCGTCTCCTGAGAACTGGGAGCCATATGATAGCATATTTGCATAGGATTTTGCTCCCCATGCATCTCGCTAATCCATCCACTGGTAGAAAATATCATGAGCAGGCGCTTAGTAGATATCACAGCATCCAAAAGGTTTAAACCTAGTCGATCGAGTATGGCATTGTATGCAAAAGGTACTCGGGCCACTAAGAACCTCATCAGGATTGTGCTCTAACATGGCGATCCTACCATGACTGGCAGGATAATTTCACCTTCTACTCTCACTGAATCTCCGATGAAGCTGACCAAAGGCGTGGTCACCGATTGTAGAAAGTTGAGAGATAAATTCATCCGAATAAAAGCATCATAAGTAAGGATGTCGCAGAGCTCCGACTATCTACTAATATTCTTTTTACAAGATGCTTAGCGATCATCATATAGACGATTACGCTATCATCATTCAAATTGCCCCCCCTGCTAACTTTCTTTCAGAAAAAGGGATTACATTTTCTACCCCCTCATCTCCTTGGTCTCTTCGAAGATGAAGTCATTTTCCATGAAAGCATGCCCACCGTCCGTTCTGTTGGAGTATTATCAATGTTGGCCTGACAAGAGAAGGTCCCCATTAGAGCTGGGACGGCTGAGGCCCTCTCTTCTGGATAAACTTTTCGAGGTAATCCCACTGGATGAGCTCTTTGATGGCACGCTTTAGATTACGCAGTCTTTAGTATCATGGCCATAATCTCCATGAAAGCAGCAATAATGACTCTGGTCGCGAGCAGAGCCTGTCTTCAGAGGGGGAGGGCACTGGAGATAAGACTCACCTTCAATCTCCATAAAGATATGAGACCTAGGGGCGAGGAGAGGTGTGAAGTTCTCTTCTCTAGGAGCAAAGTTTCAACGCCGGTTGTCTAGCCGGCATGAAGGTTTAGGCTTCTTGGGGGGGTGTCCGCTTGGCTCCACGTGGATAGCTCTTTACTAGACCCTTTCTCTGTGCCTCTCCGAGTAAGATCAAGCTTAACAAGCATAAGAACTGAAAGGCTTCTTGTCCAATGAATAGGTAAAGCGAGAGGGACGGAGTCCTCGCTTCAGGGTCAGGGTGGCCACAGCATCATCGAAGTGGTAAACCTCAAGGGTCGCAGTCTTGAATCAGACCATAAAATCCTTCAAAAGTTCTCCTTCCTTTTGCTGAATGGAAAACAGACTGTTCGCTACCCGAGGAATCTTTTGGTAGGCATCGAAGTGTGCTAAGAAAGGTTTTTTTAACTATTGAAAGAGTCGATGCTGCATGAGAGAAGACGAGAATACCAAGCACGCGCAGCCTTTCGAGGTAGCAGGGAAAGCAATACATAGAAGGGCATTAGTTGCTCCTTGAACTTGCATGAGAGCTTTATAACTCTTCAAGTGATCTAGTGGATCCATAGTTCCATCATAAGAATCCAGCTGAGGAAGACGGAACCTATGAGAGACATGCTCTTCCATAATCTGGTGGTGAGGGATGGACGAGTGTCATAATCCACCTCTGGTTGATTATGGAGTTTCTGACTGAGCTCTCCAACCGTCGTCTTGCTCCTCCAAAGCTCTCCATCTGAAAGTTGAGGTCCTCACTCATTGATTAAAAGACGACCAGGGAGAGCGTATCCGCCTGGGCTCCTTCTCTGTCTACATTTGGAGGAGGGGCTACTCGAGCGTGGGGGAGACGACTTTTGAAAGTTTCATGGTGGTGGTGCTGAACAGAGTATGACGGTGGCGAAGCTCCTCCGAAGAGGGTCTTCTTTAGATAGATTGTTGACTGGCCGGGTAGCAAAGTATGGGATGCCCAGGTAGCTTCTAACAGCCACTGGCTGTTGCCCTTGCAACTTACGAACTGCCCCAATAAGAGCTTGGACTTGCTGAGTAAGAGTGGCCAGTTATTCATGGAGAGTAGATAAGACCGGTGGCGAAGAAAGAATAGAAGGATTAGCCTCCGATTGCTCGGCGTGCGGAGAATGCCCCCCAGTATAACTAGCAGAAACCTTTGATATGTGTCACCACCATTGTATTCAAGAGAGGGAGAGCTTGTAGTTTAGAGTTACAAAGCTATCCTTCCTTCAATGTGATCACGCCCCCCTACTTGGTGCGCTAATCTGATGATACCTGATCACCTCGAGCTAATGTCCTTGAACGCTACTGGATGCTCCGTGAGTTTGCTAAGGCAGCTTTACCTCCACGTCGAGATTTGCAAGTGTTGAAAGATTATTGAAAAATTATATGACCCAATCCTTTTGATTTTGATGATTACTAAAAGCCATTGAGTTCATTAAAAGATATAATGAGTTTATTTAAATGAGCAATAAATTTATTTTGAACAATCAATGAGAATGTTAAAGTTTGACTTTAATCAATTTTGAAAGTAACTTTAAGCTCAATGTTTAAACTTTCAAAAAGAAATTTTATAATTCATGTTTTATTCAATGAGTTTTTGGAATAGTTCTTGAATCAATTCTTAATGTCAATTTTATTGAATTCAAGTCAAAACAATGAATTAAAATGAATCTGGAACGATTTTAATGTCAATCAGAAAAGTTTCTGATTTTTGATACGTTCCGGAGCCGACTCTTGAGTTTCAGAGTCGACTCCGCTCAGTGTACAGAAATGTGCATCTGTCTCGAGTCGACCCACGAAATTTGTCGAGTCGACCCCTGATTCTGTCGAGCCGACTCCATGACTGTGCGAGTCGACTCCGCTCAGACACCAGAGGTGTGTTTTTCTGAGCACTTCGCGAGTCGACCCCCAGCTTTTCATGAGTCGACTCCCGACTTTCAGGAGTCGACACTTTACTTTTGGTGAGTCGACCCCTAACCTTTATAAACATTTCTATTTTTGGTAAGACGAGCTCGAGCCGACTCGGGAAAAGCATGAGTCGACTCCAGCAAATCTGGGCGAAATTTTTACGGATGCCAACTCAGCTCCAACGGTAAGTTTTTTGATTAACGGCTATTTTTCTTTGTCTCTAACGGCTATATTCTTGCAGAATCTATAAATAGAGAAGCTGTTTTCAAATCAAAGAGAGCAATAGAGAGAGATATTTATTTCAAAGAAAAGAAAGGAAAAATCGAAAAACAGAGCGTTAGCTAAAAAATCCGTGATTCAAAATAGAGTGAAAGAAAGAGGGTGAAATCAAAGGAAGCTCCATCTGTGCTCAAGCTCTACTATCCAAGGAAGCTTCAGAAGAAATCCAAGTGCATCTCAAGTGATTTCCACCACTCAAAGAAAAGGGGAAAAGCCCAAATCAACTCCAACACTCATTCTGTGGAGAATCCGTGCTGAGGCCGATTCTACACCTCAAAGGAGTTGAAGAAAAGAAGAAAAGCTCAAAGCCAACCAACTGCAAATCAGGCTTATCTAAACTCTATTCTTACTTTTGTTAATCTGCTCATTAAGGAGCATTGTAACTAAACAAACAATTTCTATTTTTGTGCCTAGTTCAATCTGGGGATTGAACTAGTGGAGGTAGTCTTACCTCGGTCAAGCTTGGTTAGCTTGTGTTTGGGTTTTGTGCTGGTAAGCCCGTGTAAAACCGCTGGGTTCGTTGTGATCCCGGGAAAACAACAAGTTTGAGTTGTGAGCTTGTAAAACAACTCGGCTGTAATCTAGGGAGATTATAGTGTGGACCCAAGTGAATCTTGGGAGTGGACGTAGGTGCTGGTTGCGCCGAACCACTATAAAACCTTGTGTTTGCCGTGCTCATTTGTCTCTACTCTATCTCTCTTATATTTCTGTTTGTGCATTGCTTCTAAGTTAATTTCTCTCACTTGCACATCTTGAGTAAATTTGTTTAAAACATTTAAAAAGTCTTAAATTTTTAAGAACCCAATTCACCCCCCCCTCTTGGGTTGCCATCTGGGCCAACAATTGGTATCAGAGCAAGTGCTCATTTAGAATTTGATCTCACGATCAAGGGCTAAAGATCCTTATGGCAACACAAAGTGGTTCATGTTTTGCTGAAGGTCATTCTACGAATAGACCTCCTTTATTTAATGGAACCAACTATTCATATTGGAAAGCTAGAATGAGAATATTCATTCAAGCTTCTGACTATGAATTGTGGGGAGTAATAATAAATGGACCTAGTACACCCACACACGTAATAGATGGCACTATTGTTCCTAAGCCCGAAAGGGATTGGAATGATAATGATAGGAGAATGGCACAACTAAATGCTAAAGCCATTAACATTTTGTATTGTTCCTTAGACTCTAATGAATTCAACCGAATCTCAACATGTAATTCCGCAAAAGAAATTTGGGATAGGTTGGAAATAACACATGAAGGAACAAACCAAGTAAAAGAATCAAAGATAAATATTTTGGTTCATAAATATGAATTATTTACCATGGAACAAAATGAAACCATCACATGCATGTTCACTAGATTCACTGATATTGTGAATGGTTTAAAAAGTCTTGGAAAAGTTATACTAACTCTGAGCTTGTTCGCAAAATTCTTAGGTCACTTCCAAGGACTTGGGAAGCCAAGGTGACAGCCATACAAGAAGCCAAAGATCTGAACATCCTACCATTGGAAGAGCTTCTTGGTTCGCTGATGACTCATGAGCTTCAAGTTAAACAACATGTCAATGAGGATGAGTCAAGAAAGAAGAAGACCATCGCCCTCAAAGCTGCGGAAAAGGAAGTAAGCAGCAGCGATGATGAAGATGATGATGATGATGAGACAGCCCTCCTTGCAAGGAAATTCAAGAAATTTATGCAAAGAAGGAGGCCCTTCCACAAGAAGAGATTTGTATCAAAAATGGAAGGAGAAAAAGAAAAGGATAAGAAAAAGGAAAAGGACAAAGAGAAAGAGCCCTTAGTATGTTATGAATGTAAAAAGCCAGGGCATTTTAGATATGACTGTCCTTTACTTAAGAAGGCCTACAAGAAAAAGAAAAAGGCCTACATGGCAACTTGGACTGACAGTGAAGAGTCTTCTTCCGAAGAAGAAGAACAAAAAGAAGTTGCAAATGTTTGCTTCATGGCGGACGACAACGAAGAGGTAAGTACCGAAACCCCCGATGATGAATTTACTTTTGATGAAATGTTTGAAGCATTTAATGAATTGATGATTGATTTCAAAGCTTTGAAAAAGAAACACAAATCTTTGAAAACTGAAAACTTAAATTTAATTAAAGAGAAAAATGAATTAAATCTTGTAGTTAAAGATTTAAAAGATAAAATGGAAACACTTCTTAATGAAAAGAATGATTGTGTTCATAAGATTGATTTGATAAAATCTGAAAATGAAAATCTAATTAAAGAAAAAGAATCAATCTCTAATGAAAATGATTTTCTAAAGAAAGATGTTAAAAAGTATAAAGACATTGTTGAGAAATTTACTCTAAGCTCAACTAAACTAAATATGATTTTAGATAGTCAAAAAGCAGTTTTTGACAAAGCAGGTTTAGGGTATAACACATTAAGAAAACAAAAATCATTGAAAAATATTTTTGTAAAAGCTAACCAAAGTAATATTACTTGTTTTAAATGTAATCAAAAAGGACATAAATCTTTTGAGTGCAAAACAATAAGTAATAATGAAAAATTAAACACTAAAGGAAAGAAAATTTGGGTTCCGAAAGGAACAATTTTTATTGCTACTAACCATGAAGGACCCAAGAAAGCTTGGGTACCTAAACATAAAGTTTAAATTATGTTGCAGGAATGTCTTGTAGCCAAAAGATCAAAGAAAAAGTGGTACCTTGATAGTGGCTGCTCAAGACATATGACGGGTGACAAAGATGAATTCATCACCCTGGAAGAAAAGAAAGGTGGAGTTGTTACGTTTGGCGATAATGGTAAAGGTCAAATTATGGGCCTTGGTAAAGTTCGTATAACTCCATCTACATTTATTGATAATGTACTTTATGTTGATGGTTTGAAGCATAATCTAATTAGTATAAGCCAATTATGTGATAAAAACTTTAATGTTTCATTTAAATCTTCTATATGCACTGTAACTAATTCTATTGATAATAGCATTGTATTTACGGGTTATAGACATGGCAATGTTTACTTGGTTGATCTAGAAAAATTATCTTTGAGTGATCATTGCTTAATTGCTGACAATGCTAATATAAATGAAATTAGTTGGTTGTGGCATCGTAGATTAGGTCATGCAAGCACACACCTTATTTCAAAATTAATTAAAATGGATTTAGTTAAAGGCTTACCTAAACTAGTTTTTGAAAATAATAAAATATGTGATGCATGTCAATTTGGAAAACAAACTAGAAGTTCTTTCAAATCTAAAAATGTTGTTTCAACTTCTAGGGCTTTAGAGCTACTTCACATGGACCTTTTTGGACCAACTAGAACCACAAGTCTAGGAGGAAAGAAATATGGTCTAGTGATTGTAGATGATTATTCTAGATATACTTGGGTAATGTTTTTAGCTCACAAAGATGAGACTTTCTCGATATTCCTGAAATTCTTCAAGAAAGTCACAAATGAGAAAAACACTACCATAGTATCTCTAAGAAGTGATCATGGAACTGAATTTGAAAATCACTTATTTGAAAGTTTCTGCACTGAAAATGGTATTAATCATAATTTTTCAGCCCCTAGGACTCCACAGCAAAATGGTGTAGTTGAAAGGAAAAATAGGACTCTAGAAGACATGGCCCGTACCATGCTATGCGAAAGTAACCTACCAAAGTACTTTTGGGCGGAAGCTATTAACACAGCATGCTACATCTTAAATCGAGCCCTAATAAGACCAATCTTAAAGAAAACACCTTATGAATTATGGAATGAAAGAAAACCCAATATAAAATACTTTCATGCATTTGGATGTAAATGTTTTATTCATAATAATGGTAAAAACAATTTAGGCAAATTTGATGCTAAATCTGAAGAAGGAATATTCTTAGGATATTCAACAACTAGTAAAGCTTATAGAGTATTTAACAAGAAAACCTTAGTAGTTGAAGAATCCATTCATATAGTTTTCGATGAGTCTTTAGCATCTAGTTCTGAAAAGCTTGATGATGAGGAAGATACAAACATAATTGAAAAAGATCTTGAAAAACTTAATATTGAAGTATCTTCAGATCATGAGCAAGAAGCTAAAGATGATGATTCACATAAGGACGATGATGTCAATATTGATCATAATGATATAGATCTTCCAAGAGACTGGAGATATGCTCATAGTCATCCCAAGGAATTGATTATAGGTGATCCATCTCAAGGAATAAGAACTAGATCATATATGAGAAATATTAGTAATCATCTTGCATTTGTATCACAAATTGAACCTAAAACTATTGAAGAAGCTGAAAAAGATAATAATTGGATGTTAGCAATGCAAGAAGAATTAAATCAATTTACAAGAAATAATGTATGGACTTTAGTTGAAAGACCTAAAAATCATTCAGTTATAGGATCAAAATGGATATATAGAAATAAACTAGATGAAAATGGCATAGTAATTAGAAACAAGGCTAGATTGGTTGCAAAAGGATATAATCAAGAAGAAGGTATTGATTTTGATGAAACCTTTGCGCCAGTAGCTAGATTAGAAGCCATTAGGCTATTACTTGCATTTGCATGTCATATGAATTTTAACTTATTTCAAATGGATGTTAAAAGCGCATTTTTAAATGGATTTATAAATGAAGAAGTTTATGTAGAACAACCACCAGGTTTTGAAGATCACGAATTTTCAAATCACGTTTTTAAATTGCACAAAGCATTATATGGTTTGAAACAAGCACCTAGAGCTTGGTATGATAGATTAAGTAAATTCTTAATTGAAAATGATTTTATAAGAGGAAATGTTGATAAAACTTGTTTTTGAAAAGAAAAAGTAAAGATTTACTTGTAGTACAAATATACGTTGATGACATTATTTTTGGTGCTACTAACGATTCTCTATGTCAAGAATTTGCTAAGTTGATGCAGGGAGAATTCGAGATGAGCATGATGGGAGAACTCAACTTCTTCCTTGGACTCCAGATCAAACAAAGCAAAGAGGGAATCTTCATCAACCAAACAAAATACACAAGAGAAATCCTAAAGAAGTTTGGTATGGAATCAATGAAACCCCTCGGAACACCAATGAGTCCTTCATGCAAGCTGGACAAAGATGAAGAAGGTAAGAAGGTTGATCAGAAATATTATCGAGGTATAATCGGATCCCTACTTTATTTAACTGCAAGTAGACCAGACATTATGTTTGCTGTATGTTTATGTGCTAGATTTCAATCAGAACCTAAAGAATCACATTTAATTGCTGTTAAAAGAATACTAAGATATGTAAGTGGAACAAAAAATGTAGGTTTATGGTATTCTAGAGACTCCACATTAAATCTGATTGCATACACTGATTCTGATTATGCTGGATGTAAGTTAGATAGAAAAAGCACAAGTGGTGCATGCCAATTCTTAGGAAGTAACTTAATCTCATGGTTTAGCAAAAAGCAAAATTCAGTTGCATTATCAACTACTGAAGCTGAATATGTAGCGGCTGGAAGTTGCTGTGCGCAAATCCTATGGATTAAGCGACAACTTGAAGACTATGGTATCACACTTGATAAACACCTATAAATGTGATAACACAAGTGCAATTAATCTAACAAAGAATCCAATTCAACATTCAAGAACTAAACACATAGAAATCAGATATCATTTTATAAGAGAACATGTAGCAAATAATGAAATATGTCTTGATTATGTTAACACTGAAGAACAATTAGCTGACATATTTACTAAACCTTTAAATGAAGAAAGATTCTGTTATCTTAGAGGAGAGTTAGGTATTTGTGATCCATTAGAATGAATTTGAAACCCCTAAGGAAATTTATCTAAGATTCCTTCAAATCTTTGATCTTTAAGGAAATCTTATCTAGAATTCATATCTAATTGATCCACTCATATTCAATGATTATTTTATCAATTTTTATGATCATATTCCGGACACATTTCAGAAATTTCATGTTTTTGCTCTGAAATGGTCTCGGAGCCGACTCGGTGCGTATCGGAGTCGACTCCTGGTTTCGACTGAAACTCTCGGGTCGACCCCTCCTCGGCGCGAGTCGACTCCAAGTCGGGATGGTTTTCTGTGACTGTCCGGAGTCGACCCCTGGATTTGCGCGAGCCGACTCGAAGTGGTCCCAGGTTGATTTATCTAGGGCAGAGTCGACTCGCCGTTCATTTCAAACTTTCCAATCCTTCAAAATACTCTCTCCAAAACTCTTCCAAACCTTCCAAACTTCCTAGAATCCCTTATTGACACTTCCAATCGACAATGGCCCCCAAAACACGTGGTTCCAACCTCTGTGCGGCCGGCGTCAAGAGGAAGCGAGCCGTTAGGAAAACCGTGAGGCGTCCGTGCGTGAGCCGTCACCCAGCTCGGATTCTTCATCTTCTTCTTCTACTCCGAATGCTTCACCTGCTGCTGCTTCTACTCAGGTAGATAGATTAGCGGATAGGATCATAACAACGGGTAGAAAGGTAGATTTTGACTTTTTGAAGCTGAGGGTTTTTGTTGGGAGACATTTGATGAGATGGGATGGGAGAAAATATGTTCCCTGGATTGCCCGACCTATCCCTCACTAGTAAAGGAATTCTACAAAAATTTGTCTAGAGGTGATCACGGCCTAGTTAGCAATGTGAGAGGTCATAGGCTCTCTGTTACTGTTGAGCTTCTTTCTAGACTGTTGGATCTGCCTTTATCTGGCACTGCCACCTTTTCTTCAGAAGACCGTAGTCCCGCTCTTGCGAGATTATTAAATCGGGATGTTGTCGGATTTGAAGAGGTTTTTGCCAATCAACTTTCATTAGAACTGAGATTATTACATAATATTTGCAGTAGGATACTCTTTCCAAAGACCGGAAGATTTGACTATGTATCGGAAAGAGATATCTTTGTGATGGATGCCATTGTGACAGGCAAACCTATAAACCTTCCCAGTATGATACTATGGTACATTGCAGACTGTGGAGGAAAAAGAAAGTCTAGCCTGCCCTATGGAATGATTCTCAAGATTTTTCTGAGCCAAGGAGTTGTGATTTCAGACAATGAGCCAATGAGGAATCTGCGACATACTGACTTTTATAGCTTGGCCACCATTCATAGAATGGGTTTTATCAAGAAAAATGGAAAATGGGAGAGGAAAGGACTGATAGAAGAGAGAGCTACAGATGTTGAGGCTGCAGGACCTTCAGTCAGACATCCTTCACCTGCACCTCCGAGCCCTTCTGCTTCTGCCCCTGCTCCAGCCCCCGCTCCATTATTTGATCAAGCTTCATCATCTTCTGCCGGTTTCTCAGATCAACAGCTAATGCAACTCAAAGTTCTATTTGATGATCAATCTGAAAAACTTAAATCTGAATTTGAGAATAAGTTTATGAATTTGAGGGAGACTCTTTATTCATTGGATGATCGTATCTCTAAGATGGAGTCTACTCTCAGCTCTTCTTCGGTATCTTTAAGTGGTGATCTCAAAAATATATTTGAAGAACTTAAAGATATATGCGGAGATGGAGAGACTTATGCAAAGTGCAATGCGGAGCTACAAGACAAGATTCTGACTGCTTGCACCTTTGTCGATGAGAGGCTCAAAGATTATGTGAAAATTCAATCTGATGGAATGAAGAACATAGTAGATCATTTAACTAGGATTGTAAGAACTCATTTCTGAGATATTAGATTTTCAATCCTTGCTATGTACTGAAATTTTTGTTTTGATATCAATGTATTAAACATCTTGATGTATTAGACCTTTTGATGAAATGAATTCTCTATGTTGATTACTCAATGTATTTCCTTCTTTCAATGAATGAATGAAATTGTCAAATCTTATCTTGATTGAATGAATGTTTATGCTTCTCTACCTTTTTGTTGATAACAAAAAAGGGGGAGAGTTTTATAGTTTATGATTGTAAATACATTTGAGAAAATCAAAGTAATCAATGAGATAAACAATGGGATATTTATTTAAGTTTCATAGGGGGAGCTACCTCATTCAGGGGGAGCCTAAGCCTAACTATGAAAACAAAATAAATTCACTAATCAATCATGCATAAACTCAATGTTTTTGTCATCATCAAAAAGGGGGAGATTGTTGGAAGATTATTGAAAAATTATATGACCCAATCCTTTTGATTTTGATGATTACTAAAAGCCATTGAGTTCATTAAAAGATATAATGAGTTTATTTAAATGAGCAATAAATTTATTTTGAACAATCAATGAGAATGTTAAAGTTTGACTTTAATCAATTTTGAAAGTAACTTTAAGCTCAATGTTTAAACTTTCAAAAAGAAATTTTATAATTCATGTTTTATTCAATGAGTTTTTGGAATAGTTCTTGAATCAATTCTTAATGTCAATTTTATTGAATTCAAGTCAAAACAATGAATTAAAATGAATCTGGAACGATTTTAATGTCAATCAGAAAAGTTTCTGATTTTTGATACGTTCCGGAGCCGACTCTTGAGTTTCAGAGTCGACTCCGCTCAGTGTACAGAAATGTGCATCTGTCTCGAGTCGACCCACGAAATTTGTCGAGTCGACCCCTGATTCTGTCGAGCCGACTCCATGACTGTGCGAGTCGACTCCGCTCAGACACCAGAGTGTGTTTTTCTGAGCACTTCGCGAGTCGACCCCCAGCTTTTCATGAGTCGACTCCCGACTTTCAGGAGTCGACACTTTACTTTTGGTGAGTCGACCCCTAACCTTTATAAACATTTCTATTTTTGGTAAGACGAGCTCGAGCCGACTCGGGAAAAGCATGAGTCGACTCCAGCAAATCTGGGCGAAATTTTTACGGATGCCAACTCAGCTCCAACGGTAAGTTTTTTGATTAACGGCTATTTTTCTTTGTCTCTAACGGCTATATTCTTGCAGAATCTATAAATAGAGAAGCTGTTTTCAAATCAAAGAGAGCAATAGAGAGAGATATTTATTTCAAAGAAAAAGAAAGGAAAAATCGGAAAAACAGAGCGTTAGCTAAAAAATCCGTGATTCAAAATAGAGTGAAAGAAAGAGGGTGAAATCAAAGGAAGCTCCATCTGTGCTCAAGCTCTACTATCCAAGGAAGCTTCAGAAGAAATCCAAGTGCATCTCAAGTGATTTCCACCACTCAAAGAAAAGGGGAAAAGCCCAAATCAACTCCAACACTCATTCTGTGGAGAATCCGTGCTGAGGCCGATTCTACACCTCAAAGGAGTTGAAGAAAAGAAGAAAAGCTCAAAGCCAACCAACTGCAAATCAGGCTTATCTAAACTCTATTCTTACTTTTGTTAATCTGCTCATTAAGGAGCATTGTAACTAAACAAACACATTTCTATTATTTGTGCCTAGTTCAATCTGAGGGATTGAACTAGTGGAGGTAGTCTTACCTCGGTACAAGCTTAGGTATAGCTTGTGTTTGGGTTTTGTGCTGGTAAGCCCGTGTAAAACCGGCTGGGTTCGTTGTGATCCCGGGAAAACAACAAGTTTGAGTTGTGAGCTTGTAAAACAACTCGGCTGTAATCTAGGGAGATTATAGTGTGGACCCAAGTGAATCTTGGGAGTGGACGTAGGTGCTGGTTGCGCCGAACCACTATAAAACCTTGTGTTTGCCGTGCTCATTTGTCTCTCACTCTATCTCTCTTATATTTCTGTTTGTGCATTGCTTCTAAGTTAAATTCTCTCACTTGCACATCTTGAGTAAATTTATTTAAAACATTTATAAAAGTCTTAAATTTTTAAGAACCCAATTCACCCCCCCCTCTTGGGTTGCCATCTGGGCCAACAATTGGTATCAGAGCAAGTGCTCATTTAGAATTTGATCTCACAATCAAGGGCTAAAGATTCTTATGGCAACACAAAGTGGTTCATGTTTTGCTGAAGGTCATTCTACGAATAGACCTCCTTTATTTAATGGAACAACTATTCATATTGGAAAGCTAGAATGAGAATATTCATTCAAGCTTCTGACTATGAATTGTGGGGAGTAATAATTTTGGCAGTTGGTGTCTCCTATTGACTTCTGTCATTAGATAATTTTGGCCATTAACTTACACGTGACTTTTACGAGACACATCAATATATGTACTCAAATATTTATTTTTTTATGTATTTTTTTGAGACAATAAGTGGTTGATGAAGAATGTTATTTGATCAACATGTCAAATTTGGAGGAAGGATTAAATCTCGAACACTCACAAGCATCAAAATTCTATTCGTTGCATGAATTTCTTCGATCTTCTTCAAATATAGATCACAGCTGAAGGGCTTGTTAAGGGGTAAAATTGTCATTGCGTTGATAACCATACGAAGGGACTAGGATCAGTCCCATCCCCCCATTACGCCCATAAAGAATGAGCTAACTAATATAATCCAACGGGTCGAGCAACCCATAGTTTGGCTCTTCCCCGAGCTTCTGTAGCTCAGCTTTCCCCGAGCTTCCCATAGCTCAGCTTCCCCCGAGCTTCCCATAGCTCGACTTTCCACGAGCTACCCATAGCTCGGCTTCCCCGAGCTTCCCATAGCTCGGCTTCCCCGAGCTACCTATATCTCGGCTTCCACGGGCTTCCCATAGCTCGGCTTCCCCGAGCTATCTATAGCTCGGCTTCCACGAGCCTCCCATAGCTCGGCTTCCCCTGAGCTACCTATAGCTCGGCTTCCACGAGCTTCCCATAGCTCGGCTTCCATGAGCTTCCCATAGCTTTGCTTCCCCAAGCTACCTATAGCTCGGCTTCCACGAGCTTCCCATAGCTCGGCTTCCACGAGCTTTCCTTTCCATAGCTCGGCTTCCCGAGCTTCTCATAGCTCGGCTTCCCCGAACTTTCATAGCTCGGTTCCCCTTGAGCTACCCATAGCCCATTTCTCCGAGTAACCCCCGAGCAATCCATGGCTCGACACACACCTCCATGGAACCCGACGCGGGAGAGCCCAGGCCTAGCGTAACGGAATCCCAAACAAAGGATCATATCGAGGAGTGGCCTAGATCTACAATAACGGCCTAGGACCTATGCACTCATCAAATCTCAGGCCATCAGAGGGCCCTCCCAGCTGTTGATCCTTTAACGAATAAGATACGGACCCCACCGGCCTTACAACAACTTGATTCGAATCATCCCCGTATCCTAACAACCTTCGAACCTTCCAGAAGGCGCTCAAGATCCAGGTGATTGCCTATAAATATGACACTCCCAGATTCTCTCAGGTATGCGCTCATAGCCCTCGGCTTACTGGCTCACTCTCACTCTCACTCACTCTCTAGCTCCTTCACTGCTCATCGGCGCTCCCCTAGAGCTCCCGATTGGCCACCCCTGGAGGGACTCCCTAGAGCGATCCTTCTCCTCATTTCTGTTGATCGTCGATCCCCACTGACTTGAGCGTCGGAGGGTCTTCTGCGGAGGGCCACCCCTAATGCCTCTTGCGTGAGGACTTCTGTGCAGGTCCGCCCAGGAGGAAGCCCAGATCCGGAGACCGATCGCGCCCGAGTCGAAGGACAGATCCGGCGGCAACAGATTGGTGCTAGAGGAAGGGCCTCAAGTCCCGTTAAAACTTGAAGAAAGGAGATAAGGATCTCGATCTGGAGTAGAACCTCTCCAATGGCTAATCGGAGAAGAGCAACCTCTGAAGCCCAGGACCAGGTCATCTCCCAAAGACCGGATCCGACAAGCAACGCGGTGCTGCAGCCGCCGCCAGTTAAGACCCCATCACCGCCAGCCATTCCGATGACCTAGGATCAGTTTGCCACGCTGGTCCAGCAGGTCCAAGCCCTGACCCATTTGGTTCAGGAGCGCCTCGTAACTGCTCCTGCTCCATGCCTCCCTGAGGAGGCCGCTGCCCCTTTCTCTCTGGCCACCTTCTCTTCTGGTCCGCGTGGAGTCACAGACCCCCCACATCGACCCAAGGGGGACAAACCAGCCCCACGAGGTGGCTACAACAGGGATCTCCCCAGATCTCGGCGGGCCCGATCCCTCTCTCCGAAGTCCTCCCACCATGATTCGATGCCATCCCCGCGCTCTCCTCGCCCGGCTCCTCCTCTTACATCTGAAGAGGATATCCGTCGATAACTCTGGAAGATGCATCAAGAGCTGGACGCCGCTAAGCACGCTCATCCACCTCAGCCCAAGGTGGAGCAGGGCATCCCCTTCACCAAAGGGATCATGGAGGAAGTGATTCCCTCCCATGTCAAGCTACCCGCCATCGAGCCCTACCATGGCTCTTCTGATCCGGATGACCATCTCAGTAGCTTCTGATCAATAATGATGTTCCACGGAGCATCAGACGCGATCCTCTGTCACGCCTTCCCTTTCACCCTCAGAGGATCTGCCCGAACCTGGTTTACGCCTTGAAACCGGGTTCTGTTGATTCTTTTGACAAGCTAAGCCGCCTTTTTATCGGCCAGTTTGTCAGTAACCGCCGTCACCGATGGAGATCCAACTCCTCTCCAAAGTTAAGCAGAGAGAGGGAGAGTTCTTAAGAAATTACCTTGGCCGTTTCAACAAGGCCATGCTGAAGGTGGACCACCTTAATCATGAGGTGGCTATGTCCGCCCTAGCGGGGGGAGTCTTGAAGGAGAGCAACTTCTACTTAGCGCTAGAGGTCAGCTACCCCTCGAACCTCTCCGATATGATGGCCTTGGCAGATAAGTATGCCAGGGTCGAAGAATCGCGGCGAGTTGCCTGCGCCGAGCTGGCGAAGAAAAAAGAACCTAAAGGTTCCGACAAGCACCGACCCGTTCGTCAGCCAAGCCCGCCTCGTCGCCAAAGAGCTCCCCCGCCGCCGTCGAGAAATCGCTCCCGAAGCCCACCCAAGCGATTCGATCGGTACACTCCGCTCACTGTACCCAGGGCGCAAATCCTCATGGAGATAGAGCGCCAGCTCCCCCGACCAGCTCCTCTCTGAGGGAACCCAACTCGGAGGGACCCCACCAAATACTGCCGCTATCACATAGAGCATGGCCACGACACCGAGGAATGTTGGCAGTTAAAGAATGAGATTGAGAAGCTAATTCAACGGGGCCGATTGAACCAATTCAGGAGGGCACCCGAGCCAGGACAAGGGGGTGATCACCAGCCCGAGCTTCAGCAGCCTCCTCCTCCTATAAATCCGCTTGTAATCGGCCACATAACATGATTGAGGAAGCCGGTGGCTCGAGCTCTAGAGATGATGATGAAGGCTCGGCGCCAAAGAAAGCACGAACGGGCGAGCTCTCCTTCTCCGATGACGATCTCCGAGGGATACAGTTCCCACATGATGACGCACTGGTTGTATCCCTCAATTTGAATGACTATGATGTAAGCCGGATCCTCATTGATAGTGGAAGCTCCATGAATGTGTTGTACCTTGATGTATTTGCTAAGATGAGATTGCTCATGGAAAACCTCCGAGCCATGGACTCCACCCTAATGGGGTTCACAGGCGACATCATCGTCCTAGAGGGGGTCATAACCTTAACGGTTCGGGCAGGAACCTGGCCCCTTGTGGCCACTATTCACATGGACTTCCTAGTGACCAAGCTCAGGTCACCTTACAATGTGATATTTGGAAGACCTGGCCTGATGTCTCTCAAAGCCGTTGTCTCCATCCCACACCTAACTATGAAATTCCCCACCGGGCGAGGAATTGGTGTCGTCCGAGGGAGCCAAACTATGGCTCGACAGTGTTTTGTCACCAGCCTTCAATCCAGAATGCCTAAAGTTGATGGGCTGAACGCTCGGGAGGAATTCATCGAGCAATGAGGGGTACCAATCGAAGAACTGGAGGAAGTACCATTGGACGAGGCTCATCCCGACCGAACCATAAAGATCGGATCGCTGCTGGAAGGCGAATCCCGATAAGAGCTGATTGACTTCCTCCGAAGCAATGCCGATGTATTCGCTTGGTCCGCCTCCGACATGCCAGGAATCAGCCTCGAAGTTCTTGTCCACCGCCTTAATGCAGACGACATATGCCGGCCCGTCAAGCAAAAGAAGAGGAGTTTCGCTCCAGAGCGGCAGAGAGCTATTGAGGAGGAGGTTGATAAGCTCATCAAGGCGAACTTCATTCGGGAGGTGAATTACCTAAGCTGGCTGTCGAATGTCGTCATGGTAAAGAAGTCGAGCGGCAAGTGGCGGATCTGCATCGACTTCACCGACCTCAACAAAGCATGCCCGAAGGACAGCTTTCCTCTCCCCCAAATTGATCAACTTGTGGATGCCACCTCGGGTCACCAAATGTTGACGTTCATGGACACCTACTCCAGCTACAACCAGATCTGGATGGCCCTCGAAGATGAGGAAAAGACCGCCTTCATAACCGACCAAGGTACTTACTGTTACCGTGTTATGCCTTTCGGTCTTAAAAATGCAGGAGCCACCTACCAAAGGCTGGTCAACAAAGTATTTAAAGAACAAATCAGCCGGAATATGGAGGTATACATCGATGACATGCTGGTCAAAAGCAAAGAAGCATCACAGCACATCAATGATCTTTCGGAGAGCTTTGCGACACTCCGCAAATATCAGATGAAGCTCAACCCGACTAAGTGCACCTTCAGCGTTAACTCCGGGAAGTTCTCGGCTTCATGGTCTCCCAGCGGGGTATCGAAGCTAACCCCCAGAAGATTCAAGCTCTCCAACAGATGGCGCCCCCGGCGTCTATTAAAGAAGTCCAGCACCTAACCGGGAGGATAGCGGCTCTTAACCGCTTCGTGGCGCGCTCTGCCGAAAGATGCTCCCCCTTCTTCAACACTCTCGGTTGGCTAAGAATTTCCAGTGGACCCCGAGTGTCAAAAATCATTCGAAGATCTCAAGAAGTACCTCGGCTCTTCCCCGTTCCTCAGCAGTCCAAATCCTGGGGAGACATTGTTCCTGTATCTGGCTGTCTCAGAAGGGGCCGTTTGCTCGGTGCTGGTCAGAGAAGAAAACAAGGTCCAGAAGCCGATTTATTATGTCAGCAAGCTGCTCCGTGATGCGGAGACGAGGTATAGCCGGATTGAGAAGATGGTGTTGGCCTTGATCACCTCAGTTCGGAAGTTGCGGCCATACTTCCAGGCGTATTCTGTGACAGTCCTGACTGACCAACCCATCAAGGCGGTGGTCCACCGCCCGGAGACATCAGGGAGAATGACTAAATGGGCCGTCGAGCTGAGCGAGCAAGACATCCATTTTCAGCCTTGCCCGGCCATCAAAGCTCAGGTGTTGGCTAACTTCCTCCTCGAGTGTACCATCCCAGAGGATGGCTCCACCCCCGACTCCCCCGAGAAACCAAAATTTGGCGCCCGATGGCTCCTCCATGTCGACGGGTCATCCAACGCCCATCGCTCTGGTGCGGGTTTGGTTCTCACCAGTCCGGCGACGTTTGAATATGGCGTCCGCTTCTCCTTCCCGGCCTCCAATAATGAAGCTGAATATGAAGTCCTGCTGGCCGGTCTCTGGATCGCCCATAGCCTTAAGGTGGAGAAACTGAATACCTTCACCGACTCCCAGCTGGTGGTAGGTCACGTGCGGGGGAGTTTGAGGCCCGGAACCAAACATGATCCGATATCTCCAAGAGGTTCGGAGCCTACTCTCCCATTTCCCCAAATTTAAGATCATTCAGATTCCTAGATCTGAAAATGCCCATGCCAACCTGCTATCTCGACTAGCGACCGCGGAATCAATGGACGACAAACGAAAATTCCACCTGGAGACTTTGGAAAGACCTAGTATCGCGGAAGCTGACCGTGTAATGCAAGTTGAGGCCGAACCATCATGGTTCGACCCCATCCTGAAGTACCTCAAAGAATGGTCACTCCCGGCCGATCGAAGGGAAGCGAGGAGGCTAAAACTGCAAGCCATACACTATGTGCTAATTGATGACCAGCTCTATAAGCGGTCCTTCTCTATGCCACTGCTCAGATGCCTCCACCCATCTGAAGCTGATTACGCCCTTCGGGAGGTGCATGAGGGGATTTATGGCAACCATCTGGGGAGCCGATCTCTATGCCACAAGGTGCTGCATCAAGGTTACTATTGGCCAACCATGCAAAAGGATGCAGATGACCTTGTCCGAGCTTACGACCCATGCCAAAGGCACTCAAGCATTCAGAGGCTCCCCTTCGCCACCCTGGTCCCCATATCCTCTGCTTGGCCCTTCGCCAAGTGGGAAATGGACATTCTCGGCCCATTTCTGCTCGCCACGGGGCAACGGAAGTTCTTGTTCCTCGCCATAGATTACTTCACCAAATGGGTCGAGGCGGAGGCAGTTGCACAAATAACCGAGGCTTGGGCTAGGGATTTCATATGGAAGTCCATCATCTGCCGCTTCGGCCTCCCGCACACTATCATCACTGAAAACGGCAGGCAATTCGATAATCTGAAGTTTTGCCAGTTCTGCGAGGAGCACGGGATCCACCACCACCTTACCTCGGTCGGGCATCCACAGGCCAACGGAGCAGCCGAAGTAACCAACCGGACCTTGCTTCAAGGGATCAAAGCTCGGCTCTCCAGGGCCCGAGGCAGGTGGGCAGACGAATTGCACCATGTCCTGTGGGCCTACCGCACCATCCCGAGAGTACCCACGGGCGAAACCCCATTCCGAATGGCCTTTGGCACAGAGGCCGTCATCCCCGTGGAGATAGGGCTCCCTTCTATGTGGGTGGAAAGCTACTCGGAGGAAGCCAGCGATGAGCAACTCCGCACCAACCTTGACCTGGTAGAGGAGATTAGAGAAAAAGCTCGGATCAGAGTGGCTGCCTATCAGCAAAGAGTGGCCTGCTACCACGCCTCCAGAGTCAAAGGGAAAGCTTTCTTGCCTGGCGACCTCGTTCTCCAAAAAGCATCTGTCTCCAAACCGCTGGAGCAAGGAAAGCTGGCCCCAAACTGGGAAGGCCCTTACCAAGTAGCGGAGATCGTCGGACCTGGGACCTACAAGCTGCATGATCTAAGCGGAAGATCCATCCCTCGGACGTAAAATTTGAACAATCTCTGCAAGTACCACTAGTAGGGTACGCCCTCTACAGGCTCGCCTTCTTAAATTTTTGTCGGCACAATGTTTCATAATTCATGACATAAATCACCACAAATTATATCACCGAAAATCATGAAAAGAAACAGATGCTACTTACTAATCCTCGGCACGACCGAGTTACCTATTTAAGTAGGAAAATCTTCGAACCTCGGCAGGGCCTAGCAGCAATTCTCCGAACCTCGGCAGGGCCGAGCAACTATTCTCCGAACCTCGGCAGGGCCAAGCAGCAATTCTCCGAACCTCGGCAGGGCCGAGCAGCTATTCTCTGAACCTCGGCTGGGCCGAGCAACTGATCTCCGAACCTCGGCAGGGCCGAGCAACAATTCTCTGAACCTCGGCAGGGCCGAGCAACTGATCTCCGAACCTTGGCTGGACCGAGCAACTGATCTTCGAACCTCGGCTGGGCCGAGCAACTGATCTCCGAACCTCGGCTGGGCCGAGAAACAAGTCTTCGAATCTCGGTTGGGCCTAGCGATGAATTCTAAAGCCCCGGCTAAAACTGGAGTGCGTAAAGCCCCGGCAAAAACTGAAGCACGCTAACCTCGATTAAAGCGAGGGACTTCCGAACAGTCCCCAGAACTTCGGCCAATTCAAAAAATGCGCACCGTGCAAAACCACCAACAGACACAAAGTCTGCGCCTTTAGCGAATCCCTAAAGGCCTCGGCAGGCCCTACACGGCCGCCTACGGACCCCAGACAAAATCAGGGAATCCCCCCTACTGCTAAATCCCCGGATGATATCCCTGTATCTTATCGCCCAAGCGCCTGTCTCGCTCCGCAAACGAGACCATGACTTAGCACGTAAGCCCACGGGACCACCCAGGTCCCCCATCGGTTCAAATAGAAGCGAGCGATTTTACCTCTTTTATGAACTAAACGGCGATTTAATCAGAGAACAATAAATTGCCAAAGAAGACCTTTTTCTTTATTAATTGTAAGAAAAAAGTACAGAAAGAAAGAGAAAAGTACATAAAGAAAGAGAAAAGTACAGAAAGAAAGAAAGATGGCCTTCGCAGAGGCCTAATGTCTCCCCCCAGGAGCTGCCGGGTCTTCCACATGCCGGGACAGATCGGCGACTCGCTGGCGGAGGGATGTTATCTCCCCCTCCTACCGGCGTACGACCCGGCGAAGGGCCTCGGTCTCCCTCGTGGAAATGGCGAGGTACTCCTCGATCGCCTTCTCAAGCTGCTCGTGACTTGTGACGGCTGACGCCAAGGCCAGGCCGTCAACCATGAACGGCTCCCCTCGGAGCCCCCACGACCGTTGTTCGCTACGCCTGATCCATTGGATGATTGCTCTCCACCCTGAGAAGCCATGTCGAGAGATGTTGAGAGGCTAACCAAAGGAAAGGTAAATGCTGGTATCCCTGTCATCCGTATTTATACCCCTCAGGAGAGCATCTCGATCAGTCGGGTCATAAATACCGACCCATGAGAATCGGCCTCGTGTCGCCGCTTTGACAGGCGCCCACAGGATGCGAGGGGTTGTGCTCCTTCCCGAGGGAAATCGGTAAACGTCGATCATTTGCTCGGGAACCCCCCTCCTTCTCTAGAAACTGGGTTCCTCCCGATCTGTCAGGCCCCTACGGAGTAAATGCCCTCGAAACTCCTCCAAATTGCCTTAAATCGGCCACCCTTTGGAAAGTGCAAAAAGAAAAAAGAGCGCCAGCAGCCGACGATGACTCGCTTCCCTCGGAAGTAGCCAAATCATAAATGTCGGGCGTACCCATGCGCCGCCCGTTCCGCTTTGGCGCTCTGTGATGAATCTCGCAGGAACCAAACATCATGAGTCTCGGTGGCGACCAAGTCATCCCTCCGAGCTATAAATCTTCAAACCTCGACTGGGCCGAGCAACTATTCTTCGAACCTCGGCAAGGCCGAGTCATAATTCTCCGAACCTCGGCAGGGCCGAGCCATAAATCTCCAAACCTCGGCTGGGCCGAGCAACTATTCTCCGAACCTCGGCATGGCCGAGCAACTATTCTCCGAACCTCGGCAGGGTCGAGCAACTATTCTCTGAACCTCGGCAGAGCTAAGCAACAATTCTTCGAACCTCGGCAGGGCCGAGCCATAATTCTTCGAACCTCGGCAGGGCCGAGCCATAAATCTCCGAACCTCGGCAGGGCCGAGCCATAAATCTTCGAACCTCGGCAAGCCCGAGCCATAGATCTCCAAACCTCGGCAGGGCCGAGCCATAAATCTCCGAACCTCAGCAGGGCCGAGTAATAAATCTCTGAGCTTCGACCAAAGTTAAGGAATATGTTCCACTGCCGAACAATCTCCAGGGTTCCGTCTGAATCTGGGCAGCTTATGAGCCCCGACTAGGTCGGATATCGCGGAATCCTCGGCCAAGAACGAATGATATCCTTGCGCCTCATTTCATTGCCAACAACAACTCTCGGCACGAAAGAAACAGAAACTAAGAGAAAGAACAAAACTTTCTTTATTTCATTACTATTGAAACCAATTACAACCGCCTAAGAGGCATTACAAGTACATTGAAATGCATGAAATAAAAACGGGTACATAACTCGGGCAAACTGCTTCAAAGCGGCTTTGGGTGACTATGATGCTCTGGCGTCCGGTCCAACAAATTAGGCAAACCACGAACCAGTCAGCTCAAGCCGATAATGAGCGGACGACACGGCCCAACCGTTGCGACCAGCTTCGATTAATAATGATATCTCAGTGTCCCAACCGAGATATCAGAGAAATCAGAAAGGATGGACGGGTTTTTACCCCAAACCACCCAACTGAAGGGCTCTCCGACGAGTAGGAAGGAAGCTCGCGGACCCTGATACCAGGGCACTCCCCCAAATCTAGTGTGTACAGGTAGCCATTGCCCAAGTCAACAGGCAATGTACTAGCAAGCGACACACCATCACCCCCTCCTCACATGGAAAAAGATTCCCGGGCGGACGAGCCCAGGGATCCGGGCCAGGGGAGGAGGAGAAATTCACACAAGCCATGGAGAGCCCGCATACACTTCCTACCGTACGTCCCCAAATGTGAACCGCAAAGGTCACATGGGAAGTGTATATGTGCGCTCTCCATGCGATCTATGCGGACCTCCTGTGCACTCTCCATACGATCTCCGGAGCTCCTTTCTTGAGGGCAAGCCACCCTCTGACGGCTCCTTTGTCACCCCAACTGTCCGGAGGGTGACGACGACTTGCAGGAAAAGAGCTTGGTCCTCCTGCTCTAAGCCTCAAAGAAATAGGCATTGTGTGCACCTCCACAGTTTACAGAAAAGAAAACTTTGGGATGGCCCAACACGGCCCTCTTTCCCCTTTTTTATAGGCAGAGACGAACCGGGAACAGCTACGAGAATAGAAAGCCCCAAGATTCGAGACGCCAAACCCGCACCACCATGTGGCCTCCTGAAATAAAAACAGCGCCCCACAATGCGCACCAAGCGCGTCGCTCGAGCCATGATGCATACCAAAAGATTATCTCTGATCCCGAATCACGAGCTTTAAATGCAGAAAATCATCCGCCGATCTGGTAGATATTTGCGGATCTGAGGGATCGCTCTGAGAAAACGACATCCTCCAATGGCAAATAAGCACCTGCACCACACGCCAAAGCAGCCCACGTCGGGAAAGATCAACACAGCACTGGTTCGTTGGAAAGTGCTGGGCGACCTTTTGCTGGCTGCAGAGCCGTACCACCCACTTCGGTGAAACGAAAATCGACCCGTCTTGGAAAAGACAAAGCACTGACATGAGTAATAAATGGATGCAAAGGCCAAACCCTCTTCTTACCAAAAAGAATAAAGGGGTGACAGCGAAGGTTCAACAAACCCCTTGCTCGGGGACAAACTCCCCTCTTTTCATTGAAGGCACAATCTAAGTTTGGCTACTGATGAGGCGGACTACCTTGGCGCTAGCCAAGCTACTCCGCCCCTCGGCCCTAGCCGAGCTACCTTGTCCCTCGGCCCTAGCTGAGCTACTCCATCCCTCGGCCCTAGCCGAGCTACCTTTTTCCTCGGCCCTAGCCGAGCTTTCCCTCGGCCCTAGCCGAGCTACTTTTTCCCTCGGCCCTAGCCAAGCTACCTTTTTCCTCGGCCCTAGCCGAGCTACTCCATCCCTCGGCCCTAGCCGAGCTATTTCATTCTTCGGACTTAGTCGAACCACTGTGTCATTCGGCCTAAGCCAAATTGAATCGTCTCTCAACCTCCCTTTGTACTAGGCTATGTTGTCGCTCGACTCTTTCGTCGGGGCAATCCCTATGCCTTGGCCTCGACTAGGATGTTCTTTCAAAATTCGAGCCCGGAAACCAACCAAGTGGCACTCGTAGTTAGGACTAAAAATTCGAGATAGGAAACCATCCATGAAAGACAAACAAATGAAAAACGGTTGATCCATTTATTGATTTCCAGTCAAACTACAAAATAAAAGAAAGAAAAAATATATATAGCCCCCCAAAGGGTCAAGACTTGGGATCAGGCCCAGCATCTCCTGCGGCAGCGCCAGCAGGGGCATCGCTTGGACCCCCCTTTTCGATGGTGTCTTGCCGGGGTACCTCGGCAGCAACGTCAACTCCTAGAACAGCTTCGAGATCGACGTCAGAAATTTCTTCATATTCATCTTCCTCGGCCCCCGGGGTGCGTGCCTTATAATACTCAGCCTCCAAACAGGACAGGTCCACGTCAGGATAAGTCTGGGCAATCTTAGCCTGTGCCTCCTCTTCGCCGAGCTAGAATGCATCGGCGCAGGCCACCCTGCATTCGTCGAAAAACTCGGTAGAGTTCTTGTACTCCTCCACTGCTGAAGAGGCCCGCACGCTTGCCTCGGCTAATTGTTTCTCCAATTCGGAGATCCTTCAGTGCCTCGAGGCCGCCTCCTCTCCGAATGCCACCAACCTCCCCTGAAACTCCTGGCTCACCCTGTTCAACTGCAGACAAAAAGCCAAGTAAAGCGAAAGTCGAAAGACCAAAATGGGTAAAACAAATAGCGCCCTACCTGCTCCTCCCGCCGGGCTAGCTCACCCTCCAGCACTTAGACCCTATTGAGAGCCCTAGACTTAGCCGATTGGTTTTGGCAAAGGCTCTCTTTTAGCTCATCCACCCTAGACTGAGTATCTCCAATTTCTTGATGGGCGTAGTCGAGCTCGTCAGAAAGTCGGGCAGCTCATTCATCCGACCACTTTAGTCGATCCTTCGTATCGGCGAGCTCTTTATTCAGGCGGGTGAGGTGGTCCTGCTGCCGCCGACACCTATGCTCTTCCTCCTCGAGCCTTTTGCTCCAGTTGCCTTTATCTTCGGCATGGCTGGCTTTCAACTGGTCCCACCTTTTATCAAAAAATTGTTGCATAGATTTGACCTTGCTCTCGTGCTCTGCCTTGGCCTGAGAAAGCTCCAGACTAGCCTTCTCGGATTGTTCGCGGAAGCCTTGGAGCTCACTGACCTGTGTAGCGAGTTGAGAGGCTCTTTCCCTCTCAACTGCCAGAATCCTGCGAGCCTCCTCGAGCTCCCTCTGAAGGACCACCAGGGCTCGGAAAAGTTTATCTGAAGAATCCACCTCTCCTTGAGGTGATCGACCTCCTGACGGCCCAAGCCCAAGCCCCAACAGACAGATGCAAGCGCCATTTCAGGGCCCTCATGATCAGGGCGTTCTGCAAAAAAAGAAGATTGCATACATAAAGAATACAGTCAAACTAGCTGACTAAAGACCTTACATCAGTGCGATTACTTACCCGAGACGCGTAATCTGTAGCGATCCTCGTGAGAGCAAGATCGTCAATCTCGGGAAGAAGAAAAGCCTCATTTGGCGCCCCGGTGTATCTAAAGGCCATCTCAACGAGGTCCTCTGGATAACTCCCTCCTGTCGAGGAACTCTCTCCCCCTTGGAACACGGACCGCATCAGAGCGGAGAACTTGGCACTCACCTCCGGGTCACGTGAGTGAAAGTCTGCGCTCAGGGAGCCAACTTGGGAACCCGCGACCCATGAGGCCCTCGATTGGCCAGCCTCCTCCACCAGGGCCCTCATTTGCGAAGCCTCGGGCATTTCAACTCCGGCGAGGGGAGCCCCGGTCCGAACGTCCCCTTCGCTCGACGGCTCCCCTCCTTCTCCTTCTTCCCCTCCTTCTCCTTCTTCCTCCTCTTCTGCTTCTACCTCCCCGGAAATCCCCCTACCCACAACAGACTCTTCAGGAACTTCGGCTCCCCCCGGAGCCTCCTGTGCCTCGGCGGAAGGCCCTTCACCAGAAAGCCCCCTGTGAGTTTCGATCGCTGGTTTGGCCATCTCCTCGTCGCCTGCTGGCTCTCCTACCAGTGGCCGAAGCCGAACCTCAGCAGCCATAACCACTTCCCCCACCTCGATGGAAGCAGAGGTCGCTCCCACCTCCACCTGTAACCTCTCCGAGCCACTGGCCTCCAAGGAGGAAGATAGAACCGCCCGCCTACGGGGGCCCCCAAGTCAACCGGTGTCTCTCCCTCGCCATCGTCAGACAGAATGACGACAGGCAGGGAGGAAATTCTAGCAGCCTCCTCTGAAACCCTGCGACATCCCGACTTTCACCTCCGGACAGACCCTCCTCCACCGCCGAAAGATCATGCGCCGCCGGAACTTGATACCTCCGGTCCGCGGCGACGAGGAGCGCCCATCTCTCCTGATCCCCCTAGGGTGGGAGCCGGAGGGGCGGGGCCTCTTCTCGGCCCGATGCTTGCTGCTGGAGCTGGATCTCCTGCGATGCTTTCCGAGCTCCTCCCTCATCTGGTCTGTGAGCGCCGACCTTTCGGCTACAGGGGCAATGTGATTCGCCCGTTAGTTCACACAAAAATCGAAGATGGAGTCACATTAAGCTATTGGCTATGAAGTAAAACTCACCACGGGGATCGACGGGACTGGCCTGGCCGCGAAGAGAGCGTTCTCCGATAGAAGGACACTAGCCGGAAGCGCTCGATCGCCGTGCAACATGATCAGATCCCTTTTCTTCGACTCGGTTAACTCCGGGTGCGCTTTCGGATCCTTTACATATTGCCCCCATACCCGAGGGAAATCCGAGCCGATATTCCCCGCGACGATGAAGAATCGCGACTTCCACTCCTTTATCGACGATGGGTTATCAGAGATCATCTTGAAGGACCTCCAGGGGCCGATGTAGGGCCACTCTGAGGCCCTCCCAGAGACCATATTGAAGCATACCCTGAACATCGGAAGGGTCGCAGTCACTCCGACACGATTGCACAACGAAATGAACCCGATGAGGTTGCACCAACTATTGGGAGCCACCATGGTGAAGCATATATTGTAGAACTTCATCACCTTCCGCACCAGCGGATGAAGAGGAAACCTAAGGCCTGCCCTCAAGCTTTCCTCGTAGCAGAACACCCCGTCTCCCAATCCGGATGTTACCCTATCCTCAGCCGTCGGAAGCAACAAAGTAACATCATGGGGGATCTTGTACAGATGGCGTATCCGCTCCAGGTCCGCTAAGGTCACCTCCGAAGCCTGATCACTCGGACTCACCATGTCTTCAATCGCAAGAGACGCTGAGCAACATATTACTGTGAAAACAGAAAGACGAAGCTCTCTAAGGGAAAGCGAGAGAGCGCTACAAATAGGGAAGGCGCCGCCTCGACTCCGTTTTTCCCAAGGAAAACCGCCTCAGGGTGAAGACGAGGCGTCTCAACCAAGACATCCGGAACCGCCACTACGGGCGCCGTGAAAATCAAGATCTCTTACATGGCGCTTCTCAGCTATTGCCTTCGCCCCTAAGGAATGATGGATCCACCTCGAAAAGGCAAAACGGCCATGCAGCATTAATTATGACATCATTGCGTGGGCTGTCGAATACATGTCCCCTCGTCCAGATTGTGCCACCTAGGCCTATACTCCCTACGCCCGAACCTACGCTTCGAACTAGGGAGTGGGGGGCATGTGTTAAGGGGTAAAATCGCCATTGCGTTGATAACCATGCGAAGGGACTAGGATCAGCCCCATCCCCCCATTACGCCTGTAAAGAACGAGCTAACTAATATAATCCAACGGGTCGAGCAACCCATAGTTCGGCTCTTCCCCGAGCTTCCCATAGCTCAGCTTTCCTCGAGCTTTCCGTAGCTCGGCTTCCCCTGAGCTTCTCGTAGCTCGGCTTCCCCCGAGCTTCCCGTAGCTCGGCTTCCACGGGCTTCCCATAGCTCGGCTTCCCCGAGCTACCCATAGCTCGGCTTCCACGGGCTTCCCATAGCTCGGCTTCCATGAGCCTCCCATAACTCGGCTTCCACGAGCTTCCCATAGCTCGGCTTCCCCGAGCTTCCCATAGCTTGGCTTCCACGAGCTTCCCATAGCGCGGCTTCCCCGAGCTTCCCATAGCTCGGTTCCCCTCGAGCTACCCATAGCCCGTTTCTCCGAGTAACCCCCGAGCAATCCATGGCTCGACACACACCTCCGTGGAACCCGACGCGGGAGAGCCCAGGCCTAGCGTAACGGAATCCCAAACAAATGATCATATCGAGGAGTGGCCTAGGATCTACAATAACGGCCTAGGACCTACGCACTCATCAGATCTCAGGCCATCAGAGGGCCCTCCCAGCCGTCGATCCTTTAACGAACAAGATACGGACCCCACCGGCCTTATAACAGCTTGATTCAAATCATCCCCGTATCCTAACAACCATCGAACCTTCCAAAAGGCGCTCAAGATCCAGGTGATTGCCTATAAATATGACACTCCCAAATTCTCTCAGGTATGCGCTCACAGCCCTCGGCTTACTGGCTCACTCTCACTCTCACTCTCACTCACTCTCTGGCTCCTTCACTGCTCGTCGGTGCTCCCCTAGAGCTCCCGATTGGCCACCCCTGGAGGGACTCCCTAGAGAGATTCTTCTCCTCATTTCTGTTGGTTGTTGATCCCCACTGATTTGAGCGTTGGAGGGTCTTCCGCGGAGGGCCACCCCAACGCTTCTCGCGTGAGGACTTCTGTGCAGGTCCGTCCAGGAGGAAGTCCAGATCCGGAGACCGATCGCGCTCGAGTCGGAGGACAAATCCTGGCGGCAACAGGGCTCATTTTTAGCAGATTCATATCGCGAAAGACTGGGTGTATTAGATTGCACTGGATGTTATCACAGATTGTGCAGAAACCGGGCATCCAGATGCCTTATCTGCTCAATCCTTGCACAATTTTTGAGTTATGACTGTTGTTAATTTGCAGGCTATGAAAGATCAGCAATCATGACTAGGATCACATCCCTTTGCTCAGCATTCAGAGATTTTAAGTTTGATTCTTAGATGGCGCATTTTAAAACAAATTGAACCTGGCCAGCATCCCCATGCAATCATTCATTATAAATTGTGTTTCAGGGGATTGGAGAAGACCAGGTAACGATGATAAGCTACTCAAGTTAGTTTGCAACCATGAGCAACCCGTGTATGGTAGACTGGGTCTACACCTCTTTTGTCGAGGTTATTGGCGATGTGGGATCTCATCTGTGCGGCTCTCCATCTGTTGTCCATTCGTCTGTTGGTCTCTCTTAGATTCACAAGAGAAAAAACTACGAACGCTATTATATTTAGTGAATTGATCTTAGTCTGGAAGCCCTCAATATTAGCACGGGAAGCCCTCAAAATAAGCACTATAGTTTTATTTAATGAAGTATCTGTTGTCAAGTAAGATAAAATATATATCAAGTTAAAGAAATCCCATCCCTAATCAAACAATCACATGAGCTCAAACTAAGAAAGAAGAAATCCCACATATAGTCGAAGTTTCACTAGTTTATCCTGAGCTTTCCTGGGCTACAGCTGATCCCGTTCTTTTAGACTCATCAACGAGCCATTCTACATTGGGATTGAACTCCGGAGTTTGTTATAATTTTGTAATCACTGTTAGCTTGCTACCAAGTTTAGAGTGTTAGTTTCTCATGGCCTTACAATTTGTAATGCCCCAAAATAAAATAGATTAAGCTATACTTTATTTTAGGAGAGAGAGAGAGAGGGAGGAGACGTTTGGTTGCGGCCAAGCTGTGCCGTGGTCACGTTGAATGCCCCGTTAGTGCCGGTCCGTTGGATGGACCGACGCCGATAGGGTAGAAACCCGGCCACTGAGGCGGCCGAAAAGGAAGGGGAGAGGGCCGCCCGACGGCCCTCCCCCATCGGCTCCGCACTCAGTTTGGGTTTGGCAACGTGCCTATCGGGCTTGGGCTGCGGGCAACGATCCCCAATGGCGCTAGGGTGGCGTTCGGTTTGTATTCCAATTTTAAAGAGTCTTTGTAGAGCTTTAGATACCAAACTGAATTTCAGCATAACCTTCCAACCCCAGACAAATGGTTAGTATGAGAGGACCATATAAATCCTGAAGGACATTGAAATGATGGACTTGGGTGTGCTTGAAACAACCACTTATCCTTGGTGGAGTTTGCCTACAACAATAATTACTAAACCACATGAGATGGCTCCATTTGAGGCTTTGTATGGTAAGAAGTGCAGGTCTTCCTTGTGTTGGGATGATGTGGAAGAAGGAAATTACTAGGCCCTGAGCTGATTCAGTAGAGAGTAGAAAGTACAATTAATTAAGGAGTGTCTCCGTGCAGCTCAGAGCTGACAGAAGAGCTATATGATGTTAGGAGAGAGCTAAATTTCAAGTTGACGACCATATCATTTTAAAGGTATCACCAACCAAAGATGAATGAGGTTTGGGCTAAAAAGTAAATTAAGTCCATGATATATAGGGCCATTTGAGATTTTGAGTATAGTGGGGAAGATGGCTTTAGTCTGGCACTACCTTTGTCACTCTTTGGAGTATACAAGGTATTTCATGTCTTTATGTTAAGGAAGTACATTTTTAACCCCAGCCATGTGATAAATATTGAGCCATACAATTGAAAAAGGATCTAACCTACAAGGAGCACTTTGTGCGTATCGTAGATCATAAAGATCAAGTTCTGAAATGGCATAGCATTTTCTATGTCAAGGTTCAGTGGAGTATCATTTTGACGGAAGGCTACATGGAACTTAAAGAGATAAAAAATTTATGAGAAGGGAAGGATGTAAATCCTCGTAATTTTAAAAAATAAAATAAAATATACGGTGCGCGTGGCCGTGGGGAGGGGCCCTCTCCTTGCTGTAAAAAGGGGGATGTGCTGGCCCCCTTTGCCCCATGCAGCACCTCCACTCCGCCCTCTGCCCCATGCACCGCCTCCACTTCGCCCTCCGTTGCCGTCGCCACTCTCATTGTCGCCACAGGCATGCTCCCCATTGTCGATGAGGAGAGAGAGAGAGAGAGAGAGAGGGGAGGAGATGTTCGACCACGGCCACACCAAGTGCCCCGATGGCATCGGACGGACTGGCACCAATAGGGGAGAAACCCGTCGCTCAAGGCTGCCAAGGAGGGAAAGGGAGAGGGCCACCAAGCGACCCCTAACGTGGAAGCTGAATCAGCTACTATGCTCGATTCGAGCTCGGCAGCATGCCACTGGCTCACTGGGCCTAGGCCATGGGCAATGACCCCAACTGGCATTGGGGTAGCGCTGATGGGATTCGGCTGGCCTCCTCTGATCGAGCGTGCCACCGTCATAGAGGTAGTGACGGAGGAGGAAGAAAGAAGAAGAGGAAAGAGAGGAGAGGGGGTGGCCGCTAGCGACGGCCAACATTGGGCCGATCATCGGCGACCAGCCAAACCCCGGGAAGGGTCAGTGGCAGCCCTAGGCCGCCGGCCATCTCCCCTGGTTCGGGTGAACTGGGGGGGGGGGGGGGAAGAAGGTGGGGGCTGGGTCGGGTTCAACCCACCCAGTCAACCCATTTGGGCCAATTTTGGGCCCTAAATTGGGCCAAGCCCAATAAAAGAAAATTGGAGTTTTGATCAATTTTGATCCTAGTTTATCGAAAAAATTTTATTTTTTCATTTGGACTGATATATTTTGAAGATATTCGAGTCCCAAGTTGGGTCCAAAATTAGACTGGGTAGAGTGTAGGAGTCACTTTGACATCCTGATTTTAAAAATTAAAATTTAAAAAATTGTGTTGTAAGTGCCTGAAAGCCCACGTTGCTAATTTTTATCTTTGGATTAATTTTGAGGTAAGTAAATGAATTATAATAATTTCCATAAATTATTATTAAATTATGTCATATTTTGAATAATAAAATGATTTATGTACAAAATTAATTGGAAAATAGAAAATGAGATTTGTGGTACCCTATACATGCAAATGATTATTTGATGTGATTATTTTGAAATTGTTAAATATTTGGTACCTTGCATATGCAACTAATTATTTAATATGGTTATTTAAATTGCTAATTTTGTAAAAAAAAAAGTAACATTTTATATGTGCAATAATTATTGACCTGATTACTTTAAAATTATCAATTTTGCAACATATTTGATGCATTACATTATTATATAAGTGTACATGCACATTTTGATTTGTTCAAGCCACTGTAATGTGAAAAGTATGTTGAGCATAGTTTTGCAACAATACATATTATCCTGCATATATGATATAAAAATGATATTTTATGAATATGCTACTATGTGCTACCACGGTTCACTATGACATGACATGATATGTTACATAACTATGGAACCCACCTCCATAGAGGGAATATGGGGAGGACACACATCCCTAAGGTATGTTGTGATAGAATATAATTTTATGCTACATGACTCCGGAACCCACTCCATAAGGGAATATGTGGAGGACACACACTTCTAGGGTGTGCTGTGACAAGATATGATATATGACATGATACTGGTGCCAAGACCCTGCCTCCATAAGGGACGTATAGGAAGGATACACCTTTGGAGTGTTCTGTTTATGTGACGTATTGTATGACCATGAGATATTGGTATAAAATAAAATTTATATGTTGATTATAGTGGGACAGTGGATTTGATTTAAAATAGTATTTTTGAAATATTATTTGCTTTCAAATTATTTTGAGCATATGATATGCATGATTTGGTAATATGTTGAAATGTATTTTAATTACGGAAGCTTGACATATATGATATGTTTATATCTTGAAATGATTATATTATGTTACAATAGGCTTACTTACTGAGTATGAGCTTATTTAAATTTCATATTATTTTTTAGAGCCACAAAAATAAAGAGGGCAATAATTGGGTATTTGGAGCTACATCTGTAAATAGATCACATTTTGTTACATGTAACCTCAACATGATTTTGTAATTTTAGTTAGTTGCCCAAACATTACATGACTTGTATTAAGAATAGTTTGGATTTTAAATGACATGTAGTTATTATCCCCCCTTGTATAATTGTATTGTTACAGATCACCTTGTATGCCTAGCATGTGGTGAGTTGTCACCCTAGGGCCACCACCACTAGGTCTAGGATGTGACAGTAGGTAGGCTTGGAATGTTACAAATGGTATTAGAGTCGACTTGAGTGTGCGAAAGATAGTGAGCAAAAGGAAAGAATTACCTATTGAATTATGGTAGAATCCCGTCATAGCATGGAACCATCCGCACCATCGACTCAGCTCAAGATAAATTCTAACTAGCTTATGACCATAGCATGGAACCACCATGCTACCAATTAACTTACATTCAAGTTTTTAAAGCTATATGAATCTGACCTACTAGTGGATTAATCAAAGCAGTAAGCTTAGGGCGTTATAAATGGTATTAGAGTTAACTCAAATGTGCGGAAGTTGGTAACATGAAGAAAGAATTAACCATAGAACAATGATAGAATCATATTATGATGTAAAGCCACTCTTGTAGCACCAACGACTTCATCCGGAGTAAATGCTGACTAGTTTGTAGCATACAACGAGAATATCTCCTTATTGCATAATAAAGAGAAGAGCTTCTCAAACCCCAAAATAACCTTTCATCGGCTGAAAAAGAAAGTTTAATAGCTTATAACTTAAGTTTTAAGACCATATGATTTCAGCTTTTTAACAATTAATTAAATCAGTAGATGGGCTTGGAACCTTACACAATCACTCATCAGGCTAGAAATAGAACTAAACATAAAGAAAAGATGATCAGCAGATAGGCCATTACAAATTTAGCTTGGACGACACTGGAGCACAATTTAAGCTACATTCGAATTCAAGCAAACCTATCTTGATAAGTCTAAATGATTCAGCTAAACTTTGCATCCCTATTGATGATTTACACCAATGCTGCCAGGAAGAATGTCTCTTTCTTAATTGCAAAGCAGTTTAATTCTTCTTCTAAACACACAAATTCTCACCTTAATTTCAAGATCCAATAGCATGAATATTGAGTTGAAAGACAAAAGCTTACGGTTAATTGTTTTCTGGTTCTCATCAGTTTATCCATCATCCTGAATGTTCAACACAGATTACATCAGCTGTCATGATTTTGAGAGAGAACCAGGCCTCCTGTGTACGGTGGTGAATTTTATGGCATAAAATAATATATTATATTAATGACACCTAGTTACAGCAATAAATGGAGATGGCAACTGAAACTGGAATCTCAGTAGGCTTAACACAGAAAGCCCCTGCATGCCCAGCTCAATTGGTTCATGATTCAAAATTCATGACATCAAATTTAGGTATGGTGATTTCACAAGGCAGATGAAGAGAAGACCACCTAACGGACGTTTTTGTGGAAATTGAATGAATAGCAGCATCTGCCCCACAACACTGGATTTCATCTCAATATATTGCAATTACATCGAGCAGAGTGAAGGAAGCAGATTCATGTAGCCGGCCCCATGTAGTTGGAAAAGACTTGGATGAGTTGAGTATATTGCAATTATATTGGGATAATAACCATAGAACTCATAACTACAGTCAAACACAGAGATCAGACACCTAGTACAGATAACAAAACCTGTAAAGTAACAGAGAACATCAACCAAAAAAGACCAAAGTTCATCGATGCTCAGAATCACAACACAAAATTGACAATTATATGCAATATTGGTATTACTACAGCAAACTCCTATTCCGATCTATGGGAAAATTATGACACTTGTTTCTTGTACCTCTGGTTTCAAAAGCCCTAAATACAAAGTGCAACAAGTTGCACATAAAAGATACCTGTGCTAGGCTACATGTATTTGGTCTGAAATGCAACTCTACATCTTTGATGCACTTTTCTTGATCTTTGATCTGCCACTTTTCACAGCAAAATGATAAGGCTTCCACTCATAAAGAACTTTACATCATCCAGGAAATACCTGGAGAGGGCATCTGATCTGATCTGATAACGAAAGAATTACAAAAGAAGCAGCAGCGATGACAGAAAACATCAATGTTATTCACAGAACCAAGATGGAATGGATGCTGCCTTCTGACCCACAAAGTGTGTGACCTACAAATGTCTCTTCTGCCATAACAACAACACAGAACAAATGCACCTTGCAGAGGGTTGTGTCTGAGTCCACCCCTCAGCTACTCATTTATGCTGTCAAATCAGTGCTTCCTGTCTCTCAAATTCTCACCCCATACCTTAGCCTCCGCAACAGAATGCTCTCTATCGAGTTCCCGGTTGACATTTGTCCGAGTTTCCCTTGCTTTTTCTGCATAAACAGGGCTGTCCCTCTGATACTCTTGCGTCTCCAGGCCCTCCAAGCCCCATTTCCGTCCAGATCCACCACCAGCACCACCTCTGCCAACATCTGATCCATAGCTTGCCGCCCTGACAAGGTCCCTTTGCCTGAAGTCAGGAGAATTTCTATGTGGTGACTGGACAGCATGTTGATTGCCAGTCCCACCACCAATGCTCTTCCGGTCATCCCTAGTCCTAAGAGTAGGACCAACTTTATCATTCTGAGTAGCAGGAGCATTTGGATCATAAGTTTGTGAAGCAAGATATGAAAGTGCAGTCACAACATCCCCTATAAGAGGTCTAGTTGCTGCTTGCTCCTGTAAACACATTGCCGCAACAGCCAGAGCCTGGTATAGACCTCTCATTGGGTAACAGCCTTGCAGCAATGGGTCAACCATTTTTCGGAATTTTCTCCGGTCTTTAAATAATGGTCGAGCCTGCAGATAGTTACAAGTAAGAAGACAATTTCTATCAAAGAACAAATCACAAAGAAAAATGTCTTTGTTTCTTTTTCAGAAACATCGATTTCTTTCTTAGCACATGACAAAAAGAATATGGCTCAAAAACATAATTCAAAAATCATCTTCATGTACTTGATTATGCAGAAATCCTTCCAATGTTACTTTCAACAGTCATTTAGGTCAAGCTATATTGTGGAACTGTGGTGTCTTATACATACAAGTAGCTTGATATGCTTGACTTTTTTTTTTTTGATAAAAATGAAAAAGCAACCTACCCATGTCACTAGATTTTCCTCCCCAGCAGGCCGTGTAATGTCAATAGCTTTACGACCTGTAATTAGTTCAAGGAAGACAACACCAAAACTGTAGACATCAGATTTCACTGTAAGCTGTCCGGTCATAGCATACTCGGGAGCACAGTAACCATAAGTTCCCATCACCCGTGTTGAGACATGAGTCTTGTCACCTACAGGACCAAGTTTTGCAAGCCCAAAGTCTGACAGTTTCGGGTGATATCCTTCACCAAGAAGTATGTTTGATGATTTGAAATCTCGGTAAATTACTAGAGGATTTGCCTTGTCATGCAGGTATTCCAAGCCCTTAGCTGCACCAGTTGCTATCTTCATCCTTGTATTCCAGTCAAGGGGCTCCTTGTCAGGTGGAATATCTATTCACAAGAAGGTAAAATCAGACATCATATTGAATTATAAATGAGATATACACCTCAAAATTACTCTTAACATCGAGACTTAAAATAAAGCAGCCTTTGGTCTAGACTCTAGAATACGAGTGACATTCACTATCAAGATTGTGTTATACAAGTTGGGACACCAATGAGTTAAGATGCAATCAGATTGACATGGTTGACCAAGAAATGGGTTGCATTGTATCCAAGTTACATCAAATGACTAGAATGGTGGGAGCACTAATACATATCCCAAACATTTTGGTCTCTCTAGCTAGCTTACTTTTCCTCTCAAACAGGCAGTGATGATGGTGACTTAGCAGTCCTCATGATGTGATAGCTTAAAAAGTAACTTATCAAAAAATTTCATTTGACTTGTAAACGATGTCTTCTGTTCCAAGCCTCCAATGGCACAGAGTTTGTTTCCTAAAGCTATACCTTGTTAACTCCCATTAAAAAGACCTAAAGTCACCTGCCCCCTTCGACTGGATTTACTTAGGTTACCATGCAAACTTGCTTTGGATCTAGTCAGGATATGTTGGTAAGGTTTATCCCTTACAGGGTCAGACTAAGTTAAGAAACATTCAAGATCTGAACAGCTTGGTTAGGGTTGAGCTAAACCAAACCACAACTGATCTGTTTACATCCTGATATTTTGTTGTTTATATCCAAATTTCAAAACTCATTATTCATAGCACATGATACAATATGCAACCTAACGGTAATAGTAGTCAGTGAGCTGATCTGTTTTAAAGTTTCCATTTTCTGCATTTGGTTCTATAGATTATATCATCCAAATCATTTTAAGATATTTCCTACACGGTCTTGTTATCTTTAAATCAACATCTTTGTTCAACATTTTCAGACATTTCTAAATTCTAATATTTGGATGAGTTTAATTACCAATAAAAAGATGCTTCCAACTCATATGCTCTCCATGACAAATGAGGCAAATTTGCACGTTTCCGCTGATATCTGACAAGGCTGGTAAGTGCACATCATGATCATGTGGATGAATAGTCATACTAGAGGAAGCCAAGAGTAGCAGTATAAGTTATAAAGTGCAACGTAACTGTTAAAGATTATACAGCCACAAGAAATGCAGGTCTTTGTGGCCACCATACAATGGGAAGTCTCTCAGGTTTAGGTCAAAGAATTAAAGGGATATCAAAATTCAATACTAGAAATTACTCAAAATTGGGAAAATAAAGAAAAAGTACGCCACCAAAAGGCAGGCTCCTAGAATCGAATCAATGAAATATTTTTTAAATTGAGGATGAAATACGCATATGGATATTCAAGGTTGGAAAGAAACAAGATAACCTAACTAAGAACATTTCTAATGATTTAAAATAAGAGATCATTGACTTCCAAGATGAAATGACCAAATGAGATAGAAGCCTAGAGAACTATAAACATAAGCACAGGATGGCTTAATTAACTTCCATCTCTTTTTGTGAAGTTAGGGGTGGGTATGGTATGGGCTGAGGTAAATAGGGCATCTCAAGGCATATGGCCAGCCCAAGCCTGGCTTGATAGGAATCTCTCAAGGCTTAGGCCTAGCCCGCACCTATATATTATAATTATATAAACATACAACATATATAAAAAGAGGAAACAAGAGAGGTACCTGTTTAGGATGGTTAAGGCGAGCATCTCTTATCCTAAGAACCTGAGTTTAATTCCTTTCAAAAATATTTAAGAAATTTATTTTCATATATAGCCAGACATATATATATATATATAATATGGTTAAGGCGAGAAATGATAGGAGTAGCTCAATTAAAAATAAAATGAGAAAAAACTGATTATGATGGTTGGACATATACAATAAAGATCTTTATATGCTTCAGTTAGAAAAAGTGATCTTTTAACAGTCCATGGTACTCGATAGAGTAGAGGTAGACTTAAATTAACATAGACAAAAATAATTAAGAAAGATATAACTATTTGTAATTTGAGTGTCGACTTAGTCCTAAATAGAGCAGAGTGGAGGAAGAAGATTCATGTAGCCGACCCTATGTAGTTGGAAAAAGGCTTAGATGAGTTGAGTTAAGTGAGTTTTACTTGATATGCAAACTTCTTTAGAAAAAGAAATAGCAAAGGTTGCTAATATTAGACAGCTAAAAGAAGGAAAATTTTCTCACTAAGACTTGTTATGCAACCAATTTGATGCAGGAATGTAAAACAAACTGTTGGACCATTTTGCATGTAATATGTGGTTACGTATGATGAGCGAAAGGGAAAGAAGGCTGAAAGTGCACATAATAGCAAAAGAAAATTTCCCTTTCAAACAACTCATAAATCCTTCAAATTTCTCACTCTACATGGATCTTATTATTGAACTAAGCAGTCCAAAAGGAATATTTCTTATACCTAAAAGTGATGCCAACTTACTCATGATGGCCTCAGTTCTTATTCAATGTATCTTGAATCAAGGAAAATCTCCTAATATATCCAAATCTCCACATGTTCACAACTATTCGCTTTCCTAAATATTAAACGGTTTTACATTCATGGTTTGGACCATAATAATGAATATAAGGAAACAAAGACTCTCTAAAATTTTCTAAAAATGATTAAAATAAGTAAAAGAAACTCTTGTTTTATGCAAGAAAAGATGAGTGGCATAGGAACTCATTGTATTTTTAGAGCAAATAATGGTACCTTGAGTTGTAAAAGAAATAGAAGTTTACTTTAAAAGTCTCAAAACCAAGATCACTAAGAATAAAGTTGGACACAAAAGTGACAATTAGTTGATCGAAATAGTTACCTAACTGGTTAGATCATTGTTGCCTAGTTTGTCAATAAGAAGGCAAATAGTTAACTAGTATAGATGGTATCAATTCATAATGCAGATCTCTTGCATATGTTGAAACAAGAGAATCATAATTTACTGAAAATATTCCCCAATTTCAGTTATATATGAAGTATTTTCCACTTTTTAATTATTTTCTGAAATATCCTCTTTCCCACAAGACCTACCATGCTTTGCAAAAAGATGCTTGACAAAGTTAAAACGTGTCGAAACATAGGCAGATGCAAGTATTATAACATAGCCAAATGAAAAACTGAATCATTTAAACCTAACCATACCTAAACTAGTTTACCCAAAAATGTAAATTCTGAGATACAATCCAAAAACAGAGCGGTAGAAGGGGAAAAAAATACATATTGTACATTTCTGTATTCAAGCAAATGTCAGTGAAAAGAATTTGATAGCTAAAAGGAACTAACGTGCCAATCAAATAGGTTTAACATGGACAATTGAGTATCTATGAGAAAATTGGTGGACCTTGTATATTTTCGATATCTGCAATTATTGTACATCTGGAAGTTCTACTTAACTTTTCTTTAACCTGGCTTATAGAACAGCATTCAAAACAAGACAAACTAATCACCAGCACAAACAAAGTATGGAATCTAACCATGCAAGTGATCTTCTAGGGATCCCAATGGCATAAACTCATAAACAAGGAGGCGTTGATCACCATCAGCACAGTAACCAATTAGATTGACAAGATTAGGGTGATGCAAGAGACTGAGCATAAGAACTTCCACCAGAAACTCTCTATTCCCTTGAAGACCATTCCTGTCAAGTTGTTTCACAGCAACAACCTGCCAAAAATAAATTATTCCCTCAAATCAACTCAAACAACCTCACAGACACCAGGTTTGATCAGAAAAATGCTGAGATACAAAACCATACGTATCTATAAATATATACATGGCGAAGATTGTCTATTTATGGTATCAAAATTAATATGTAGTATATCTAATAGGTACTCTTTTCTTTTTAGCATCCACCATAAGATTTTTCTAGAACCCTATCATATGGTTTCTTTAAATCAATAAAAGACATATGAAAGATTTTGTTTCTTTACTTTATACATTTTCATTAACCTCCTAAGAAGGTAAATAACTTCTATGATCAACCTTTCTATCATAAAATAAAAAAATATTAGAGAATCAATTTGGTTTTATGATAAGAAGGTCGACCATAAAAGCTATTTTTCTTCTTAGGAGGCTAATGGAGATGTATAAAGCAAAGAAACAAGATCTTTATATGATTTTTATTGATTTAGAGAAAAAAAAATTTATAGTGGGTACTAAAAAGAAAGAGGTATCTATTAGGTATATTGATATACTAAAAGATATGTATGATAGAGCAATTACTAGTGTAAGAACTATTGAAGGTAATACTATCAAATTTTCTATTATAGTAAGCTTACATTAGGGATCTACTTTTAATTCCTATCTTTTTGTTTTAATTATAAATGAGCTTACTAAACATATTCAGAATGATATTTATGATGCATGTTATTTAAAGATGATAGTAGATGAAATTAAGGCTGTAGTTAATCATAAGTTAGAATTATGGCAAAATATATTAGAATTTAAATATTTTAGGTTAAGATAAAGACAAAATATGTAGAATATAATTTTAGTATAATTAGAAATAAAGATGAATATAAAGGACAAATTGAGAACCATAAAATTACTAAAAATGATCATTTTTGATATTTAGGATCGATTATTCATAAAAAAAGAGAGATTGACGATGATAATGTCTATAGGATAAAAGCGGATTGGATAAAATGAAGAAGTGCAATTGAAATATTATGTGATCGTAAAGTATTTGCAAAGTTGAAGGAAAAATTTTATAGAATGACCATAAGACCATCTATACTTTAGGGCATAGAATATTGGGCAGTTAAAAAAAATATGCTTATATAAAATGAATGTGGCGAAAATGAGAATGTTAAGATGGAAGTGTGATAATATAAGAAAAGATAGAATAAGAAGTAAAATTATTCGTAGAATGGTAGACATAGTTCCAATCAAGGATAAATTAAGGATGACTTAAATGGTTTAAACATGTGCAATGTATATCTAGAGATGCGCTTGTTCGAAAGAGTAATTTGATATATGTAGAGAAAAAAAGAGATAAAGGTATATTGAAAATTATATGAAAGGACGTGCTAAAGAAAGACTTAGAATTTTTGGATCTTGCAAATAATATGAATCAGAATAGAGCTGAATGAAGAAAAAAAGATTTACATAGTCAACCTCAACTAGTTTGAGATTAAAGCTTTATTGTTGTTGTTGTATATAGAAATAAGATCAAATGTATTAATTAGACATCAATATCAGAATTGCAGTGCACAAGCTCAACATTGCAATTATGTGAGCATGGAAATAATGTTTGTGAAATACTGATGTATTTGAGAACTTTTATAAAAAATTTGACCTGTCCATTTTCCAAGCATCCTTTATACACACGACCAAAGCCCCCTTCACCCAAAAGGCAATCCGACCTAAAGTTCTGAGTAACAGCAGCAAGCTCACGAAAAGTGAAAGTCTGTGCTGCAATATGCGCAGCATTTCCTTCTTTGGGTAGGGAAGCTTCCTTCTTGGACTCTGAACCACTCTTCCACTTTGATTTGTCTAGCACCAGCAAAAAATTCAGAATTAAAGAATAAGAAAATTAAACAGAACAAGAAATGAACCTAAAGGAGTTAGCAATACCATTCAGATGTTGGACTCCAAGATTTGATTATTTCATAATCATAGCTAACTGAAGAATGCATATGCTAGCATTAGTTACAGAATCCAAGTAAAGGATGGAGCAATTCTCATGTTCCACATATTTCGAGTGCATTCCTTTTAAGGGTGAAGATCGTCATTTGAATCGAACATACTCTTCTTACAAAATCATAAAAAATTATATAAATGTAGGTAGAGTTTGCCAATCTTTCCACAATTCTAACATTGGTTGCAAAGAACATAATTACCATTCTAAATATTTTTAAAATAAAAAATGACACTACTATCGCTTCATAACCGAGATGTAAAGCAACCGACAGCATTATTTTCAGCAGAAAATTCATCTGTCTTCTTCGAGAAGATCCACCCATACAGATAACTAATTTTACCGGCATGTTTGTGATCTCCAAGGAGCCCCAACATTTATCCAGCAAAATGCTAATAAATTGTTAAAAAGACATTTTTTTAACCATCAATCCTCGCTTATTTCAGAAAAAAGATTCTGAATTCACTAAAATTCTCACTTGAAACTAAAATTCGACATATGAGACCCAAATCATAACCAAGGCATAGTTGAGAAATCATGAAAAATCAAGATTAAACAAATATGACCTATTACGCAATTTTAGCCAAAAAAAAAAAATTTTCAATTACCAGAGTTAACCCTCGCCAAATGATGCGACGATGGGGCGGCTGGAGCTTCCTTCTTGAAATCCCCTCTTCCCCTCCCCTCACTCTTTTCTTCCACCTCCTTACGGTGCGATCGAAAACACGGGAAACAACCCATCTCAAATCACGAACGGAAATAAGGAATAAAAGAAAAATATCCAAGAATTGGAGCTCTAACAGCAGCGCTGCTTCCCTTCTCCACGGCCCTCACCGATCTCAGCTGTGCTGGAATTCTCGAAGCGATCAGATCAAAGGACCGAAAAAAAGATGGAACTTCTACGACGGAGAGAAGAGGATTGAGAGGAGAGAACAGGAACGAAGAAAGAAGGTGAGATAAAAACTATTATTAAAAAAAAAAAAAAAAGAAAGAAAAGGAGAAATTGGAGCGGAGAAAGGCCGCGTTAGAGAGCGATCGGAAAAGTCAGCACTCATCCGAGAGAGAGAGAGAGAGAGAGAGAGTGTGTGTGTGTGTGGGCGCGCGCGCGTAGTGAGAGAAAATATTATGCGTAATCTAGCGGCGATTGTGGTATTAACGCTGTCATTGAAAAAAATTTTAAAAAAAATTTGGAAGAGAGGATGATATCCACTGTGAATCTTTCTGAGATTTTTCAGATAACTCCTGGTCTTCGTTGATATTCTGAAATAGTCTGGACTCATTTCCCTAATAAAACATTTAGTTTAGGGTTCATTTACTGCAAAAAAAAAAAAAAAAAGATCATTTAATTTTTTATTCACTTTAGATTGAGTTACTAGGTTATTTATATTAATTATTGGAAAGCTGCCTGAGATAGCTAAATTAAACAATTTTTTAATCTTATTTAGGATAATTATTAATTTGAAGAGTAGTTGTTCGACATTCATCTCATATAGTTATTTTTTAACAATGGTTTTCAGTAAAAAATTTTGAATTGATGAAATTAATATATATATATATATTGAATGCTTAGCAACATGAAATGTGAATGGGCTGACGGCTAGAAGAGATTAGCTTAGTTATTGAGAGGGATAGATATGCAATTATTGCAAGATAAGATTATGTTTTTATAAATAATTATCGATAAAAAATATTTTTGAAAGGCATTTGTTATCGCATAATCTATTTATTTAATTTCGTGGAATATGGTAATTAATATCCTTGGGATTCTTATTGCTTTGGACTATATGAGGTAGTTTAGGGGGTTTGCATTACATTGGAATATATCAAGTATTTTAGTTAGGAGAAGTTATTATGTTTAAGTGTTTTGATATAAAAAAACTATTAGCAGGGAGCCGGAGGTGAAAGAGTTGGCGCGTCACCAAGAAAAAATAAAAAGGAGGTGAGGCTTAGCATCTAAAGATTTTCAGCAAGAGAGAATGGTAAAAAAATAAAATATATAATAATAATTGGTTCCAACTGCAGAAATTATATTGAGAAGTAAAGATGCATTCCCTGCTGCTTCAGCAGCGAATCGATATTCGATGTTCATCTCCTGGGATCTCCTTTTTCAGGGTTCGTCAAAATTAATTTTGATGATAGTGTCCGTGGCAGAGCTGCTGGTTCTAGATTCATCATTCTTAGCCCACAGGGTGAGCTTCTGGGAGCGGATGGTTTTGGTACTATTGACTCCTCCGTCCTGATGTCAGAGCTTTATGCGGCCTGGATGGGCATTTCTTATGCCGTTAGGACTCTTCAGGCTCAGAGGTTATTCATTGAGGGTGATTCTATGTCGGTTATTTCCTGCCTGCAAAAGGAGAATTACCATTCTGGCTCTGCTAATCCGATGCTTATGGGCATTCGATCTATCCTTAATGAGGTCGACTGTGCTCAAATTCGCCACAATTATTGAGAAGCCAATTCAACGGCGGTCTGGGTAGCGTCTTTTGTGGCCCAGCATGCTGGTTCGTGGATCTGGAAGCCGAGCGATTCCTGCCCTTCCTTTTTACAACAAATTTTGTATTCGGATCTTTCTGGACTGACTCGTATTATGCTAGTGTGATCGCCCATTTTGTACCAAAAAAAAAATGCATCCATGCATGACGGTATATATATATATATGTTGACAAGTAAGAAAAACAAATGCAGGAATTGGAAGCCAAAAAAGGGTGGCAAAAGAAGGGAAAATTGCATGGTAGGAGTCAAAACACCATTTAAGATTCATGGTATTATATAATAAGAGGAATCTAATAATAATAATAATATTATTATTATTATTTGTTACATAATTTATCACTGAACCACAGTTACATGCAACAACATAACTATTAACCAAGCCAATTTTTTATCAACTTAAATATAGAATTTAAATCATTTATTACATTTGAATCTACTCAAATTTCTCTATACTATATTCATCTAAACTACAAATTTATTTCTATATCATATTTGTTAGAACTACAAATGTATCTCCATGTTTTATTCACTAGAATTAGGAATGTACCTCATACTATATGCATTCAAGTTAAAATATATTTTCATTTAATATCCATCCAAGCTGGAAATGTGTCTTCATATCATATCCACCTAAATTAGAATCGTATTTTCATACTTACTTAAAATGGTGTTGGTCATTATAACATATCTTTTATAATATATATATCTATATAATAAATCCAAATCTCTCATAAAAAGATAAAAAGATAAAGGTTTCTAATTCTTTTATGATATCATGGCATCCTGCATCTTACTACATTATTTAATTTTCATTTCATGCTTCTTCCAATTTTTATTTGCTATCTCTCTCTCTCTCTCTCTCTCTCTCTCTCTCTCTTTCTCTTATGACATCATCTTTCTCTACTTTGTTCTCTACAAGTACGGCTACTATGCCAAGCCTATTGTAACCCCCGATAATTTATTATGGAGAATGTAACTCCTATATTTATTTGGGGACACCTGGCATCTTAACTTCCTTTTGACGTTTAGGTCTCGATGCAACGTCTGATTTCTCGGGTCTTCGCGTGTCGGATGGGTTCCTGTTTTCCCTTGATCCGAGGCATCGCATGGGAGAATAAAAGGAGTTGGAGGTCGACTCCCTCCTTCACCCTGGTGCATACCTCCTCCAGGTAATCGCCTGCCCATCCTCCTAATGCCAGAGAGAGAGAGTTAGGGAGGGAATTTGAGCGCGAGAGGACAAGCGGAGGTCCAGAAAAAGGACTCCGTGGAGGATAGTAGTCGCCAGAAGGAAAAAGATCTTTTATTTTTGAAGGCCTAACCCTGTCCCAGTCTTGAGCTATCATCGCCGGAGCCGCACCGGCCAAATCCTACAACGTAGGGTGGTGGAGAAATGAAGTGACGAATCTTGGCACCGGCCAAATCCTACAACGTAGGGTGGTGGAGAAATGAAGTGACGAATCTTGAAACTTGCGACAGTGGAAATCTTGATTTGATTCACGGGTCCGGTGTTTGTTTAGTCGGACACTTTTTTGGTTGAGATTTTGGATGATGCTGGAGGAAGGCGGATTAAGAAGCTTGTTGGGATATTGATCTGTTGTGTCTCGAAATGACAGCTGCCCACTTTGAGATTGGACCCCATCTTTGGGTTGAGGATCCAGATGTAGCCGAATAGATGGAGAGGTCATTGAGGTCAATGCCATTAGTTTCTCCCCAGATGGCCGATGGCTTGTTTCGGGTGGAGATAACATTGTTAAGGTACCCAGATGTCCAAATGCCTGGTTAACCATTTGGGATTAGCGTGAGGTAAGTAAGTCTATTTATAATTAATAATTTATAACTCATGGTTTTATAGTTTGCAAGTATATTATGAGATAAGGAAAACAGAAGTTTATTTGGTTTGATTATTTTGAATGGTACCATAAATCTACATATAAGCATTTATTATGACTATAGTAGCTGATAATATTTTGAAAGAAGTAGTTTCTTGGTGTATGTGCAAAAATATAAATTCTTTGATTTGTAAAATACGTTGGGATGACCATATGCATTTGCTAATAATGTACAAACTATTGTATATATAATATGAGAAATTGATGCATAATGAGTGACATGCAAGTATGATGATAACATTGTGATAGACTAATATGTGTCGCCGCGGTTCTCATTTGGCCTCACACATCGGTAGGGTGTGTTTTGTTTGAGTATGTATGGCCTCACACATCTAGAGGATGTGTTCTGATTAATTTATAGGGCCGTGGGACACATACAAAAATAATAATTACATAAACAGTGTGTTTGTTTACATTACATAATCTGGTATTTATTGCATAATCTGATAAGTAAGCCAAATATAATAATTTTATAAATTATAAATTGTTGTATTTATAGTTTTATGCATACTTATGAAATGAAGTTTTATTGATTATTTTGGAAATTGGTAAACTGTACCATGAGTATTTAATTGAATATTTGCTACAATAGCTGGTATTAATTTGCAAAGTAATGGTTTATTATGCTTATGCCAAATATGATGTATATGTTTATTTTTAACTTTGCAAAGTAAATTAGTTACATGCAATGATTAAGAATGTACAAACCACTGTTTATGTGATATGAAAAGATTATGCTTATGATGATGCATGATGTGCATATATAATGATGACCTTGAATTATATTATATGTGTCATCGCGGTTCTCCTATGATGTGGCATGCGGAGGCCACACACATCTAGAGGATATATGCTGATTGATTATGAGATGGCATGTGGAGGCCACACGCATCTAGAGGATGCGCTTTGACTGATGATGATATGGCATGTGGAGGCCACACACATCTAGAGGATGTATGCTGATTGATTATGAGGTGGCATGTGGAGACCACACGCATCTACAGGATGCACTTTGACTGACGATGATATGGCATGTGGAGGCCACACATCTGAAGGATGTGCTATGATTGACGATGAGGTGGCATGTGAAGGCTACACACATCTAGAGGATGTGCTCTGATTGAGGTATAGCAGGGCCGTGGGACACATAAAATATAATATAAAAATGATCATATAAACAGTGGGTTATTTATAATGTATTTTCTGGTATTTATTGTATAAGCTTCCAAATTAAATTGAGTGGTGATATGCTTGTTCTGATAGCATGATAAATGTATTTGAAATTAAAAGTTTAAGAAATTAGGAATTGATGATATCTTGATAAGATATGTTGATATATGACTATTTATATTATTATTATAGGTTTACTTATTGAGTGTGAGCTCATGTAAATCTCACAATGTTTTTTAGAGCCTCGGGAGTGAAGAAGAATTTTGGGGTTGATGGAGCTTCTAGTTAAATAAAATAGTTCCATATTGTTGATGTAACCCCGGTTATGCTTGTGTGTAGGGCTTGTAGCCCAAAACTTATAATTATGGTTTGTAATAAAGTATGGATTTGGATTGACTATTTATACATATTGCATTAAATTATTTGTTGTGTCAAAATTTGGGACGCCTTGCATGCCCGGCATGCGGCGGGTTGTCACCCTAGCTTAAAATTTTTGGGTCTGGGGCGTGACACCTATCCTCTTTTCTTCTTGAGAGTAACCTTCACTCATACTAACTATTTACTTTTCAATCAAATGTTTGAATAATTTCTCAAAGCACATTAGTTAATTGGGAATGTCAATGGCATTAGATTAGTATTTTCCAAGGACACTATTATTGTGGATAAAGTCATCTCCATTCCAGCCTATGATGACTAGCATGTATATGTTAATTTACTCATGAATAGGTATTGTCTATACTTTCTAACATGATATACACACAAGTAATAGGTATTCCCACTCACATTGTATCTGGAATGTTGTTGAAAAGTTCTTTAACTCCTAAATTGCTATCCAAGCCTAACTTCTCAATCCCTAATGGTAGTAAATGTGCAAAGGAGTGTTCATGATAACTTAGTACCTGCATAAAAAAATCAATCATAAAATATCTTGTGCAATTGGATGCCCTATCTCCACATTGTAGATCTATGAATAAATATACTTTGGTTTTGAAGATGATTATGAGCTTTTGGTTCTTGCTATTACACCTTTACTCAGCTTTCTATCAATAGAAAATCTGACTAACCATCTTCTCATATAAGTAGCATGTCATATATGTTATTTCTATATATTTGAAAGCTAAGTTACAATTAATGTTGCTCATAACTAGCACTTTCAAGAACCATTCACTTACAATCAACCTCCTTTCTTACCCAAGCTAGCTTCTTCTTCCTCAATCTCAAGGAGTCTTAGTTGCATAGCCAATATCAATAGATGCCATACGAACTTGCATGAGTCTAATAGATCTAATGTTAAGCATCCTCTCAAGTGGCCTATCAAATTTGTGAATGTAATTGACATATCATGCTTGGCTGTTGGCAGATCTTTAATTTGTAGTATTAACAACAGCTTACTCCTTAAGTTACTATACCACTCTTGGTCTAAATCATATTTTCAGTGAGTTTATGTGACTTTTTAACTTGGAGGCCATTCATCATGTGATATTTGTTAAATCTTAGTATCCGATTAAATTACAATGGCCCATAAGGCTGTGTTTGATATGGGGGATAAGGAGGATATCCCCCGAATATTCTCTTTTATCCTCAAAAGCTATAGCTAGAGGGAATAGTTCTGAAAAAGTTTAACTAGTGGGGATAATCCATGTTTAACCATAGGTTATCCCCTGAACTTATTCCCTAGAAATCCAGAAATAACTAAAGTTATCCCTTGATGAAAAATTTATTATTTAAAAAGGTGATTATCCTTTGAATTATTCCCTGGATAAATGCTATCATGTACACTTATCTAGAGATAGCCTTTTATGAATTAAACACAGCCTAAATGTTAGTATTAGTGATGGGATAGGTTTGCATATCTATCATATTTACTCTTCCTTCTTTACCCAAGATAATCACACATTTCAACTCAACAATATTTTCTGTGCCCTCCATTTTTGCTATCCTACTTTTCATCTCAAAATTCACCAAGGATAACTCTTGTTGCTTTAAATTTCACCCATCTTGATGCCTTATGAAGGATAAGCAAATGGGCCACATTATTCGAAAGGGATGCCTCTAGGATAGAATCTATCTTTTATTTAATAAAGATGGTTTTGGCTTCAATCCAAAAGCTTTGATTATTTCTTCTTTTGTATCCTATGATAGATACAATTAATGTTTGAATCATTTTGCATTTTTTACCAGCTAAAAAGTTGTTTCTTATAGCAACATGTCATTTAAAAAATCTTTTATTTCTTACATTTGTGTTTTATGTGAAGTAAGTAAATTGCATAAATCATCTTGTTCTTCATCAAATTTAAAAACATTTTACCTTTGAAAATAGTTTGTATCGATTTAGGGATCATCACCACATGCATCTTAATTTAACAACCAATATTATATGTATTTTCTTGATGATTTTAGTAAATTTCTTTGTTCTAACCATTATTTTTTATTGCAAAATTTTTTTACTATATTTCATTATTTTCTTTTACATGTTGAGAATCTCTTATAATGTAAAATAAAATTTATTCAAAAAATACTCGACTCAACTTAACTAATCTAAGCCTTTTCCTAACTATATGGGGTCAGCTACATGAATCTGCTTTCTTTACTCTGCTTTATTCAGGACTAAGTCGACATTCAAAGGAACGTCCTACCTATTCATATAGTTTAATTTAGTAGATTTATATTTTAAGGGATCTGAAAGAGTTTTACGTTGGGTGTTAGCTATCTAATGCAACCTTTCTTCTTTATCTGAGCTTGGGATCGGCTTTGGTAAAGTTATTTATTCAAATAAATGATATTAAAGAATTTTGGCTAAACTACATAATTAACATTTGTACTTAGAGGATTGTGTCACTTTAATCCTTAAACTTTAAAAAATTATAAAAATAATCATAAAATTTTTATTTTGTATCACTTCGATCCATATCGTTAAATAGGAGAGACGTCGTTTATTTTTATCCTATGTGACAGCACACGTAGCATCCAGATGATAAAAATAAATTTGAAACCCATTAACCCATTATTGGATAATTTTAAAAAATAAAAATAAATTAAAAAAAATCTTTCCCAAATTTGCCCTAACCCGTGAGTGCCCACCCGCTGTGCACCCCTCCTTCCCCCGCCCGGGAACTCCTTTGTCCCCAACACGCCGCCTCCCCAGCCCTGGCCATCCTGAGTGCACATTGTTGGCCTGGGTGCTAATTAATGCGTCCACTCGGAATCCGAAGAGTCCCATTAGTGGGGGACTCTTCGGAATAGGAGCAGACTCTTCGGAAGATAAGCCTCGGGCTTATCCGTCTGTGTGAGCCCTCTTTAAAATGTGAGACCGAAGGTGTCTTCTGGTGGAGAAGTCTTCGGAGAGGAAAGGTGTTCTGAGAGAAGGACACAAAGGCTCTTCCTCCTCTTTCCTACGGCACCGCGGCTTAGGGGTGTGGATGCATTGAGGACTCTGGTAGCCCTCGACGGCCGACGATCCCGTTTCCGCTGCTGTTTCCGCTGTTGCCAATATTGAGGTATGTCCTTTATTTTTGGCACCTTCAACGGTACCTTCAATTGGTATCAGAGAGGTTTTGGTCGTCACCATACTTTGAACGGTGGCCGATGTGAGGAAGGCGGAGGAGCTGGCAACGATGGTTGCGCGCTGCCTATCTCCTAAGCCTTTGATTCCACAGATGGCGCTCTACCATTCTGCACAAAAAAAAAAGGATAAAAAGCACTGCTTGCATGTTTTTCGGAGAACAGGCATCCAAACCTCTCGCGCTGAGTTACGAGATTTAATGAATCAAAGGTTTTCCATTCCTTCCTTTGTTGGAAAGAAAGGATCGAGAGATTTAATGAATCAAATTCATTTTGTCCTTTTCAAGAGTATCGTTTTTCCTCCCATTAAAGAATTCGAAAGGCCATCCACTTTTTAACGTGTGGACTGCTTTCGTTTTTCCAAGAACTTTTGGTCTCGCGACCAAGGGAGCCGCAGCGCACACACAGAGAACAATAAATATGCAGAAAAATCAAACCAAAGCCAGCTAGACGCAAATCCGACCCATTCTGGCCCCACCTACCTGCCGTGGATGGGCCCAGCTTACAGCTTAGTAATTGTGATGCACTAAGTTAATCTTCATTAAAGAATGTAACATCACCCAGCTGCCACGAATGGGACTCTCCCTTGTCCCTGAGAGCGTCTATATGCACCCCAATTGCAGTTTTTTATGCACAGTTACAATCATATTTATTTTCGATAAATATTTCTGTATGCATAATTTATTTATGCTTAGTGTATAAATTTATTTATGCCTAGTGTATAAATGTGTTTTATGCATTTTTTTTCTGCTTGGCATAATATACTAATTTATGCATTAGGGGTGTTTTGTCTTTATGCTTGGTGCATAAAGAATATATATGTTTTTTTTAGTTGACATGCGGATTTGTTCCAAAATTTAAAAAGTGGATTACATAGATATGTTCTATGGAAACTTATCAGATTCTGTGTTCCATCTTATTGAATGAGTGATGATTATGAGCATAGCAAAATTTTCGATCTCATTCATAAGATAGAACATTTGAAATCTGATTTTTTTCCTCACTAACAGTAACATATGTGCCTGATGTCCATACCTTGCTTGACCAACAGAGAGTGATGGCCTCCAAATCTGTTATTGCTGATCTCAACAAAGGTGAGAAGCTAGATGGACAAAACTATGACATGTGGCATAGAAAATCCAATACCTGCTGAATGACTTAGAAGTCTTGGAAACCCTGACAACTTGTATGACACCACCAGCGCCTGGCACTACTGAGCAACATCACCTTGATCAGGAAGCCTATGACAATTGGGTCAAGAAAGATCGTTGTGCACGCTTTACTATGTTGAGCAGCATGCACAATGATCTTATTGGCAATTTTGAGCATTGCCAGACTGCTCAGGATATGTGGAACCAGCTCAAGATAAGGTTTGGTCAAACTTCGGCGACAAGGCTACGTGCCTTGAACCTTAGATTCATTCAGTATGTCAAGGATCCCGATCATTCCATGTCGACCCACCTTCGTGTGATGGGAAACATGATTAGGGATATGAAGGCTGCTGGAGTTGAACTTACTGATGAGCAACAGATCCTAGCAGTGATTCGTTCACTACCTGACCCTCAGTGGAGTCAGATGAAGCTCTTGATGACTCATAGTGAGCACATCAAGACTTTTGAGGATATTGCTCGTCACCTTGAGCTAGAGGCTGATCGAATTGAGACTTCCCTTCCTTCGGCCTATGTGGTTACTGATGGGTCTTCGAGGCCCAAGAACAAACAGAAGGTAAAGGCACGTAACAGAAGTGCTCAGGGATATAAAGGAAAAAATGTGGCCAAACCTAAGAGAGGACGTCGAGGGGGCAAGAGAGATGTGACAAAGATTAAGTGCTACAACTGTGGAGCAAAAGGCCACTTTGCTCGTGATTGCACTGAGCCAAAGAAGGTAAGCTCCATATTAAGCTCTCTCTATGTTTGTTCATATGCATTAGTTGCTGACACTCTCCCCGATTGGATTGTAGATTCGGGAGCGAACAAACATATAGTGCGAGATCGAGCTGGTTTGTGGATTTTCACCGGATACCTGTCAATACCCAGTTTGTCATGCTTGGGAATGGTCTGCGTGAGCAGGTTTTGGGAGTAGGAGCATATCGTGTTACGCTTCGTGGTGGACATGTGTTGATCCTACATGACGTTTTGTATGTTCCAACTATCCGGTGTAATCTTTGTTCTGTTCTTGCCCTGTTGACACTTGGTTTTTCTGGTGACTGTATGTCAGTCTATCTTGATGGTGTTTTATCTTTTTGTGGATATTTGTCACAAGGTTTCTTTAGACTGGATGTTGAAATGAGTGCTTATTATCCCTCTTTCTCTTGTGCTTCTATTCCTGCCAATGATAGTTTTCTGTGGCATGCCCGACTTGGTCATGTGGGCCAAGATCGGATGGAAAGAATGGCTAAAGCTGGGCTATTGGGCCCTCTTACCAAGATAAGTCTACCTGTGTGTGAGTCTTGTCTAGCAGGAAAGGCAACAAGAAAGCCTTTTGGTAAGGCTTCTAGGGCCTCTCATCCATTAGAGCTAGTTCACTCTGATATCTGTGGACCCATGAGTGTCAAGGCGCGACATGGCGCTTCCTATTTCCTCACATTTATAGATGATTTTTCGTGATTCGGGTATGTATACCTGATTTCCCACCGCTATGAAGCGCTGAATTGTTTCAGACGATTTTTAGCTGAGGTAGAAAATCAAAAGGAGAGGTCTTTGAAGACTCTCCGGACTGATAGAGGTCGCGAATATCTATCTGCCAGCGGCTCTGTGAGGAAAAGGAGGATACGCATGCAGCTTACCATTCCTGGGACACCGCAACAGAATGGTGTTGCCGAGCGTCGCAACAGGACTTTACTAGACATGGTTAGGTCGATGATGGCGCAAGCAAATCTTCCGATTAGTTTCTGGGGTGATGCGTTGTTGACTGCTGCCTACATCCTTAACCGTGTACCTAGTAAAACGGTATCCTCCACTCCATATGAGCTATGGCATAGCATGCGACCCTCTGTGGATCATTTGCGCCCTTGGGGCTCAGCAGGATTTGTTCACAATGCCTCCCATAAGTTGGGAAAGCTGGGTCCTAAAGCCAGCAAAAAGGTGTTCATCCGGTACCCTGAGAATTCGAAGGGTTACGTGATGTATGGAGCACATCCTGATGGAGGGTTGACTGAAGTGGAGTCCAGAGACGTGGATTTTCTAGAGAATGAATTCCCGAGTATTGGTGAAATTAGAAAGGACCTGTCCCTGTATGAGTTACAGGAGGACCTTCCCACTATCTCTGGCGAGGGAGGAGATTTTCCACCTCTCAGAGATCGCCACAGATAGTGGGAATGCTAGGCCCTATCTCAGAGATCGCCACAGATAGTGGGAATGCTAGGCCCAGTGGGAGTGTCGCACCAGACAGAAGAGCGCACAAGCTGAGCCTAGTAGGAGCTCACCTATGAGGGTTGATGCACCATCTGCTGAGCCTAGTAGGAGCTCACCTATGAGGGTTGATGCACCATCTGAGAGCGGTCTTCAGGGTCCAGATCCACAGTTACGGAGAAGCAAACGTGGTCATATTCCACGACGATATTTTGAAATCGAAGGGAATGTGTTTCTCTGCACTCCGTTGGATCCAGATGAGCCTGCTTCTGTTGAAGAGGCGCTCGATTCACCTGCTCATAGTGAGTGGCAAGCTGCTATGGAAGACGAGATGGTATCGATGGCCAAGAATCATGTGTGGGACTTGGTAGACCTTCCGCCTGGGCGCAAATCTATAGGAAATAAGTGGGTTCTTAAGATTAAGCGTAAGGCTGATGGGTCAATTGATAAGTACAAGGCTCGTCTAGTGGCAAAGGGCTATACCCAGATGGAGGGTATAGATTTTGAGGAGACATTTTCTCCTGTGGTGAGATTTGCCTCCATTCGCCTGATCCTAGCTATTGTAGCCCATTTAGATTTGGAGCTACAACAAATGGATGTTAAAACAGCGTTTCTTAATGGATGCTTGGATGAAGAGATCTATATGGATCAACCCTTGGGCTTTGTGACCAAAGGACAGGAGGGCAAAGTGTGCCGCCTTAGAAGATCCATATATGGTCTCAAGCAGTCATCTAGGCAATGGTACCTCAAGTTTCATGAAGCCATTACATCGATTGGCTTAGATATGATTGAGGAAGACCACTGTGTATACATTAAGAAATCAGAAGATGGGATTCTGATCTTGGCGTTGTATGTAGATGATATCCTAATTGCTGGGAGTTCTATTGGTGTGATCAATGCCACTAAGGAGTGGCTGTCCTCTGTCTTTGAGATGAAGGATATGGGTGAGGCGATTTTTGTGCTGGGAGTGAGGATCCTAAGGAATCGTGCTAAGAGGTTTCTTGGTTTGTCACAAGAAACGTATATTGAGAAAGTCTTAGAACGATTCCGAATGCACTATTCTAAACCCGTTGATACCCCAATAGAGAAGGGCTGTACTTTAAGCATCGATCAATGCCCTAAAACTGATGAGGAGAGGAAAAGATGAGCAGGATCCCCTATGCTAGTGCAGTAGGGAGCTTGATGTACGCTATGTTGTGTACTCGCCCTGACATTTGCTTTGCAGTCGGCTTGGTTAGCCGATATCAAAGTAATCCAGGACTTGCTCATTGGGTTGCAGTTAAAAGGATTTTTCGTTACCTTCGTGGTACTGCCAATCTCACCCTATGCTATCAGGGTGGAGATTTGAGATTAAAGGGTTTTTGTGACTCTGATTGGGCTGGTGATAGAGATGAGCGTAGATCTACCACCGGATATGTGTTTATTTTTGGAGGTGGAGCTGTCACTTGGTGCAGTAAGAAACAAAGCTGTACCGCCCTGTCCACCATGGAAGCCGAATATATTGCTTGTTCGGCTGCTGTCCAGGAGGCTATATGGCTAAGGAGGTTCTTGAGGCGATTTGAGATATCTGCTACTCCACATGAGGCTATTCAGATCAGTTCTGACAGTATGGCAGCATTACAATATGCTAAGGATCCTAAGTACCATGGAAGGACCAAGCATATTGACATCAGATATCACTTCATTAGAGACATGGTCAAGCAAGGAGAAGTTATCCTACAGCATATCTCCATCGCAGGATGCTGGCTGATCCTCTGACAAAGCCTATTCCTAGGGATGTGTTCCAGGCTCATGTGAGGGGTCTAGGTCTGTATAGAGTGTGACAGACTGTGATATGTTTCAGACTTATATAGGAGTTTGTGTCTATTTTTTGTCAGACAGGGATTGTATGGACATCAATGACTATGTGTTAAAGTTTATGAAATGTTTATTTTCATTATTATGATGAGTTCATATTTATAGGCACATATGTGTATAAATGTCACAGGCTTAGATCAGCCCACTCACACGGGTGATCGCCCTGACACTTTGTAGTGGGCAGGATGAGACTAATGTAGCCATTATAGATGCTTGAGTAGCAATGCATGAGTTGCAGAATGCATAAGTTGCAAAATGGGCTACATATATTATAACTGAATAGATTATAATAATAGTCGCCTCAGTATGGACTGAGATGAGACTCAGGAGAGTCGAGTACGGTGAACAATGCATATATGATGTATGCATTTTGATATGTCAACTAAATCGTACTAAGCCTGTTGTAGCCGAACTAGGAGCATTAGTGAGTGCTCGAGTCAAGCAACTTTGTGATGCTTGGACTTGTGTTCGTACGGTGTTTGAGTATGACATGGCCCATTGAGTGGGAGCTCCACCGTAACATGTATTATGTTACATGTGCTTAAGACGACCTTGTAAGGAGTAACGTGATATATACCCTCTCCGTTACTGTGTGAGCCTTACAACTATGTTGTGTCCTTGGACTTGAACCTATATCATGAAGTTGGAGTTTAGGTTGACTTCCTTAGCCTTGTCCTCCAGGGTCATGGAATTGATACGGCCACATGAGACAATCCTAGGAAGTCAACTGGATAAAGATGGACTGGTATGAGTGTTCAAGGAAGATTATTCGTGACCACATCTTATGTTTGTGATCCATTGCCCGGGCAATCATGTGTATGAGTTGCATATGATTATGGATACTAACATTATGACTTTGTGTTTTTCAAGTACTGCTCAGGGTAGATCTCTTGAGGGATTGAGAGTACTTGATCAGGTGTGATCGAATTATCTAGGACACAGACGGGATTGGATTATATTCTAGTTCACTGCGTTAGTTATTTATTAACTTAATGCAGTTATCCACTATGTGTCACTGTGTGTGAGTTTCGTCGGGTCGCACACCCCACCGCACTGCATGTTGAGAGAAAAGAGGTTATTATGTTCCTGTGTGGACGAGTGGGAGATTGTTGGCCTGGGTGCTAATTAATGTGTCCACTCGGAATCCGAAGAGTCCCATTAGTGGGGGACTCTTCGGAATAGGAGCAGACTCTTCGGAAGATAAGCCTCGGGCTTATCCGTCTGTGTGAGCCCTCTTTAAAATGTGAGACCGAAGGTGTCTTCTGGTGGAGAAATCTTCGGAGAGGAAAGGTGTTCTGAGAGAAGGACACAAAGGCTCTTCCTCCTCTTTCCTACGGCACCGCGGCTTAGGGGTGTGGATGCATTGAGGACTCTGGTAGCCCTCGACGGCCGACGATCCCGTTTCCGTTGCTGCCAATATTGAGGTATGTCCTTTATTTTGGCACCTTCAACGGTACCTTCACACATCAAGGCAAACTCAAAGGTAGAGCAGAAGAGTTAATTTGAGCAATCCAACATGGTACTTGGTAAGATGGCAAGATAAAGGATATAGATGTTTCAGTTTCTACATCTGAACCATTAGATTTTCTTCTGGAGTTTCCCACACATGTTGAGCCCTAAAGTTTTCTTGTCAACGTTCTATTCTGAAGCCTCATTTGGATGCAGATTGTTTTGATGCTGATAAGAAAACAAGCTGACATTGAAAGGAAGAAGAAGGCGGTGGTTACCTTGCCGGAGTGTGTATTACATTGTCGAATTCACGACTGCAATGACTCTATTTTCAAGTTGAACAGACACCAATGTTAACAAGATCTTGAGTTCTTACTTGAGGAATTTGGATCAAATCCAAAAGAAGGAGGTCGCTCAACGCCTTCCAACGCCCTTAGTTCCTAAAATATAGAGTCCACCAAGACTCTATCAACATTTTGATTTTCCATTGATTTCCCATCACAAATCTTACGCCATCCAACTTGTAGATCTAAGAAGAGAAAGAAAGATAAAAAATCTACAAAATTACCTGCGCTTTTGAGTTTGCCTTAATGTGCACTCAGGACAGAGGAGGTCCATGTTGGATTGCTCAAATTAATTCTTTTTGCTCTGCCTTTGAGTTTGCCTTACTGTGCACTTAGGACAAAGGAGGTCCTCGTGAGGGGTGGGGGTGGGAAGGGGGTTGCTATGGGGTCGAGGGCGAGGAGGTCGGTGCCGGTGGGGGCGGCGAGGAGGTCCCGGTTATTTATATTTTTAAATTATTTATGGTTAATGGGTTTTTAATTTATTTTTATTACCGGGATGTCAAGTATGCTGTCACGTATGATAAAAAATAAACGAGTCTCTCCTATTTAACGGTAGGAATCAAAGTGATACAAAATAGAAAGTTTAGAATTATTTTTATAATTTTTTAAAGTTCAAAAACCAAAGTGACATAACCTTCTAAGTATAGATTAATTCTGTAGTTTAGCTAAGAATTTTTATCACATCAATTCAAAGATGAACTTTTTGATAATATATTTCTTTCTAGTGCATCTATCACTAAAATGAGGTAATAGAGAAAGCATAGGCACATCATCAAGATGGGTTTTGTTCTTCTTGCTTATTTTCATATCCTAGATGCATTTTTAGGATAAAGCTTTTGAAATTGTGCTTTGCATTATAAATCTTTTTGTTATTATAATTTTAAGATTCATATCACTATTGAAGCCTTTCTTTTCACTCTGAAGCCTAACTTTTCATCACTATGAGTTTTTAGTTCACTATGCTTTCTTTGCCTATATTCTTTCCTATATTTTCTTAGACTATCCATCTAAATATAAAATATATTATTGCCTTGATCTATAGAGTGATTCTACTTTCATATGCTATGATGTTATCTTCATTGAGGAAAAGCTTTTATTTGTGTAATTATTATTATCTTCATCATAAGATTACAATACGAGTCTAAATTCAGGTCCCTTGCTCATACCTTTCCAACTTAAAATTTTCATTTAGTCGATCTTAGCTAAGCAAATTGTGGCCTATCTTCACATACCCCATGTCCGTGACCAATCCTATAATCTAATCTCTCATTCCACCATTCAATCTAATCTTGATCTTTCTCAAAGTATTTCTTAGGTGCCAACATATTCCCATGATCAACCTATAGATATTAACCACACTACTATTAGACCAAATATCCTTACCCCTTGGACACACTCAACCAAGTCATCTCAAACCCAAGCTCTCTTTACTACTTAACCATTCAATCCCAAAAGCGGACCCTCAAAGCTTCAAAATTCTTAATCACCAAACACCCGCTAAGCTTTTGTAGCCTAATCTAATCATGGTGAACCCACATGTTTTACTTAGATATGAAAAGATCCCAAATGACATGAGACTATAGCAGAAGAATATAATTCACTTTTTGCAAATGGGACTTAGAACCTCATATCTACATCAAATCAATATATCATTGGCTACAAGTGGGTTTATCATATCAAACTTGAGTTTGGCAGCTCCATTGATAGATTCAAAGTATGCTAAATTGTCAAAGGTCTAACCAATAAATATGGGTTGGCCATGAGGAGAGTATAAGTTCTATTATCAAACTTATCATCGTACAAATTATCTTGGCACTTGCTACCTCTAGAGGGTGACCCTACAATAAATCAATGTCAAAAATGCTTTCTCTATAGTTGTGATATAGACGAAACAATTACCTAACTTTATCATCCTTGATTATGCATAATATGTATGTCCACTTCAGAGATATTTGTATGAACTTAAACAAGCTCTACGATCCTAGTTTCATTGATTGAACTTCTCATATTAGACTTTGTTGGGTCAAAAAAAGACTTCTCCTTCTTTTTTAAAAGATTTCAAGCTTTATTATGGTAATACTTATTTATGTTGATGATATTATTCTAATAGAAAACCTCACACTATTTCATGACCTTAAGTAACTTCAATTGGAATTTACAATGGACTCAGGGCATCTTTAGCACTTTTTGGGTATTGAGCTAAAATAAATAGGTCCAATTTGATCCTCTTCTTAGTTATCTTTAGTTTGCAATTAACTCTTTATTTTAATCCTCTACATAATGATAACTTTCAATATCACCATTGTCAATTTACTCCAATATCTTATTTTGACCAATCCTGGCATTGCCTTTGCAATTAATCAAGCCTAACAATTCATCTATAGGCCCACTTCCTCTTATTAGGTTGATATTAAATAGATTCTATGTTATTTGAAAGAAATTATTAATTTTGATCTTAATTTCACTAAAGTTTCATATGCCACTCTCTATGCTTATTTTGCTTTAGATTGGGCAACAACTCTGTTGATCCAATTATTGATTTTGATGAATAACAAAAATCATATAGGTATATTTTTTATGTTACTAATTATTTTGATTAAGTATTTCAGAAATTTAAATATTTATTTAATTAAAATCTAAGAAAAATTGAGTTTGAATCCTTGTCTTATGTTAAGTGTCAAGTTTCAGTCATTAAAGCCGACTCTAAAAATATTAGAGCTGACTTCGGAGTGTATCAGAATAGTTTGACATTTTTGGCACGGATTAGAGCTGACTCCTACAGAGATTAGAGCCGACTCCTATAGAGATTAAAGCTGACTCTAATAGAAAGACAGAGATTCTCATTTCTACGTCCAATTAGAGCCAACTCCTGTAGAGAATTAGAGCCGATTCTAATGGTTATAGAAAGTAATTTTTGGAGCTTCATTAGAGCCGACTCTCGCATTCGTTAAAGCCGACTCCCGCACGAGAAGTGTTGACCCCTCCGAAAGCTAAAGCTGACTCCGCGACAAGCAAAAGTTTTCAATTTGAACATCTCGAGTAAGAGCCGACTCTCGATCTTATTAGAGCTGACTCTAACGTATCAGAGATGAATTTCAAAAGTATCGGAGTCAACTTCAGAACTTGTCTTTTCTCTAACAAATCTCAATGGTTCTTTCCTCTTTTGTGCTAAATACCTCCTCAAGTACTTTTAACGGCTAGTTTTTATCTAAAAGTGAATTTAGAGAGATTATAAAGAAAACCATTCGATCATTTTGAAGAGACGAAAAATAGAGAAAAATAAAAGTAAAAAATCAAAAAGAAAAAGTTCAAATCCAAAGTCCTTTGTTTGAAACTGAGTTTAGAGAAATCTAAAGAATTCAAAAGCCAACTTTGAAGGATTTCTATCAAATTAAAAGGAGAAAAAAAGAGCCCTAGTTCTTCAAGAGCCTCTACCTCAACAATTCTTCCAAAGCTTCAAGTCCAACTTGAGAAAGATTATTTTAGAGAAAAAGAAGAAAAGCCTAACTTTAAAATTTTTCTAAATCGGGCACTTCTAATTCTATCTTATTTATATTGCTTATTTTCTCATTTAAGGAGCCTTATATTTATTGTAACCTTAATCTTATTATATTTGGTTATTGATTCAATTAGGTGATTGGATCAGGGAAGGCAGATCAACCTTGTTCAAGCTAGAAAGCTTGGGATAGATTTTGTGCTGATGAACCTGTAAAAATCAGCTGGGTTCGTTGTGATCCCGTTGTAAAATAATAAGTTTGAGTTGTAAGCTTATAAAATAACTCGATTGTAATTAGGGTGATTATAGTGTGGACCCAAGAGTTGCTTAGGAGTGGATATAGGTATAGCTAACATCAAACCACTATAAATTTCTTGTGTTTATCGTGCTTGTCTTTCTTTCTCTCTACTCTATCTTTATATACTACTTTGCATTCTTAGCACCACACTCATTGTATATATCCTTGTGCACTATCACTTTGTAAAATTATTTTTAAGTGCTAAAATTTTTAAGAACTCAATTCACCCTTCCTTTTGGGTTGCCATCTGGATCAACAATTGATATCAGTGCTAGTGCTCATCCTTCCTTCTAACAATCAAGAGCTAAAAATCTAAATGGTAGCTCAATCTGGTTCTTCTTTTCTGAAGGACAATCCATAAATCGTCCACCTTTGTTTAATGGCACAAATTACTCATATTGAAAAGCTAGAATGAGGATATTCATTCAAGCTTTAGACTATGATTTATGGAGTATCATTATCAATAGTTCTAGAACTTCCATATACTTAGTTGATGGATCCATTACTCCTAAGCCCGAAAGGGATTGTAATGAGAATAATAGAAAAATGGCCCAGCTCAATGCTAAGGCCATGAATATCCTATATTGCTTATTGGATGCAAATGAATTCAATAGAATATCTACTTGTATCTTAACCAAGAACATATGGGATCGGTTGAAAGTTATCTATGAGGGTACCAACCAAGTTAAAGAGTCCAAGATTAATATTCTTGTGCATAAATATGAGCTCTTTAATATAGATCAAAATGAGTCCATTACTTGCATGTACACTAGATTTACTGATATAGTGAATGAATTAAAAAGTCTTGAAAAGACCTATACTAACTCTGAACTTATTTAATAATTCTTAGGTCTCTTCTAAGAGCATGGAAAGCTAAAGTTACAGCAATCCAAGAAGCCAAAGATCTGAATAGCCTACCTTTGAAGGAGCTCCTTGAATCACTCATGACCCATGAACTTACAATGAAGTAATATCTTGAAGAAGATATGAAGAAGAAAAGAACTATCATACTAAAAGTTGCTGAAAAAGAGAAGAGCAGTAGTAAGGACAGTGAAGATGATGATGAACCGCTCTCCTTGTAAGAAAATTTAAGAAATTTATGCAAAGAAGAAGGCCATTTCATAAGAGAAAAATTGGTGTTAAAATGAAAGAAGATAAGAAGAAAGAGAAAGAAAGAGAAAGATCTCGTGATATGCTATGAATGTAAGAAGTTCAAACATTACAAATCTGAATATTTTCAGCTCAAAAAGGAATATAGAAAGAAGAAGAAAGCATATGTTGCAACTTAGAGCGACAGTGATGAATATTCATCTGAAGATGAACAAGAAGAAGTTGCTAACATATATCTTATGGCTAATGAAGAAAAGGTAAGTTCTGAAAGCCATGTTTATTATTTTACATTTGATAAACTTTATAATGCTTTCAATGAATTGCTTAGTGATTTTAAAGTTTTGAGAACAAAGAACAAAATTTTGAAAACTAAAAATTTAAATCTTCTCAAAAAGAAAGATGAATTTGCCATTGAATTTGAAATGATAAAATCTGAAAAGTAAGATTTAAAAAAAATGATTTTTGTAAAAATTAGAATTTAAAAAATAAAGTTAAAAAAATATAAGAATAGTATTGATAAGTTCACTTATAGCTTGGAAAGACTCAACTTACTTTTGAATAATTAAAGAGCTATTTTTGATAAGGCTGATTTGGGTTACAAACCACATAAGAAATAAAAAATTGTTAATAATTTCTTTGTAAAGAAATCTATTGAAAAAGATATTTTCTGTTTTTGTTGTGGTAAGAAAGAGCATAAATCCTATATTTGCAGTCATAAGTTTTCTCATATAAATGCTGGTTATAAAGGTAAAATGATTTGGGTTCTAAAATGAACTATATTTGCTACTAATAACCATGAAGAACCCAAGAAGGCTTGGGTACCTAAACACAAGATGTAATTGCTTTGCAGGTGTATCTTATAGCCAAAGAATTAAAAAAAATAGTATCTTGACAATGACTGCTCAAGATACATGATGGATGATAAAGATCAATTCATCATCCTTGAAGCTAAAAGAGGTGAAGTGGTAACCTTTGAAGATAATGATCAAGGTCACATCATGTGTATTGTTAAAATTTCAGATCACTCCATCTACTTTTATTAAAAATATTTTATATGTTAATAGCTTAAAACATAATTTGATTAGCATTAGCCAACTGTGCGATGAAGATTTTAGAGTATCCTTTGAAGCATCTATCTACACAATGTCTAATCCCATTGACAATAGCATTATCTTTGTTGGAAACAGAAATGGTAATGTATACTTAATTGACTTAGATAACTTATCTATAAGTAACTATTGCCTAATTACTGATAATGCTAAGGTAAATGAGACTGGGTGACATGACATCGTAGATTAGGTTATGCAAGCACACACTTGATTTTAAAATTGCTTAGAATGAATTTGGTTAAAGGTCTTCCAAAATTAGATTTTAAAAACTATAGAGTTTGTGATGCATGTCAATTTAAAAAATAAACTAATTTTTTTTAAATTCAAAAATATTATTTTAATTTTTAGGCCACTCGAGCTACTATACATAGACCTTTTTGGACCTATTAGAACCACTAGTCTAGGAAAAAAGAAATATGGTCTTGTGATAGTAGATGATTGATCTAGATTCACTTGGGTATTATTTTTAGCTCACAAAGATGAGACTTTCTCGATTTTTTTAAAATTCTTCAAGAAAGTCATAAATGAGAAAAATACTACCAAAGTGTCTCTTAGAAGTGATCATGGGACTGAATTTAAAAATTATTTATTTAAAAAATTTTGCATTGAAAATGATATCTATCATAATTTTTTAGTACCTAGGATACCTTAATAAAATGGGATAGTAGAAAGAAAAAATAAAACTCTAGAGGACATGGTCCATACCATGCTATGTGAAAGCTAACTCCCTAAATATTTCTGGATGAAAGCTATAAACATAGCATATAGCATCCTAAATAGAGCCTTATTAGACTAATTCTTAAGAAAACACCTTATGAACTATGGCATGATAGGAAACCCAATATTAGTTACTTTTATGCATTTAGTTGTAGATATTTCATTCATAACAATGGAAAGAATAACCTAGGAAAGTTTGATGCTAAGTCAGATAAAGGTATATTCTTAGAATATTCTACATCTAGCAAGGCATATAGAGTATTCAATAAGAAGTATTTGATTGTAGAAGAGTCAATTCATGTAGTGTTTTATGAGTCTTTAGCATCAAGTTCTAAAAAGAAAGATGATGAGAAAGATACTAATATACTTGGAAGAGATTTTAAAAAATTGAATGTTGATGTATCTTTGGATCATGAAGAACCTAAAGCTAAGGATGATGACTCACCTAAGGATGATGATATTGATACTACTCGGAATGATATAGATCTACCTAGAGACTGAAGATATGCTTATAGTCATCCAAAGGACCCAATCATAAGTGATCCATCTCAAGGTGTAAGAACTAGATTATCTATGAGAAATATCAACAATCCTCTTGCATTTGTATCTCATATAGAGCCTAAAATAATTAAGAAAGTTAAAAAGAACAGTTATTGAATGTTAGCTATGCAAGAGGAATTGAATCAGTTCACTAGGAATAATGTATGGATCTTAGTTGATAGATCCAAAGATTATCTAGTTATAGGATCCAAATGGGTATTTAGAAATAAGTTAGATGAAGATGACACTGTTGTTAGAAATAAGGCTGGACTAGTTGCAAAGGAATATAATCAGAAAGAAGGTATCGATTTTGATGAAATCTTTGCATCTATTGCTAGATTAGAAGCTATAAGGTTATTATTTGCATTTGCATATTGCATGAACATTAACTTATTTTAGATCGATGTAAAAAGTGTATTTTTAAATGGTTTTATAAATGAGAATGTTGAATAACCATCTAGTTTTGAAGATCATAAATTTTTAAATCATATTTTTAAACTACACAACGCACTTTATGGTTTGAAACAGGTACCTAGAGCTTGGTATGATAGACTTAGTAAATTTTTGATTGAAAATAATTTTTTTAAAGATAATGTTGGTAAAACCCTATTTTAAAAAAAAAAAAAGGATTTATTGATGGTATAAATTTATGTTGATAATATAGTATTTGGTGTTACTAACAATCTTTTTTATCAAGATTTTGCTAAGCTAATGCAGGAAGAATTTGAAATGAGTATAATGGAAGAACTAAACTTCTTCCTTGGACTCCAAATCAAACAAGAAAGAGAGAAAATTTTTATCAACCAAACAAAATATACAAAGAAAATTCTTAAGAAGTTTGGAATGAAAATCGTCAAACCTCTCGGCACACCAATGAGTCCTTTATGCAAACTCGACAGAAATGAAGATTGTAAGAAAGTAGATCAAAAGCTTTATAGAGGTATGATTGGTTCTCTATTTTACTTAACAGCTAGTAGACCTAATATTATGTTTGTTGTATATGTATGTGCTAGATATCAATATGATCCTAGAGAATCTCACTTAATTGCTATAAAAAATTTAGATATTTAAGTGGAATAAAAATGTAGGATTATAGTATTCTAGAGACTCACCAATTGATTTGATTGCATATTCTAATTCTAATTTTGCTGGTTGTAAACAAGATAGAAAGAGCACAAGTGGTGCATGCCAATTCTTAGGCAATAACTTAATCTCTTCGTTTAGCAAAAAGCAAAATTCAGTTGCATTATTAGCTGCTAAAACTGAATATGTTACAGCTAGAAGTTGTTATGCTCAAATTCTTTGGATTAAGCGATAACTTAAAGACTATGACATCTCACTTGATAAAATTTCAATTAGGTGTTACAATACTAGTGCAATTAACCTTACCAAAAATCCAATTCAACATTCTAAAACTAAACATATAAAGTTAGACACTATTTCATTAGAGAACATGTTGCTAACAATGATATTTATCTTAATTATGTGTGTACTAAAGAACAATTAGCTAAAATATTTATAAAACCCTTGAGTGAAGAGAGGTTTTGTTATCTTAGAGAAAAATTAGGTGTTTGTGAAGAAGGGAGAAACAATCTTGAGGCATGCATGTTTTAAAAAATTGATAACAATTATCAATGCAGAAATTTAAAGATTACATACTAATCTATCTAACATGCATCAAGATCATATCTTTGCCTTGTATATAGGATCGATTGATCCAAAATATGCATATAAATAAAACTATCAAGATCATGTCTTGATCTTCAAGGCAAGAAGTCATACTTCTTATCTTGAAGCATGCCTTAAGATCTAGGGATCATATCACTTACCTTAAAGGCAATTGGTAAATCCTTTTATGCTCTGCAGCCGTTCAATCGTTCGGCCTCTAGTATCATCCACGCGAAGCCCCGAATGATCGGATTCTCGGGAGTGCTAGCTCGCGGAAAATGACTTTGCTGATCTTGAATCCTCCCACTTGAATTCTTCTTCTAGGATCCTCCACACTTCCGTTAGCACCAGAATCACCATGATTTTCTATTCTAATTCTTTAGAAAATCAATTCACGACATATCATGTGTTGTTTTTCTCTTCTGTGTAATCTGGTGAGGGATGTCCTCTATTTATAGTCTCTTTTTAGTTAGCCCATTAAATTCTAACATTTAGAATTCTGCCACTTGGCGAAAACCAAAGAGACGCCGAACCGTAGCGCTTGGTTAATTCCGATGTTCGGTAAAGAACCAAAGAGTCATCGAACCGTAGCGCTTGGTTAATTCGATGTTCGGTAAAAACCAAAAAGTCATCGAACCGTAGCGCTTAGTTAATACAAAGAGGCACATTTATTCTAACACTTTAGAATTTCGACTGAATTGTTTGGAGAAGATTAATGTAAGACATTAAATTCTATATGTGAATTTAATCTCTCAGACTTATGCGAGAGGTTTGGGTTTAGTTTTTGGTTTAAGCTAATCTGAATTTATTGGACTGAACCCACATAGATCATGGTCCTAGCCCAAATCAAATTTGGCTAGTCCTGAATCTATTTAAATCCAAATCAAGTCTAATTTTAAATCAATATTTGAAATTGACTAGTCCTTCTAATAGACTTAAACCAAATTGAATCTTATTCAATTGTACTTAACCCAATTGAGATAATTCAATCAATCAAATTGATTAATTAAATCATATACGATTCTCAATCGTTGATCAGCAAACAGATCATCCTAGGAAACTTCTATGCGTGTGACTCTCTAGGTTCGAACCTAAGCCGGTAGCATAGAAACAACTTTCTATACTAATCGATGTGCCCATCTAGCAATGGAACCCGACGTCCGGATAGGTCGAAGAGTTGCCGAGCAAACTCCAAGAACCCTAAGAAACAGTTACCGTATAATTCATCCTCTTGACCACAAATGCTAAGGATGGCTTAAGAGCCTGTCAACTCTAAATAGCAAATCCATAAAGTGATTTCAATTTTAGTGATCATGTGACTTTCACATGAAGTGCCTTGGCCAAGGTCTTGCTAAATTGAAACACAAGCATTTCTCCTTTTAACGGGATAGGTCAAATTCCATCTTGATCCACAACTGACTACCACAAGTACTTGACTGCACCCAGTAACCTTTCGTAGCTGGATTAGAAATCCAGGTGGTCCGGCACCTAAGTACAATGAGTTGCTTGTAAGCCACTGGTTGTGATCTTCAGGTCTGAAGGATACTTATACCTATATCTTCTCGGATTAACTCTTGACAGTAGAGTATCCAGAAATGAGTCACGTTCGGTGAAATGTACTCCTACACTTTCACCTGTATGTCATACCAGTGTCTCTACACTCCTTGGTTAAGAGGACAACCAACAAATATGATATACAACGTCCTATAATTGATAGTACTATGGCCCTGTCATAGTATATCATATGGTCGCGAACCTTTTTGAGGACCTTCAAAGATAAATCCTTCTTTATCGTGAAGGAAGATCCTAAGGGCTTCATTACAATCAGGAGTATTAAGAAGATGTTCTTGTAATGAATAAACTGCCAAATAACTTTTATTAATATATCAATTTATATAATTTACATTAGCACAATCATCAAATGATTGGCTTTAGGATACAATTTCCAACAAACTCCCACTTAGCCTAAAGCCACTCATTACAGTATCTAATACCCATCTTCAACTTATAGTTGTCAAACTCCTTGATGCTGAGTGCTTTAGTAAATGGGTCACCTAGGTTTTCCTTTCCATCAATCTTCTGAAGATTTATGTCACCTCGGTCTACAATCTCTCGAATAAGATGAAACCGGCGCAGTATGTGCTTGGTGCGCTGATGTGCTCGTGGTTCCTTTGCTTGAGCTATGGCACCAGTGCTGTCACTGTACAACAGGACTGGTCCATCTATGGAAGGTGTCACTCCAAGCTCGGAGATGAACTTTCGCAGCCACACAGCTTCTTTCGCAGCATCTGATGCAGCGATGTACTCTGCCTCGCACACGAATCTGCCACTGTATGTTGCTTGGAACTTTTTCAGCAAACAGCTCCACCATTCAGGATAAACACGAAACCCGATACACTTTTGCTATCATCATGATCTGATTGGAAACTGGAATCAGTATATCCAACAAGTTTCAAATCAGACTCTCCATAGACTAACCACTGGTCCTTAGTATTTCTCAAATACTTAAGGATTGTCTTAACAACTTGCCAGTGTTTTTCTCCTGGATCAGATTGGTATCTACTCACTACTCCTAGTGAGTATGCCACATCTGGTCTTGTACATGTCATGGTGTACATAATCGATCCCACTGCCGAAGCATATGGAATTCGACTCATACGTTCTCTTTCATTAGGAGTTGTCGGACAATCCTTCTTAGAAAGATGAATTCCATGGCCTATCGGAAGATAGCCTTTCTTGGAATTCTCCATGCTAAACCTCTTTAGCATGGTGTCAATGTACGTAGATTGGGATAAACCAAGCATCCTTTTAGATCTATCTCTATAGATCTTCATCCCTAGGATGTATGATGCTTCTCCAGATCTTTCATGGAGAATTGTGATGATAACCATGTCTTTATTCCTTGTAATGCAGGGATATCATTCCCGATTAAGAGAATATCATCCACATATAATACAAGAAATACAATAACGGAATCGTTAGCCCATTTATAAATGCAAGGTTCTTCTTTATTTTTAATAAAGCCATAAGATTTGATCACTTTATCAAATCGTATGTTCCAACTCCTAGATGCTTGCTTAAGTCCATAAATAGACTTTTGTAGCCTGCACACTTTAGACTCGTCTTCAGATATAAAACCTTCAGGCTGTATCATATACACCTGTTCTTCTAAATCACCATTTAGAAAAGCGGTTTTAACATCCATCTGCCAAATCTCATAATCGAAGTGTGCTGCTATAGCTAGCATAATCCGAATGGATTTCAGCATTGCCACAGGAGAAAACGTTTCGTCATAGTCAATACCATAACGTTGACGATACCCCTTAGCAACCAGACATGCTTTATAGGTCTCAACCTTTCCGTCTGTGCCTCTTTTCCTCTTGAAAACCCACTTACACCCTATGGGTTTTATCCCTTCGGGTGGGTCAACTAATGTCCATACATTATTGTCCTTCATGGAGTCAAGTTCGGATTTCATGGCCTCAAGCCATTTATTAGAGTCAGTCCTTTGCATAGCATCCATATAGGTGATCGGATCCTCGTTGTTCTCATCGAGTTCAACAGGATCATCATTCTGGACCAAGAAACCTAAGTATCTGTCCGGTTGATGTGGTACTCTACCAGATCGCCTTAATGGTGCATCTAAAATGGGTTTTGAGTTTGATCTAATCAACTCAGATTCTAAGGGTTCACTGGTTTGTGTTGTTCCTTCTACTTGATGAACTTCCTCAAGTTCAATATTAGAGCTATTTGTTCCTTCACTAAGGAACTCCTTTTCAAGAAAAACTGCTCTATTACTAATGAACAACTTTTGTTCTTCAGTATTGTAGAAGTAATATCCTTTGGTCTCTTTCGGATAGCCGATAAAAAATATTTGTCAGATTTGGGTTCAAGTTTGTCTGATTTTGCACGTTTCACATAAGCCGGACACCCCCAGACTCTCAGATAGGTAATAACCGGTTTATGTCCATACCACATCTCATGTGGAGTTTTAGAAACAGACTTACTTGGAACCTTATTAAGAATATGACAAGCTGATTCTAATGTGTATCCCCAAAATGATATTGGCAAGCTCGCAAAACCCATCATGGACCGAACCATGTCTAACAGAGTTCGATTCCTTCTTTCGACACACCGTTATGCTGCGGTGTTCCAGGAGGAGTCCATTGGGAGAGAATCCCATTCTCTCTTAAATATGTCACAAATTCATTGGAAAGGTATTCGCCTCCTCGATCTGATCGAAGGGTCTTAATACATTTTTCTGTTTGTTTTTCTACTTCTTTATGATATAGTTTGAACATTTCAAACGACTCAGATTTATGTCTCATAAGATAGACATAACCAAACCTAGAAAGGTCGTCTGTAAAAGTAATGAAGTAGTAATATCCACCTTTGGCACAAGTGCTCATTGGTCCACATACATCAGTATGTACTAGACTCAATAGCTCTTTGGCTCTTTCACCTTTTTTCAGTAAAAGATGACTTGGTCATTTTACCAAGAAGACAGGATTCACAGGTAGTTAATGATTCACAATCATCAACTCGAAGGATGCCCTCCTGAGTTAACCTGTTTAATCTGTTCTTATTGATATGACCCAGCCGATGGTGCCAAAGATAAATGTCTGGACGCTTACTTGAATTGTACACTACATTCACAGGCTGTGATAATATATAAATGCCATTAGATAAATGCCCAGTCATTACAGTGACTCCATTCATAATGATATTCAAAGTAACATCCTTTATTGAAATTTCATAATGACTTTTGGCCAGAAGGCCTACAGAAATTACGTTCAACAAGAACGTTGGGCAAAAATGACAATCATTTAGTATAATGACATTTCTATTGAAAACTATTTCAAGAACTCCTAATGCCAGAACTGGAACTAATCTTCCATCGCCGACATTAAGGAATCTTTCATTGTCCTCAAATCTTCTGGTGACCTGTAGTCCCTGCAATGAATTGCAAATGTTAAAAGGACTCCCGGTATCCAATACCCAGGTCTGATTATCATATACAGAAAAATTACAAGGTGTTATCATATAAATACCTTGTTGAGCAACATCTTGCTCCTTTTTCTTCTTTGGCCTGTTTTGATCAAGTGTGGCAATGTAAAGAGGACAGTTCCTCTTCCAGTGCCCTTGCATCTTGCAGTGAAAGCATTCAGCTTGACTTTTATCAACTTTCTTCTTCTGCATCTGACCCCTTATAGATGTCCTAGCATGTTGCACCTTTTTATTATTCTTTTTCTTCTTCCCTTTCCAAAGGGTTTACGCCCTACCTTAGATCCTTCAACCACATTAACCAAACCCTTAGAGAGCTGGTTATCCTTCTCAAAGTTCTGTAACAACCCCAACAAACCGTGGTAGTTGACTGCAGGCTTTGTCATTCGAAAATGAGTAAGGAAAGGTCGGAAGGATGGAGGCAAGGAATTCAGGATCGCATCTTTTCCCAACTGCTCATGTAAGGGAAAGCCGAGCTTGCTTAGGAGTTCTATCTTCTCGATCATGTACAATACATGATCAGTGACAGGAGATCCATCCCTCATTCGAGCATTGAAAATAGCACAACTAGTCTTGTGCCTTTCAACATCGTCGGGTGTGCCGAAAGATTCATTCAACGCTTGAATGATTTCTTCTGGCTGAGCATTCTCGAACCGGCGACCGAATTCATCGTTCATTGCTGCTAGCATGATACAACGCACGCTAGTTCTATCATTGAGCCACTTCTGATAAGTGTCTCTCTCAGAACTTTGGGTGTTTGCATCAGGTATCTTTGGTGCAGGATTATTCAGAATATATAGAATCCTCTCATGCTCAAGGACGATCTTAAGTTTTCTGAACCAGCTATTGAAATTGGAACCATTCAACTTGTCACTATCCAATAGGGACCTTAATGATAAATTAGTGGCCATGTTCTGCATAAGGAAAAACTAAAGTTTATTAGTATATAAATTGATTCAGTCTAAAGACTTGGACTTTAGTCTAAAGATTCTTCCACTATTTTGTTCAAATTGGCAGCCTCTACACCCCAATTCGAAGAATTATTCTTAATTCTTTAGCGGGCACTAAGATCTACATAAACTACATACAGGCCCAAGTGAAGCTTGGCTAACCCATATGCATCTAAGAGTAGGTTCAAAACCAATTGTTTCCCAAACAATTCTTAGTGTTCAGTTTTGCCCCATATACCTCTTCAGCAGGCATGAAGTGCCTCCACTGAAAGTTCTGGTTAGGTCCAACCATTAAATGATATAATCAGTGTAACCTATCAATAGACAACCAAGCCCGAGTGAAGCTCGGCTCACCTGACTGTCTATGTAATAGTTACGCTGACTTATCATATAATGAATGATAATTCCGATGGTTGACAAGCACCAGGCATGGAGTGCCTCCAATGATTATCAAGACATCGGACTCATTATCACCCACCTTAATGGGAGGCTATGATTTAGTTATCATATAACTATTTCATTTTAAGGACCTAATAATTTTAGAGGATTTAATAATCTATAGATAAATTGACTAATCAAGTTCTCCCACTGAATCTATGAAATCGGTAGAATGAAACAAGATTAAGTCAGGTTAAGTGGCACCTAAATCAGTCAGACTGATTTCCTTACAGGCATGGGTCAACCCGAATCAGGTAAATGATCTGAATCATAAATGGTTCACCACATTGACCAGGTGAGTGAGATCGATGGGAGGGATATGCCATTAACTCGTTAAAGACGCATCAATACGAGTAGCTCCCAATTAAAAACCATTCGATCGTTGATCCTAGAGCAACTTGCCAACTCACCTTGACATCATATGGTTAACCAATTCTGATTTGACCATCTAAGAGATTCATGCTCAACCACGGAGCCTAATCTACTTCCATTTGGTTTAATCAAAGAGAAGGACATGATCAACTACAACTATTGTTTGATTTAGAGCATTCTTAACCTAATCTAATTAGATTTGATCAAATACTCTTATAGTCCAGTTGATTTAAACCTTAGGGTCTAACCCTTTATGGACCCGATTTAGCTAACCCAAAGGATTAAATATATTTCATGTTTACATGTCATATATTTCAATCAAGCATCACATGTATTATGTTACTACTCATAATTCCTATATTTAGATCATATCTAAAGAGATTATGAATTAACATTTGACATTCAAATTAGACTCTCATAAATATTTGTATGTTTCATAACATAGACATCATGCCATCATATATCATATCTATGTTTTATACTAAACATGCAAATATCATGTTTTTATACAACATCAATATGTATCAAATATAAAACATATTTTGAGAGTGTGTGTAATCAGTGTTTGAAGCCAAAGATCAATTTAAATTATCACGGCAATATGTCACAGAATACCTCGTTGAATGGGTAATTTGGATTTTCAATCCATCTGTGACCGAATAGACCTTGATTTGTTTTAGCCTTGATTACACAATTAATAGGAGCATTAATTTACATGCAATAAATTAGATCAATACGAAACCATCGCTCTGATACCATTTGAAGGGAGAAACAATCTTCGAGGCATGCATGTTTTAAAAAATTGATAACAATTATCAATGCGAAAATTTAAAGATTACATACTAATCTATCTAACATGCATCAAGATCATATCTTTGCCTTGTATATAGGATCGATTGATCCAAAATATGCATATAAATAAAACTATCAAGATCATGTCTTGATCTTCAAGGCAAGAAGTCATACTTCTTATCTTGAAGCATGCCTTAAGATCTAGGGATCATATCACTTACCTTAAAGGCAATTGGTAAATCCTTTTATGCTCTGCAGCCGTTCAATCGTCCGGCCTCTAGTATCGTCACGCGAAGCCCGAATGATCGGATTCCCGGGAGTGCTAGCTCGCGAAAAATGACTTTGCTGATCTTGAATCCTCCCACTTGAATTCTTCTTCTAGGATCCTCCACACTTCCGTTAGCACCAGAATCATCAGGATTTTCTATTCTAATTCTTTAGAAAATCAATTCACGACATATCATGTGTTGTTTTTCTCTTCTGTGTAATCTGGTGAGGGATGTCCTCTATTTATAGTCTATTTTTAGCCAGCCCATTAAATTCTAACATTTAGAATTGCCGCTTGGCGAAAACCAAAGAGACGCTGAACCGTAGTGCTTGGTTAATTCCGACGTTCGGTAAAGAACCAAAGAGTCGTCAAACCGTAGCGCTTGGTTAATTCCGACGTTCGGTAAAAACCAAAGAGTCGTCGAACCATAGCGCTTGGTTAATACAAAGAGGCACATTTATTCTAACACTTTAGAATTCCGACGAAATTGTTTGGAGAAGATTAATGCAAGACATTTAATTCTATATGTGAATTTAATCTCTCAGACTTATGCGAGAGGTTTGGGTTTAGTTTTTGGTTTAAGCTAATCTGAATTTATTGGACTGAACCCACATAGATCATGGTCCTAGCCCAAATCAAATTTGGCTAGTCCTGAATCTATTTAAATCTAAATCAAGTCTAATTTTAAATCAATATTTGAAATTGACTAGTCCTTCTAATAGACTTAAACCAAATTAAATCTTATTCAATTGTACTTAACCCAATTGAGATAATTCAATCAATCAAATTGATTAATTAAATCATATATGATTCTCAATCGTTGATCAGCAAACAGATCATCCTAGAAAACTTCTATGCGTATGACTCTCTAGGTTCGAACCTAAGCCGGTAGCATAGAAATAACTTTCTATACTAATCGATGTGCCCATCTAGCAATGGAACCCGACGTCCGGATAGGTCGAAGAGTTGCCGAGCAAACTCCAAGAACCCTAAGAAACAGTTACTGTATAATTCATCCTCTTGATCACAAATGCTAAGGATGGCTTAAGAGCCTGTCAACTCTAAATAGCAAATCCATAAAGTGATTTCAATTTTAGTGATCATGTGACTTTCACATGAAGTGCCTTGGCCAAGGTCTTGCTAAATTGAAACACAAGCATTTCTTCTTTTAACGGGATAGGTCAAATTTCATCTTGATCCACAACTGACTACCATAAGTACTTGACTGCACCCAGTAACCTTTCGTAGCTGGATTAGAAATCCAGGTGGTCTGGCACTAAAGTACAATGAGTTTCTTGTAAGCCACTAGTTGTGATCTTCAGGTCTGAAGGATACTTATACCTATATCTTCTCGGATTAACTCTTGACAGTAGAGTATCCGAAAATGAGTCACGTTCGGTGAAATGTACTCCTACACTTTTACCTGTATGTCATACCAGTGTCTCTACACTCCTTGGTTAAGAGGATAACCAACAAATATGATATACAACATCCTATAATCAATAGTACTATGGCCCTGTCATATATATCATATGGTCGCGAACCTTTTTGAGGACCTTCAAAGATAAATCCTTCTTTATCGTGAAGGAAGATCCTAAGGGCTTCATTACAATCAGGAGTATTAAGAAGATGTTCTTGTAATGAATAAACTGTCAAATAACTTTTATTAATATATCAATTTATATACAATTTACATTAGCACAAATATCAAATGATTGGCTTTAGGATACAATTCCCAACATGTGATCCATTGGAAAAGATCTAAAACCCCTAAGAATAATTATCTAGATTTTAATTTATTTTCTTAAAAACTTTCTTATGTTATTAAGAAAAATCATCTAGATGTTTGATTTCTTGAACCCCCATATTTTTAAGAAAAATTTATCTAGAATTTGATCATGGCTTGACAAGTTTCAGACTTTGATACTTCTATTTTTCACTAAAACTGTCATGGAGTTGACTTTATTGAAGTTAGAGTCTAAGGCCAGATAGCCTTCTGTCTGCTCATTAGAGCCGGCTTTAATTACTGTTGGAGCTAACTCTATTTTGAGCGCTAACTTTATATTGATTTAGAGCCGACTCTATACTTTTCGGGAGCCGACTCTAAGTTATCCTCAGTCAATATTTATAGGATAGAGTTGATACTTTCTCAAACCAAATCGACTCTAAATCATTCCAAACTTTCTTTCACTCCTCTCAAACCTCAAAAATATTTGATTCTCGATTTTCTTTGATCTTCAATGGCTCCCAAGCATCGAGCATCATCTATTGAAGTCACCGTCACTACCGGTAGATGGTTTGTGCATCATTCGGCGAGGCAGCCCTTTTCAAGCACATCATCGATTTTCTTTTCCTCCACTCTAGACGCCATTCGATCTCCATCCTCATCTCAAATCAATTTTGTGGCTGGAAAGGAAATAAAAATGGAAAGAAAGGTAGAATTTTACTTTCTTGACTTTGAAGGTTTTGAGATTGGGAGACTCTTGAGAAATATGGGTTGGAAGAAAGTATGTTCACTGGATATTCCTACCTACCCTGCACTTGTGAGAGAGTTTTACAATAATGTTGGTAGAAGAGATGGCGGATTAGTGAGTTATGTGAGAGGTACTCAAGTTCACATAACATCTGAAATCTTGAAAAACATTTTAGAATTGCCTACTGCTAGAGTGACTACCACACACTCCTCTGATCGTTGTGAAGCCTTATCGAGAATGTTGGGGAGGAAGGTTACTGAACTTGAAGAAATCTTTGCAAATAAATTAAGTTTGGAATTAAGGCTATTGCATAACATCTGCAACAGGATTTTATTTTCAAAAACTGATAGATTTAAATATGCTTCAAAAAGGGTGTTACTATTATGGATTATGTGCTTAATGGTCATCCAATCAATTTGGCCGAGATGATGATTGGATATATGACTGAGGTCAGGACAAAGAAAAGATCCACACTATCCTATGAAATGATATTAACATTGATTTTTGGAGCCAAAGGATAGATATCTTAGAAAATGAGCCTCAAAAGAAACAGCACACTAATTATTATAACATTTCTACTCTTCATTGCATGGGATTCAGAAAAATAAATGGTCAGTGGTAAAGGCGGAGACAAACTAACATGCGAGAGCCAATTAAAGGAGTCAGAGATGTTGATGATGATATTGAGGAGGTCCTCGGGCCTTTTGCACATGGACCCTCTGCTTCTGGACCATCTATTCCTCCACCTGGATCGAGTTCTTCATCTGCTCCACCATCGACAGCATCTTCTGGACCCTTCTCTGCTTTTTCTGCTGAGAAGTTGCATAATTTAAAGAGATAATGAATACTGCACTTGCTGAGCAAGAGGAGAGAATTAAAGAAAACTTTTGGGGTCAGCTTCTGGGTATAAGGCAGCTTGTTTTCATTTTGGAGGAGAAGGTAGAGAAGAATGAAAATCAATGAATACTTCAGCTGATGGTCTGAAATCAGAATTGCAAATCATTTTTGATAAAATTAGAGGTATTTGTGATGATTCAGATACTTACTCCAAATGTAATGTAGAGCTTCAAAGAAGAATTGATTCAGCTGCTTCCACTGTTGAGAAATTATTGAATAAATTTTTGAAGACACAGAAGGATGGAATGGGATAGATATTGGCAAAATTAAAAAGAATTTTGAAGTTTTGAAGTGATGTCTCCCTTCCTTTCCTGCTGATCCAAGCCAAGCCAAGCCAATCCAACCAACCAATCAATTTATCTTAGTTTATGTTTAGAAATCTACTTTTAGATTCTCATAGAAAGCTTAGTTTGTACTTAGGATTGAAAGTTATGTTATCTTATGGTTGTTTCACATTTTGTTTGTACTTTACTTGACTTGTACTTGATCTTTTGTAAAAATATATGAAACATTGTATTTCAACTAATGAAATTTCTTTGATCCTTTTTACATTTTGTAATACTTGATTCTAAATTGGATAATTTGTATCTTATCCTGAGCAAGGACTACCCTATGCTTCCTTAATTTTTTGTTGATGACAAAAAAGGAGAGAGTTATATATGCATATAATGCATGCACATACATAGGGGGAGCAATTACTCAGGAAGAGCTTATTTAATTTGAATGACTTGAATTGATAATTGAAATTGATTAATTTGAATTGCATCATTGACAAAATTTTGAATTCATGGAAAATTTAAGTTAAATATTTGGAATGAAGTTATTGTTCAAGTTAATCATATTGAAATTATGTTTACTATCACTCTGATTAAAAAGATATTTAAGCTGAAGTTTAAAATTTTAATTTTATATGCATATACTCAGTATTTTTATCATTATCAAAAAGGAAGAGATTGTTGATCCAATTATTGATTTTGATGAATAACAAAAACCACATGAGTATATTTCTTATGTTGCTAATGATTTTGATTAAGTATTTCAGAAATTTAAATATTTATTTAATTAAAATCCAAGAAAAATTGAGTTTGAATCCTTATCTTGTGTTAAGTGCCAAGTTTCAGTCATTAGAGCTTCAAAGAAGAATTGATTCAGCTGCTTCCACTATTGAGAAATTATTGAATGAATTTTTGAAGACATAGAAGAATTGAATGGGACAGATATTGATAGAATTGAAAAGAATTTTGAAGTTTTAAAGTGATGTCTCTCTTTCTTTCCTGTTGATCCAAGCCAAGCTAAGCCAATCCAAGCCAATCCAATCCAACCAACCAATCAATTTATCTTAATTTATGTTTAGAAATCTACTTTTAGATTTTCATAGAAAGCTTAGTTTGTAATTAGGATTGAAAGTTATGTTATTTTATGGTTGTTTCACATTTTGTTTGTACTTTACTTGACTTGTACTTGATCTTTTGTAATCAATGAAAATATATGAAACATTGTATTTCAACCAATGAAATTCCTTTGATCTTTTTTACATTCTGTGATGCTTGATTCTAAATTGGATAATTTGTATCTCATCCTGAGCAAGGACTATCCTATGCTTCCTTAATTTTTTATTGATGACAAAAAAGAGGAAGAGTTATATATGCATATAATGTATGCATATATATAGGGGAAGCAATTACTCAGGAAGAGCTTATTTAATTTGAATGACTGAATTGATAATTGAAATTGATTAATTTGAATTATATAAATCATTGACAAAATTTTGAATTCATGAAAAAGTTGAGCTAAATATTTGGAATGAAGTTATTGTTCAAGTTAATCATGTTGAAATTCTGTTTACTATCACACTGATTGAAAAGGTATTTAAGCTAAAGTTTAAAATTTTAATTTTATATACATATACTCAGTGTTTTTTTCATCATAAAAAAGGGAGATATTATTGACCTAATTATTAATTTTGATGAATAACCAAAACCACTTGAGTATATTTCTTATGTTACTAATGATTTTGATTAAGTATTTCAGAAATTTAAATGTTATTTAATTAAAATTCAAGAAAAATTGAGTTTGAATCCTTGTCTTGTGTTAAGTGTCAAGTTTCAGTCATTAGAGCCGACTCTAGAAATATTAGAGCCGACTTTGGAGCGTATCGAAACAGATTAGCATTTTCGGCATGGATTAGAGCCGACTCTTGCAGAGATTAGAGCTGACTTTAATTGAAAGACAGAGAGTCTTATTTCTGTGTCTAATTAGAGTTGACTCTTGTAGAGAATTAGAGTTGACTCTAATGGTTATACAGAGAATGATTTTTTGAGGCATCATTAGAGCTGACTCCAGCATTCGTTAGAGTCGACTCCCGCACGAGAAGTGTCGACCCTTCAAAAAGACAGAGCCAACTCTGCAACGAGCAAAAGTTTTTATTTTAAACATCCCAAGTTAGAGCCAACTCCAGATCTTATTAGAGCCAAGTCTAACCTGTCAGAGATGGATTTCAGAAGTATGACTCCAGAACTTATCTTTTCTTCAATAAATCTTAACGACTCTTTCCTCTTTTGTGCTAAATACCTCCTCAAGTACTTTTAATGGCTAGTTTTTATCTAAAAGTGAATTTAGAGGAGATTATAAAAGTGGAGCCATTCAACCGTTTTGAAGAGACAAAAAAGAGAGAAAAATAGAAGTAAAAAATCAAAAAAGAAAAGTTCAAATCCAAAGTCCTTTGTTCGAAATTGAGTTGAGAGAAATTTAAAGCATTCAAAAGTCAACTTTGAAGGATTTCTATCAAATCAAAAGGAGTAGAAAAGAGCCATAGTCCTTCAAGAGCCTCTACCTCAATGATTGTTTCAAAGCTTCAAGCCCAATTTGAGGAAGATCATTTTAGAGGAAAAAAAAGAAGAAGAAAAGCCTAACTTCAAAAATCTTCTAAATCAGGCTCTTCTAATTCTATCTTGTTTATATTGCTTATTTGCTCATTTAAGGAGCCTTTATATGTTGTAACCTTACTCTTATTACATTTGAATACTGATTCAATTAGGTGATTGAATTAGGGAAGGCCGATCAGCCTTGTTCAAGATAGAAAGCTTGGGATAGGTTTTGTGCTAGTGAACCTGTGAAAACAGGCTAGGTTCATTGTGATCCTATTGCAAAACAAGTTTGAGTTGTAAGCTTGTAAAATAATTCGGTTGTAATCAGGATGATCATAGTGTGAGCCCAAGAGTTGTTTGGGAGTGGATGTAGGTGTAGCTAACATCGAACCACTATAATTTTTTTGTGTTTGTTGTGGTTGTCTCTCTTTCTCTCTACTCTATTTTATACACTGCTTTACATTCTTAGTACCAAACTCATTGCATATATCCTTGTGCACTATCACTTTGTGAAATAATTTCTAAACACTAAATTTTTAAGAACCCAATTCACCTTCCCTCTTGGGTTGCCATCTGGGCCAACAAACTCAAGTGATTGACGATCTATCAATGGCTATGGTATCTTCTTGGGACCTAATCTCATCTCTTAGAGTTTTAAAATGCAACAAACTATCTCTTGGTCTAGCATTAAATCCAAATACAATGGTCTTACCAATGTTACTCTAAGGTCATATGGCTAGTATGTTTCATGAATTGGGTATAAATTTCAAAACCACGCTAGCATTACAATGTGGCAAAATCTCAATCATCTATTTCACTACAAATACCAAATTTTTAATGTGTGGTCCACAACCAATTTTTTAATTGCCATTATATAAAATTAAGATAGAGGGTGTTAACAAGCTTAGAAAAGTCATCAATGGTTGAATATCAGTGACCTAACTTTAAGTCCTGTCATTACCTTTGATATGTTCAATGTTCCTTCTATCATAGTTTTGAGGAAAAGAAATAAGAAACATAAGAAATAGAATAGGTGGATCCATTTTGAGGATAACTCAACAAAAGATAGATTTCCATCTAGCTTATTAAAGTATGAATCCCTAGACTACTGCTGCATATTAGGTCAACTTAGCTTGCGGGTGGCTTGATTGAATTGGATGAAGTAATAATAGGCTATGATGTAGCTTGAGAAATTTTGCATGACTTTTTTGCATGAATGATCAACATTTTGTGAATCAAGAAACTAAACCACAACAACTCAAATTGATGCTTCTATATAGGGGTACATTGCATGTAGGGATGGACATGAGCCAAACCAGGTTGAGGGTAAAAAGGGAATCACAAGACATCGGATTGGGCTCAAACTTGGGAGAGGTATGCTAGCCTGAGCTTAGTTCGATGAAAATTTCTCTTTCTATATAAACATAATGCAAAGCAGTGGCTATTGGGGTGGTTAAGCTGTATGCTTTTAATTTGGAGAATTTTTATTTACAGTGTTATGAGAGAGTCATTTTAAATAAGACACTAAGTTTGGAAAGGATAATGTCTTCATATGCCCATTTTGACAAGCATCGATTCTTTATTAGCATATCACATACACCATGAGTGTGATTGGATTGTACAAACCAAAGATTGAGTTTCATAAACTAAATATTTGTGCCACCAAAGGCTAAGATGCATAAAATTGATCATAATAGATATGATTTTACATGATAAAAAAAGAAAAAGGAAAGAAAAATTAGGGACTATAGGTGAAGGAGGACATTTGCATTTTATTAGATTTCTAGGTATTTTATTTTCCAATTATTTTATTAGATTTTCATTTTTAAATGATAACAATAATTAAGAAAACTTGATTCTTATTTTTTATAATTTCAAAAAAAGATAAGATATAATCTAAGTGATATGTAGGTACAATTTTTTCTTTTCTTTTTTGCCCTAACTATATTCTTAAAATATAGTATAGTGATACAAATGTAGAATTTTGCATAATTCAAGACCTTGTATAGAAACTCTTATTACTGATATCAACATTACTAATATTGACTTTACATGATTTACATGATATGATTAAGTATTTTAAGAGAGAACCAATTTATATTGTATGTAATATATGTAGAATAATATAAATTTTTGGATCAAATTAGACCTTATTTTTTAGAGTTAAGAGGATATGCCTTCGCATGCCCATTTTGATAAGCATGGACTCTTTGTGGCATACCACATCTACCATACATATGATTGGATTGTACGAACAAAAGAAGAGTTTTATAAACTAAATATTGGTGCCATTAAAGGCTAAGATGCATAAAATTGATCATAATTTATATGATTTTATATGATAAAAAAAGGAAAAGAAAAGAAAATTAGAGACTAAAGGAGGAGCACAATAAAATAACAACTAGCTTATTTTTAGGTATTTTATTTTGTAATGATTTTAATTGATTTGCATTTTTCAGATCATTGTAGGAATTTTTAAGGATCACATATATAAAATTCTAGAACAATAATATAATAATAATCTTATTGTACCTTATTTCACCATAATTTATACAAGAAGATCTGAAAGCACTCATTATGCAAAGATCTAGATCCTTCTCTTTTTGCTCCTCCCTTAGGTGGTTTTCTTGATAAAAAGATCAATCATAACATCCAAGGATAGAAAAGGAAACCTAACTTATTTATAAAAAAAAACCCTAATAGGCCTTCCCATCATGGGTCATTATTAGGCTCTAGGTTCATACAAACTAGTAACCCCATCAATCAATAAAAAGTATGCTCAAGAAAAAATCAAATGGATCATAATTTTAAATAATAGTAGGCTCATCCAACTTGTATCATTGAACCAAATTCGTTTAGCTAGTTTTACAAAATTAAAATCATAACAATTAATGGTAACCCTCACATATAGAAAAATTTCAACATTCTTTCACTTGGACACATTAACTGTAGTTGATAAAGTTTTAAAAATATTTTTGGTTTGAAAAATGACACTCAGATTGAAAATGTGGCCATAAATTTTGAAAATATTTGGTCCTCTAACATAACACCTCAGAAAGCAATCCTATGAGACCTAGTTTTTCAGGCTAGCTAAGTTAAGATTAAGATATAATTTGACTAAAAAATAAAAAATAATATAATTAATATTTTTTATTAAATTTATATTCATGATATTCAGTATTAAGTTAGCTTTCTAATTCATTTTAAATCACTCAAATTGGAGTTCAATTGAGGAAGGTATGGTCAATTTAATAAACATTTATTGATGCCAACATACTTTAAGTAAATTACGAAAATATCATTAATGATAATTAAGGATAATTTTTTTAGTATTTCTATTCAAATTTTTACGTTTCAAAAAATTATTTTGATAAGTTAGAAGTTAGTTTTGAGTTGAAGTCTATTATTAATATTTAATAAATATTTATCTCTTTAGTTTTCTTAAAGAAATTAGAATCCTACAAAAATTAAGAAGTTTATTTGTTTTGAAAGATTAATATCTTATAAAGAGTAGAAAACCTTTTGTTTTAGGAGTCAAAAAATATATTTTTAAATATTTAATAGATATTTATCTCTTTTGTTTCTTAAAAAAATCAATATTCTACTAAAACTGAAAGGTTTATTTGTTTTAGAAGGTTGGTTTTCTATGAAGAGTATGAAAACTATTTATTTTACAAAATCTCTCTTTAAATAGGATTCAATAAGGTTTTTTAATATCAAATCAATAGTTCAGAATGATGAAGAAGGCAAAGGTTGAAGGATCAAGAAGGTTGATCGAGCTCTTGAGTATTAAAAATTAAGGATTAGTTTCTAGTGATTTTAATATAAAGAGATAAGTAATGATTAGCCACTTCTAAAATTTATTATATTTTTAAATAAATAAATATTTATCATTCTATGATGTTTATTTTATGAATATTGCATGTCTGCATACTGACCATGAATTTTATGATTATATTTGATATTAATTATTTAGTATTCTTGATGAATTGATAAAGATGTTAGGTTGATCATGAATACTATTTAATGAGAAAGAATGGATCTGAATTAAAGATTCTAAACCTAATTATGTTGAATGATTTGGATACTTCACAAGTGGGGCTATACATTGAAAAAACTTATGATCTTGGGGGAATATACTCAGTTGATACTCTACAAGTGAAGCTATATGCGAAAAAAACCTATGCCTTGAAGGATATACTCGGTTGATATCCTACTTGTGGGAATTAATTATACACTAGTGATACCTATGACCTTGGGGCTATATCATGTGGGGTTGAAACACTAGCAATATGAATCCAGTATAGCAGAACTAGCGAACAAGACATAATGAGAACTAAGATTAAATGATATAACATAATAAAAATTAAGAATGTAATAATTACATATTATATTTTCATTGGATGCATAGTGTATATTTACTGTTATAATGTTAAATTCTAGAAGGCTAATCAATGCTTGATGGGCGATGAAGCTCATTATATTTTACCTTTCTTTTTCAGATACTCTTAATAGATGTGTGGGGATATTACTAGGAAAGTGCCTAAATGTATAGGAAGAGTAAAGGAATTTTTAAAAATTAATTCTTGAGACTTAATATCTTTTTTAGAATAATGATTTTGTAGCCAATGTTTATTTTACCTCAAAATCACTTTTTTAAATTTATGATTAAAATTTTATGTTATTTAATTATAATATTATGTTGATGCCTTGCATATTTATAAAGAGCTTCTCGTGAGTAAGCCGGCACCTCTCAGCTTAAATTTTGGGCTTAGGGCATAATAAATATAGTCTTGTGAAAGCTACTAACACTGAATCATGGCAGTCATTATGCTCCTTTGTTGACATAGAACCAATTTATGGTTACACATACTACTAACTTTCATTAATATAAATCACGATGTGGTAGTATGGTAAGAAAAATAACATGCTAAATGTGATCTTATAAGTGCTATTCTCTCTATGGATCTATTAAATAATTTCTCATAAACTTTATACTCCAATTGAAGATAGAGAAATCTCATATAGCATTTGTTATAATATGCCTAGCATGTCTCTCATAAATCAAGATTTTCTTTATAAATATTTAATTTTTATTTTTAATTAAAAAATGTAATCAAGATGGTACATGACGTGTGTGTCTATATATTGTAGATATATATATATATATTCTTAAATATGTTCTTGAAATACAATATAACAACTTATATGGAGAATTCTATATAAATCATGTCCCCCAGAAACGCAACACTGGCATCAATATATGGTCTTCTTTGTTCTGCTGCTTTTTAAATATAATAATAATCTAATATATTATAATAAACAGATGTTTTAAGTAATTTAATATTATTATAATATTATAAAAGCTTATTGTTTAATGTATTATTAAAAAAAATTATACCCCTGTTCACTACAGTATGCAACCCAGGGACGGCAGCTCTATTTCCGTACTTTTAGTTATAATTTAAGAACAACTTCATCGTACAATGTTCCAAAAATCAATTTCTTAGATGAGATGACTATATGTAACGTTTTGAGTACCTACCAAGGGTGATTTATTTAGTTTTTATAACTCTAATTCGGGGTGCAATTTGGGTCGGGTTCAATTCGAATCCGGCCCGCTGAACCTAATTTACAGCAGTGTTTAAACTCATATTTACCCAATCTGAACCTGAAAGACCCAGGTTTAACTCAGTCCGATTTGCAATTGACTCGGGTTTGGATTGACCGCAATCCGAATCCGAGATAACTCGAACCCGAGGGTTACCTGAACGGGGGTAGCTTATCGGCATCAGGTTTTTGAGGGCGTTGAGGGCACCAGTTGGGTCGAACGAGATGGCCAACTTAAGGGCGAGGAAAGCAAGGTCGTCGATCGCAAGCGAGAAAAAGAAGGACAAACATAAAGACGGATCATTCGTACATTTCGTTTCACTTCTCGCCTCTTTATCTTCTTTATTTATGACACCTTCTCCTCTTCTTTGTTTCATGTAAGACTTTTTTTTAATACAACGTTAAAGCCCCGAGTCCAGCTTATACGTTTGGTAAGGAATTTTATTTTTCCGTCTATGGAATCCATAATTCGATGCTTATTTACTTTAAAAAAGTATTTTATTTTATTTTTTTATCAATCTGAAACTCAACCTGAATCTAATTTTTAAAAATAAGGTTAGAATTGAAGTTTTACAAATATGATTAAGGTTAAAGTTGATGTTTTACAAATAAAATTAAGATTAGGGTTAAAAAAATTGAGTTTCATGAGCTCGAATTGTACCCCTAACTCTAATACAAAGTTCTCTGGTATCCGAATCAAGTCAGGCCGATTCGACCCCCTCGACCCATATATGGATTCCTTTGCATCCCCATTCCTTGCTTACCTCCACACAGTACCAACACATGAAACTCGCACCTGGCCCCTCTCCAACTGCTTAAACTTTTTTGCTCTCTAAAACATTAAATAATGCACTAGAATTCCGTAAATGTGGTCCTCAAAAATGGCCTCTGGATGCTGACAGGTCATGAGCACAAGCGACACAGGGCCCCCAGCTGCTAGCTGTTTGGTATCAGAATGAGCAAGGATGATAAGAAGAAGCGCCTATGCTTGTAGATTAGAAAAGAATCCTTATGTGATAAAGAGTGGGGGGGTTCATGGAGCTCTCACCTTGTCACATATGGAGGTTCTGAGGCACAGATTTGTACAGGTGGGTGAGTGGGTGCGGTTGGGTGACCCATATTCCCCTATCCTTGATGTGCCACGGTTTTGCCTTTTGCTCATTTGGATATGGGGGAATACTGGAGCTGACAAAAGTAGAATTCCTTGTGTTCCCTCCCTTTGCCGTTGAGGTGGAAGGAATTGGAACTCTCGGCCTAGTTAGAAAACTAAGCAACGAAAGTTAGCATTAATTAAACGCAGCCTAGAATTCGTCTGCGGCAAAGTAACAAGATAAGTTAACTAACTAGGGCCTAATCTTAGGGTTAGGTGTCTTCTTCTCTTTGGAGGTGGTTAATTAGATAATGAATAATAATATAGAAAGAAAAAAGAGATAAAAAGATCAAGATTGATTTAATCTCTAATTATACTTTAATGCATAAGGTTATGGAATATTGCATGAACATAGAATTATTGTTAGGAAAAACTCTATCCATCTACACATGAACATAGGATTATTTCCCCTTGCATATATCACAGCTCGCAGCAACTACACTTATAAAACTAAAAGTGCTTCAACTTAAGTCCTGTTTGGGATAGTTGCTGGAGGGCTAACATCAGCTATAGTAGCTGTTTTTCAGTAGTCAAGACTAATATATAGCTGCTCCAAATAGAACTTTTAGCCATGACCAATTGTGCATGCGGCCATGCCATCACGTAGAATGCGAATAAGCATGCACAAGCAATGCTCCATTATTAGCTACAAGAAAAAGTAAAGCCGAAATTTTATAGCTCTACTGAACTGCATGTTGATTGGTAGTTCATGCACACTGCCACTGGATAAGAGATGCAATTTGATTTGTCTTGCCTAAGGCACTCATCACCTGGTGCTCTCAGCTTGTAATTATTTGAGAAGTAGTCGGTCATCCATATTATATAAATGAACAGTCATCTCTTTTTAGATAAATGAAATCCACTGAGCCAAGCTGCAGCATTGGCTAGAAATGATTCATATTATATATGGATACCCTTGACACGAACACACTCGCAGAACTTAAACAAGATTACGGCATTCGATTTTAAACGTTTTAATAGCTCAAGCTGTCTTGTCTAGCGTACTTACTGCAAAGAATCACAAAAAGTTGACAGGAAAAATGCAAGCAGTGGTCGACAATTTATTGCTAACATCGAGTATTTAAGTCGAGATGACGTACAGTACTCAGCAAAAAAAAAAAAAAAAAAGACTAGAGGCTCGACTGAAGCCACCTGCGGGTGGAGAGAAGGACATCGCTCCCATTATTAATTAGTTGCATGATAGTAGGCTATATAAGTACCAACCTATATGGTTGTTTGTATCTTAGCGATACCAGCTAGTTATATATCAAGGGGTTAAAGACGACTCTATATTTTATTTTCCATATGTTCCTTATATATGGTGGAGCCAGTATAGTGATTTCTTCAACATGATATTAGAGCCAGATGGCTCCTGCATCTCGAAGCATTGGAACCAGTTTACCACTGAGATGAAGAGACATGATCTTGTCCGTGGCTCCAACCAAGTTGCCACCAATGAACACTGCAGGCACTGGAGGATTACGGCCCAGCAACTTGGCCAGTGCTCTCTCCATCTCCTTCCCTTTGGGATCCTCATCGAGCTCATAGATGGTGGGACTGACCCCAATCTCATTGCAGAAGAGAGTCTTGATGGTGTGACACATGCAGCATGAGCTCAAACTGAAGATAACCACTGCCTTTTGGGATGCCAGTTTGTTGACTCGATCCATCTCAACACTCGAGAAGAGTCGAAGAAAGATGGCGTGGAATGTGGATTCGTTTGGAAGAACCAAAGAAGAAAAATAGAACGCAGATGTAAACGAAGATGGTGGTGGTAAAAGTAGTTCAAAAATGAAAGATGGGAGCTGGCCAGTTGAGCTCGCTATGAAGAAGGAGAGATGCAAGGAGTGAAGGCCGGAGCTGCCAATCAAAACTATAATGGTTTATATATCTTAGAAGATTTGGATGGAGATTTGAGGAAAAAGAAAGAGACCAGGGAGTAAGCTAGTGGATGGACTGGGCTAAGGAACGCTAGAGCTGTGGTGGAATGGAGCTCCCTGGGCGACTTATTTATACAGTGAGGATGGTGGATTGCAATTTTTAATCGATAATAAAGTTGGCAGGAGAATGTTTGCTAGATATGTTGCCGTGTGCCGAAAATGCCCCTCCGATGATTGCCTTGAAAGAGACCGTTTCACAGCGCTCATCTGATCAATAACTGACCGGCTTAAGAGAGAATAATATCAGTATTTTCGTCTTTGTTTTATTTTTATTTTTATTTTTATTTTTATTTTTATTTTTATTTTTTGCCCCCCAACTTCATCTGACAACGACGTAGCACAAACGATGAGCTGGTTTGAGGAATATTATATTTGGAAGCCGGGCGACCTCACGGCCACCTCCAAAATTTGATGACAGGAATGCTATGATCCTTTGTCTGAGATAAGGTTTTGACTCCTCCGTTTTAATTAGTCGCTAATGGTAAGAGCATTTGAGTGGGTCCCCAAGATCATTATGGGATGCCATGAAAAATAAGCTCTTATTTTTTTTACTTATTTTGTATCACCACCTGGTGAACGCTACCAATCCTGAGATCATACTTTTATTTTTTAAAGAAAAGTGAGGGACGAAGGGCTTCCTCCATCAAATTTTATTAATTAATTATGATATATTTATAAAGAAAGGAAGTTGAGATTAGAGAATAACATATTATAAATCTGTGAACAAGTATCTTAATTTCTACTTCTCATAAGGTCACTCCAATCTAGTGCAAGATCGAGATTTGTGAGACTTTTTTTTACAAAAAATATTCTTGTATTTCTCCCATTCCATACATATCATATATATAGAAGTGATCATAACTATAGAACACCACTCTCTTAAGCATCTACTGTGCTTGCACCCATTACAACGGCAATTGGTGGTGGTGTTGAGCCCTAATTTCCATCCAAATTCTAAAGAAGCTACAGGAGGGGAGAAACATTATATCACATATGTTTGAAAGGCGGGTGATTGCCAGAATGATATGAAAGGATATAGGTTGTGGAGCCATGGGAGAACATATGGAGCCAGGTGGTGGACCATCTTAGGGCGCCAATTGGTGGCCTTAAAACTCTTTAAATAGGCTAGTTTTTTGAATATGGGATTGTGATTTTTGAGCACCAAGAGAAGGAATGGTGAAACGCCCCTTCGGTTTCATTAGATGGAGAATCACCGGTACTAATTAAAACGTGCAGCTTAAATGAAGGCCACTCTCTCTTTTTCTTGGAATAATCGAATCTCTCTTCCTACTCCTGGTCCTTGTTAAGTGATTAATTACTTGCACTGTTGCTCTCTCTCTCTCTCTCTCTCTTAGACACTTTTTAAACACGCACACACGCACATATATATATATATATATATATATATATATATATATATATAGAGAGAGAGAGAGAGAGAGAGAGAGAGAGAGAGAACTGAATGTATATGTGATGAAAATACAATAATCCTAGTAGATATTGGTGAAGAATAAGTAGGGAAAAAACTATGAACAAAAAGAAGATTTCTTGTTCAGACTAGACTACTCATCATCTTGTCTTATTTGCTTCATTATTCGCTTCATCATAGTAGTTAACTTCAGCCGGCTTCTTGCATGTCTTGTAGGAGCCAGCTACAACCCATGTACCCATTCTAAAGTGCCAGCTGAAACCCTCTAACTTGATCTATCATAGGGGAATAAAACATTTTAATCTTCTTCATTCTAGCCTCTAAATCTTGATCGTAGGGTTGTGCTTTCTTTAGTGGGAAGGATAAGAAAGGAATAGGAGAGGACATCATTTTCTGAAGAGCATCTGCCGAGGTGGAGGACGAAAGTAGAGTTTATCCAATGCCCATCTCTTTCCCTCAGAAATCACAATTCCATCCACAATTTTTACCCAAAACATTAGAGAAATTAGGATGGGAGAATCCAGTGACCATGTTGCAGTCTTATGTATGGCTTTTATCTCATGATTACAATAATAAATAAAATGTACTTACCTGACAAGAATTCTGGTTGACAAGTCTCAAGAAAGCGACCACGGGATATGATCGAGAAGTGATGAGCACTCAACTCCGCCATACGGATTGATGGAAGAGATTTGTCCCAGAAGTCAGTCGTTGGATGGTGGATGCTGAAGTTGAGGCACGAGGAAGAGCCTCGCCGAATGGCCTTGTCAACTGGTAGCATCTTTCTCACGCTTTAAAAAAAAAAAAAAAAAGTTATGGCCCCACTGATGGCTTGATAAAAACTAAAATCTGGGAATCGATTCTTGATAGAAAGAAACGCGAGCAAGCAAAATATATCCTACATACAAGTAGCATGTATCCACAATTCCTTTGATACGTGAGATTTCATTGAAATTGATGGGAAATGGAATAAAATTCCTTTAGTGTGTTCCTTCTAACCAAAAAAAAGAAGAGAGTTCCTTGTAATTGATTGGTAGGGGATCATATCTTATCACGGTCGATGGAAGATTTGCAGAGATGATGCTTGAAGATCTGACATCACTCATGTATTCCATTCCCTTCAAAATAATGTGATAATTAATGATTCTAGTTGATGTCAAATCACCACTTGATCCAATATTTGCCTTCTTTAGTGATTGTAATAGATGGAGATGGAAGCCATTGTTATTTGATCCATATCTATTTTTAAGAGAGTATAATTATTTTGTAAGTGTCAATTGTCTCATACCTTGTTTGAGATAACTGCTGATAATTGTTAATAAAGTTAATAATAATATATTGTTTAACATCGATTACTTTGAGATAATTATTTCTCAACAATTGAAGCCAACAACTATCCAAACAAGATCTTAATTAGTTAAGTTAGGTAAAGTCACTTAGAAATTATTTCTCAAAACAGGTTACAATAATTTGATTGATAAGCATATTTATTAGTATTTCTTTACAGCAATAACCTAAACTTATAATCATTACATTTTTCATGTGAATCTCATTGTCATGGTCATAACCCTTTATATATACAACTCTTAGTAGCTAGTGCCTTTTAATAGAAAAACACATTTCAATTAAGAATTAATGTGGAACCTAATTCATTTTGATTCTAAAGCAAAGTTTAGGCCTTTTTTTTCTTTAAAAGTAATAGTAAGAGAAGAGGTAGGTATCCCCCACAATTTGATTCATTTTGTATAAATTACATAGAGTTCAAGGGTGAAGAGAAGGAAGAAAGAAGATTACAAAATCTCTAACAGGAGTCTAAGAAATTATCAAAAAGTGATTTCCCCATAGGTAAAAGTGGCTATCATTTTTGTGAAGGATAATAGCTATGAAAGATCTCTTCTTTTAGAGGATTTTAAAATTTTTCTCATGCCATACATTCCATATGAATGTCATAAGCAACAAATCCTAATATATCCTTAATGTGCACTGCACATGCTTTTATCTCCAATCATACCAAAGCCAATTAACATTTGAGAAAAGATTGCTCAAACCTACAATTCTAACAAGGCATCCAAGAATGAGCACCTAGCGAACAGATGGTCTACTGGCTCAAGGTTGGAGCTATATAAAGCAGTTCCATTACTTACCCTCCTATCTTTCTTAGCTAAGACATCACTTGTATGTAGCTTATTCTGGAAGGTCAGCCATTGAAAGATTTTAACCTTCTTTGGAATACAAGCTTTCCACACATATGCATAATAGGAATAGATAACTCTACGATGGTTAATGAATTAATAGGTGTTAATACTAAATCTACCATTTTGCCCAAGCTTCTATATTGGGACATCGCATGATGATGATGGATGGATAGGGACAAAAAGTCTTAAGAGTTGTTTGAGTTAAAAGGATCTCAAGGCCGAGAAGGCCATATAATCTCATCTTCCACCGTTGCTCTCTATGATTATTAGATTAACTTACTTTCAATCTTACGGTTGAGAAAATGTTTATATAGCTCCCTAAAGATGCCACCACTTATGCATAACTTAAAGTTTATCATCATAGTTATTATCATGATCATCAAAGATATGTATCATAAGAACTTAAAATTGCAAATGTATCATTTAGAAGCATCCTAAACCTATATTAATAAATGATGCTTACAAGTGATATTGGTTCAAATTATCCCCTTTTTGATATGGATATGTCCTACATCCAATACTGATAGAGTACATGAATTAAGGAGAATAAGTGCAATCCATATACGATGTATTTGCCTTCAAGCATAGTTTGCTTGGGTGCCACTTTATAATTTAGTGGAGATTTTCCTCCTTAATTTCTTCTAACTTAGTTCAATGCTCATAAAATGCATAGTTTATTTATTAGATCTTTATTTTCTTTAATTAGGTAGCAACATTAGAAGAGAGATGTTAAAATAACAAGCAATTTATACAAATATGCTATAGGACTTGAGGTTTAGAATTCTTAAAATTTTCAAATGTAATGTAGTTTAAAACCCAAGTATATGGTCCCTCATTTTGAGCATAATTATAAATGAGCATAATTACTTATGAACTAAGTAATTTCATATGGTTTGCTTTTGTGGCTTGTCTAGTGGAAACTGGATTAGTGTAAAACTGGACAAAACTAGTTGATCAAGTTAAGACCTGATGTTGAGAAAGAGAGATGCTTCTGATGATTTGCCAAATTTTATGTCAGCTAAACTGTAATGTTGTGAAATCTTATTTCTTATTTTTTTAATATGAGATATGCAATTACATAAATTGGGATCTAATTTTATAAATTGAATGAGAAGCCCCAAAGACTGTCTCCCTCTCTTCTTGCCTTCTTCTCCTCCTCTTATTGTTACTCCTGAGCTATCAAGGATAAAATAGTAGAGAAGTAAGGTTATGATTTTAGATTGTGTATCACCATCTACTTTTTATACCCAACATAGAACTTGACAATCTGTCATTCATCTCTTCTCTAATTGGTGCATTGATGTTGCCAAACTCCTAACCTACTAACCATATGGTGCAAGTTCTTATGCTGCATTCTTTTTAATTAAAAAAAAAAAAGCCAAATGATTTCAACCTTCAGTTTTCCTTGAGCTGCCCAAGGCTTCCTTTATGGCATTGCTAATGCCTAATATGGAGGCCTTCGATTACTCCACCCTCCTCTCTTTCCTCTTCCTCTTTGTCTTTCTCTCCTCACCCTTTCTAATGCCCAAAATTCTTTTATTGCTCATCACTGGCTTCTCACCTTTTATAAGGAATTCAACCTCTCTAATGGCACTGATTTTGAGATCTCCATTGATGTTGAGATTATAAACCTTGACTAAAGTGTGCCTATATTGCTCTCCAAACTTAGAAGATGATTATTTTCTCTGACCCCACTAACTTTATTGGTAATTAATTGGGTTAGCCATGATGTTTGCTCTCATAATGGCATTATTTGTGCTTCTCTTGATAATCCTTCATCCATGTTATTGCTAGCATTGACCTCAATGGTGCTGATCTTTCTAGATACATTTCAATTGAAGTTTGTCTCTTTAGTAACATTGCTGTCTTTCACATAAACTCTAATCAATTCTATGGTGTTCTTTCCTCTATCCTCTTAAACCTTACCCTCTTCGACAAGTTAGAAGTAAGCTACAATTAACTTGTTGGGCCATTCCCATCAATGGTCCTTGAGTTGCCTTCTCTCAAGTATCTTGACCTTCGATATAATAACTTTGAGAAACCATTACCATCCAGGCTCTTTGATAAGGACCTTGATGCTTTATTCTTGAATGACAATCGATTTAACTTCAAAATACCAAAAAGCTTAGGCAATGCTATAGTTTTTGTATTAGTTTTGCCTAACAACAAGTTTAAAGGTTCCATTCCAAGGAGCATTGGAAACATGAAGTCTACCTTAAATGAGATCATCCTATTCAACTATGGTTTTATGGGCTACCTTACTGGATTATTGAATAAAATCACAATACTTGATGCTAACTTCAACTCTTTCTCAGGAGCCCCATTAGAGGCTTTTGTTAGCTTAAAAAGCTTGAGTTGCTAAATATTATACATAGTATGCTAATCAATACTGTGTCAAGTGGTGTATATGGAATAAAGAGCCTCAGCAACTTCATGTTATCAGACAACTACTTCAAAGGAACTACCTCAAAGTGCATTTCAAGGTTAAGTTTATTATTGTTCAATGATAAAGGCAATTATGTTTTAGAGAGATTAAAAAAAAAATCAGTAAAGACTTGTGTACTAGTGGTGGACTAACCAATTATATATCATCATATTGATTGGATCCCATGATGGTACCAAACCTAGCCTTAGCTAGCTCAAAGCCACTAGTTCGATCACTATCCCTACCAATCTATATTCACCACTACCATCACCATTGATACAATCTTTGCCTCTATTGGTTTATTCACCACCTTCTTCAATTTAATCTCCACCATCTCTACCAAAATATCCACCACCATCTTTAACATACCCTCTACTACCTTAAGTTCATTCTCCACCATCTTCACTTTACTCAGCATCACCTTCATCACTGCCACCTATCTTCTTTCCCCCTCTCCTTATCCACTCACCTCCTCCTCCTACTCCAATTATCTTTTCTCCAAATCAATATGACACCTTCTTATAGTTAAAGCACTCAGTTATGCCTCACCTCCTCTACCCCAATATGTAGGTTATAATTGAGTCACTTTTGATTCCCAAAGGAAAACTTTTTTATTTTTTTGGATGAAAATGTATCTCTCTATTCATTGCTATTGTAGGAGCTTCCATCTATTACTTGGCGGAATAAGAGAAAAAAGTGTCATGACCGACAATATGTACTCTCAAAAGATATAATTTTTTTCTTAATGGTATTTTTCATTTTCATATACCTTCATCCATTCGGGTTAAATTGATGCTTGCAAATGATATCTTTAATAATTAAAAGAGCTATATATAAATGCTTGCATTCATGTGTCCATGTGCTTTCTTTATTTCACCTCCAAACATCTTTTTGAATAAAACTTGGCAATCTCTTTATATATACTTTGCGATCATGTCATAAACAATAATCTATTGTCCATAGCATTTCTTTCTCAAAAATATTGTTGTGGTAAAATAGAATCCTAGGATAAGTATTGTTTAGCTAGCCATGTTTTATATTAGAATTAAATGCAAATATAAATGGAAGTGATAAAGTCTATTAGTTGATGAATATTTTATTTTTTCTATCTAAATTGTCAAGTAGTCTTTATTAAAAATTTAGATCTCCCCTTGATCCCGCTCCATTTACATCTATTATGTAAAATGCATGATCAAATTTGAGATCCAAAATGAGCAAATGATCATTATTTCATGGGTTTTTGGGAAAACACATACAATTTAAATGCATATCTTAAAGTTTAGTGTGCATTGAACTTAACCCCAATCATATGTGGTTGACTTAAGCTACCTTATACGATAGGATTTTAATAAAAATGTAGCCCAAAATAAGTAGAGTTGTGCAAGGTCCTTTTTTTCTAGCATCACTGTACAAGGATTGATTTATCTAAGATTAAATTTGACAATGGATTCCATAATTATTATCTATCTTCAAAAACCAAACTTTTGCATATTAGTGATCTTATGAATTCTATAAGCCCACAAGTTATAAAGTAGGCTTTAGCTACATCTAGGTAGATTTAGTAGAGCTTCTATTGTTTAATAATTTTCATTAAGGGAGAGGCCCATTTGCACTATAATTATCTAAATATATATTTTGGAAAATACATTATTCAGATTAATTGATCTAAGAACCTTTAGCTAAATAAAAAGTAAGAAGAATATGGCCACTAGTACAAATCATAATTCACTAATTCAAAAATTGTTATAAACAAACAAATCTAGTTTGCTGAGTGTTTGATTGAAGATATTTAATTTCAAAATTATACATCACTCAATTTTATAAGTGTCTCATATAAAATTTTTAAAATAGGCTATCCATAATTTATTCTTGATAAAGTTTCCATATTTGGTATGATTGTCTCCTGTCTTTTGCTAAAAAGTCAAATACATCATACCTATCCGCCACTATTTTTGCTAGATTTTTTATGATTACTCTAATTTATGCTTTTGTTTTATTTGAGCTTTATGACTAAAATAACTATTTCTATTATATCAGAAAGGACCATATCATGAACCAATAGGAATTAATTAGTTCAAGCCTAATTAATTAGTTAACTCTATTATGTATGAATTTCACTTCATCTTTATGGGACTAAATTGTAATGCCCCAACTTAGTCAAATTTATGGTCATGATAGCCACCATATACTCATAGGATGGCCCAACAAGTGTACAAGGCATTTTCATCTGTTAATGAATAAATCTAATATAATAATAATAATAAAATCCATACACAAATAGTAGTGATCATTAGAAAAATATGTACATTCTGACTATTTTCTATCTAATATCTTTTTACACAAATTTCTAATTTCTAATAATAACAAAAGTATACAATTATCTTTTTCCATCATCTAATATAATATATATATCCTCAAAATACACTTTAAAATGCAATCAACTAAACTAAATCTGGTCTGCATGTGCATATAGGGCAGACCTTATCTCTACTAGCTCATTCTTGATCTTCTATCAAATTACTTTTCAACCTCTAGATTTAAAAAAATATATAAATACTAATACCGAGCTTAACAATCTAGTAAGTAACACTCCATTTTAATATAATTGGATCAAGCAATTTTCAATATTATAATTTGATAAAGTATGCAAAGAATTATATATGTTTGGTATATATAGCAAAACCATAAATATATTATTTCTCTAAATATTCAAATAATTCTATCACATAAATGTACTACCTGAATTCGATATGCACAATAGTTAGAATGAAATATCAATTCTAAATCCTAATAAGACAATCAAATATCATATATATATTAAATCTTCAATCTCAATTTTTTTTCATCTTTTTAACCAAAAACTATGACTGCATTTAACCTATGCAACATTGGTACAAGAATGCATTTACCCTTGTGGAGTAGGCACAAGATCACATTTAGTTGAGATCTATATGCATATACAAATTTTTATTAATTTATTTTTTTTAAATATCAAAATTTTATAAATACCCAAACATCAAATATCCATAATTAATGATGCAAAAAATGTATAATAACTTCTCAATAGCATATTCAATAAATATCCTTTTTTTCTTGATCCAGTATTCATAATTTAATTTTAATATAAGTTGACAAATGAAATTAGGTATCTAAAATATCACACATAATTAACACAATTTATGAATCTCAAAATAGGTTATACATAAAATTTATAAGTATGGGATATTCATAATTTCATAAGAAAATAGTGAATCCCATATAAAGTAATATCACTATAAATACTTTCTGATGCAATAAATTTTAATTTTGATGATAATTTGTAATGATACAATTAAAATAATTTTAATAATATACTTTAAATAAAGAGTGCTACTTACCTTACAGATAGATGCTCATTATCGATCATCCCCTAGTTACCTCACAAGTGCCCATCATAGATTAAACTAACCACTTTTTCGAGATCCCTCAGAACTTGATGTCCAAAATCACGCAAGTATTATATCAGCATTGCATTAATATTTTTAATTAACTTCCTAAAATTTCTTAATCCTTAAAGTTCAAATAATACTTTTAATATGAAACTACTATTTTAAGGACCAGATTACTAACCTTTTGGGATAAGAGGCAACATTGACTTTCCTACACCCAAGAATTAAATGAAAGGCTACTTCAAAGCTCAGCAACCACAAAAAGGAAGAGAGTATGTGCAGCAATATTTGATAATATAATGCTCTATATCGAGCTTCTAACATTATAACACAAAATAAACCCCTTTGTGTAAGCAATTATACACAGTGACCCAGAATTTAGTAACATCAATATGAAAAGAAACTTGTGTAAGCAATTATACACAGTGACCCAGAATTTAGTAACATCAATATGAAAAGAAACTTTACAAGCCTCAATGATTGAGTCGCTATGGCAGTGAAGCACCCACATCAATTTGTAAAGTATTTTCAAAACAAGATCATTATATTGCCCACAACATCATGCATATGTAGCTAGATATATGCCAATAACTACTCAACATGAGGTACGCAAACTATATGTACTTTCTTGAATCATAAAATAACCAATATTGCATTCAAAAAATATATTTGAATTTAACAAATAATGGTTTCACTTTATGTACATATTATTTAGATCGAAAGTTTATAAATTATAAATTCAAGTAAGAAAAGAACATATTGCATTTAGACTTCTAGAATACAAAACAATTCATAATAAAATAAATTTTAGAATTTGCACATAAATTTTAAAAAAACAAGCAATAATAATAATGCATAAATAAATCATAAAATATGCATTAAAAAATAAATAATAATACAATTATTTAGGTAGCATCAATTTATTCTCCCAAATAGTGGACATATTCTTCCACATGTCAAGTTGGGTCATGACCTAGGCCAGTAGTATTGCCAAGACCCAAGCTTATGCCCAATGGCATAAATCCAAAATATAACTCAGGTCCATGGCCTAGGATAGCTGTGGCTGTAAATAAGCTTTGGTCCAATAAGAACATGCTCCAGACTCATCCATGCCCTAAGTTCATGGCCCATATGGCAAGCCAACATGGCCCAAATATTAAGTTTATGGCCCAAATATAGATAATGTTCCAATCAGGTCTATGACAGGTAAACCCATCGATCAAAAATAAATTGCATGGCTTAAGGTCCATGAAAATCTGAAAACATTTTTTTCCCTACAAGAAAAATAACTTTTGCCTACGATTTTTGCACCTACGAATTTAAAATCGTAGGCAAAAGATATCTTTCCATACGATTTTTTTAAAATCATAGTCAAAGATTCCACAGTAAAAAAATTTATAATATAAAAAATAATTTTTTATTTATTTTGAAAATACTTTTCCTACGACAAACTCAAAATCGTAGAGAAAGGCAAAATCTTTGCCTACAATTTTAGTGAAAATCATAGGGATTAGATCAACAAATTTTTTGAGGAAAAATAACCCGTCAATATTTTTCTGAAAATATCTTTTCCTAATATTTTTGTGAAAATCGTAGGGAAAGACTTCTTTTTATCAACAAATTTTTGAAGGCAAAATCACTCGCCAATATTTTTTTTAAAAAAAAGTATTTCCCTATGATTTTCATAAAAATCGTAGGGAAAGGCTTTAGACCTTTCCTATAATATTTTTTTTCATTATGAACTTTTTCCTATGATTTTCACAAAAATCATAAAGAAAGGCTGTAGACCTTTACCTATGATCTTCGTAAAAACCATAGGGAAAGGCTATAGACCTTTTTCTAGAATAATTTTTTTTCTAAACCTTTCTACGAAATTGTAGGAAATGCTAACCTTTTCCTATGATTTTATGAAAATCATAGGAAAAATCTTTTCCTTACAATTTGCACGAAAATCATAGGGAAAGGCTCTAGACCTTTTCCTTTAATTTTTTTTTTTTCATTCTAAACTTTTCCTACGATTTTCATGAAAGTCGCAAGGAAATGCTAACCTTTTCCTATGATTTTTTGTGAAAATTATAGGAAAACCCTTTCCCGACGATTTTTACGAAAATCGTAGTGAAAGCCTCTAGCCTTTTCCTTTAATTTTTTTTTTCATTCTAAACTTTTTTCTACGATTTTAACTAAGAAAAACCCTTTTCCTACGATTTTCATGAAAATCGTAGGGAAAGCCCGTAGACCTTTACTTACGGTAAACTAAAAATCGTAGACAAAGATTTTCTATACCTACGACATTCATAAAAATCGTAGGCAAAGGTTCGGAGGAAAAACATGAAAATCGTAGGGAAAGCCTGTAGACCTTTACTTACGGTAAACTAAAAATCATAGACAAAGATTTTCTATGCCTACGACATTCATAAAAATCGTAGGCAAAGGTTCGGAGGAAAAAACTTCATAAACCTTACCCTTTGAGAAAAGTCTTTGTGTACCGGACTTCGGTACACAAAGCACACACAGGGCGCATTGGTCATGTACCTATGCAAGCGCTCATGTGGGAGGCACCGCGGCCCAATGGGCCATGGCATACGCGCTGTCATAGGCGTGTAGCTAATGGCCACGCCTGGTGCGCACTTTGTGCACCAGAGTCATGAAAATCGTAGAGAAAGCCCGTAGACCTTTACTTACGGTAAACTAAAAATCGTAGACAAAGATTTTCTATGCCTACGACATTCATAAAAATTGTAGGCAAAGGTTCGGAGGAAAAACTTCGTAAACCTTACCCTCTCAAAAAAGTCTTTGTATACCAGACTTCGTGCACAAAGCACGCACAGGGCGCATTGGCCATGTACCTATGCAAGTGCTCATGCGGGGGGCACCGCGGCCCAATGGGCCATAGTATGCGCGCTCTCATAGGCGCGTGGCTAATGGCCGCGCCTGGTGCGCACTTTGTGCACCAGAGTCTGCTACACAAAGACTTTTCCTACCCTCTGATGGTCCTTTTTTATTCTTCATAGCTTCCCTCATCCCGTCTCCTTTCGTCCGTGAGCTCCCAATTCGAAGCTTACCTGATCCTTCCCTAGTGAAGGACTTAGGCTAGGGCCTCGCCAAGGCCGCAATGCTCGAAAGCCCCCAATTGGTCTCTCAAGATCCTTCCTCTCTTACCTCTCCTTCCTCCACTCTTTCTTCTGCCACCATCGCCGAAAACCTTAACCCCAATCCACCTCTGAATATTAATTCTAACCCCAACTTCAATCCGAACCCCACCATCGTGATACCGCCGCCTTAGTCGATTTCGACCTTCACCCCTTTGTTTTGGCTCTTGGATGCCCCTCCCATCCCCCAGTACTCCATCCCAAATCTTAACTTTCAAGGTCCGATGGTGCAAAACCCTGGCATTCAGCCTTATGGGGTCTTGGATTTGGTTTTAATCATCTTGCTATTAAAATTGATCTGTCCAGTTGGGCCATATTCTATATGCAATTATTTTTTTTTATAGTGATGTTTCCCCCAATTATCTGAGTGACTGATAAAATGAAAATGGCTAAGCATGCTTATTATTACCGCCATCCAATAAAGCTTTCTTGCCATCCATGTGGTTAGAATATGGAACATCCACATAAGATTGTAGTTTGGAATGATGTCATTTCTTTTAAAAATAAAAAAAAATATAATTTTTATTTTTATTTTTAAAATTTATAATAAAAAAATATCATTGATCATCATCATTATTTTTATTTTTTACAATTTTGATAACAAAAATATATTTGATAACTATTATTATTTTTTATTTTTATTTTTTTAATAATAAAAAATATTTTTAAGAAGCTTTTTTTTTTATAAGTTTTTTTCATTTTGAAGGTAAAATCATCTGCAAATATTTTTTCTCAAAAGCTTTTTTTTATGATTTAATGAAAATTATAGGGAAAGGCTCTGAATTTTTTTTATGACAGAACGAGAATCGTAGAGAAAAGCTCAAATTTTTTTTTTTTATAGAGGCAAAAGTATACGCAAATTTTTTTTTTTTTCATGACAACCTTTTCCTATGGTAAACTAAAAATTCTAAGAAAAAGCTTCTATATTAACCTTTTCCTACGAATTTAATTAACTCGTAGGCAAAGGCTTCTTATGAAGAAACCCGCCCCTTCTCCAACTCCCTCTCCGCCGCCACCGTCAAGGCTGGCGCCTCTCTCGACCTCGCCATCCTCCTCCGCTCCTTCTGCACGCCGGCGCCTCCCCTGCCAACGCCCTTACCCTGTTCAGCCACATCTCCTCACCCGACGCCGCGTACGCTGACCTTGCCGTCCGCGCTCTCTGCTCCGCCGCCCGCCTCGACGACGCCTGCGCCCTTCTTCGCCGCCTCTCCTCCTCCCCTGCCCCTGTCCTTCCAGATGCCTTCACCTGCAACTTCCTCATCCGTCGCCTCGCCCGTTTCTGCCCCGTCTCCTCCATCTGTGCCTTCAATCGACGAGGGCCTTCAATCGACGAGCTTCGCCGCTCCTCCAGCATCGACCCGACCTCGTAACTTACACCATCCTCATCAACGCCGTCTGACGCGGGCGCAACCTTCGTGAGGCCACTCGCCTCCTAGGCGTGCTCTCTGATGCCGGTTTCAAGCTTGATTGCTATCTCTATAACCCACTTTGGTTTTGACTCTGCATTCAAAATCTGTTTCTTCTTCTAGTAGAACCATAGAATTAAACAACTTATTCAGTAATGCTTATGGGTTTGATATCTCAATCAAGTGCATGCTGTTCTTGAATGCAAACAAAGACCAATGTATTGGGATTTGTGTGCCAAGTTTGCTGGCATTCTTCATTTCCTTGAGGGATATGTAATCCTTATTTGCCATTCTTTATTGATGATATCTATTTTGTCTTCTAAACTCTTGTTGCCCAGGTGTTTGAGCTTGCTTAAGGCTCTCTTCACTGCTAGGTGCACCAGGTCGATGGAGAAGGTAGCGTTGCCGTCATCTTTTGGGAGAAAGCAAGCAACAGACCGCATTTGCATTGTCTCCAGGTGCTGACCCTGTTTCTACTGTTCTGAAAACAGTCGATAACAGTTATCCATGCATTAGGTTATGCCTTTATTACTTCTCTGCTTTGTGACAAGATGACAAGTTTATACTACAAGAAGATATCAATGCAGTACACTTTATTTATTGTAGTTCTTCAACTGAGCTGCTTGAGATGCATTCTGAAGAACCCTCATTGCATATTCTTTTGATCCCCGGGAATCCAGGTTGCTTTTCCACCCTCTAACTCTCATAAAAATTGTTAGTGTTCCATGGTAAATATTGCAACAGTGTTCAGTTTTTCCTCCTTATCGTTGGTCATGGAATGATCGGCAATTTTGAGATCTGAATGCTGATCACAGGTATTGTTTCATATTACAAAGACTTTGTTGAAGCACTGTACGAACTGCTTGAAGGGCAGGAATCCATCACAGGCAAGGAAAATGGACTTTGCCTACTCAATGTTCTTTGCGATCTTGATGGTTTTCTAATTGTTTTCATCTAATATCCACATTCTTGATTCAGCAATCGGGCACATTTCCCATTCTAGAAAGGTACAATATGACTACTAAAATTAGTATGGCAGCAATCCTAATTTTTTAAAATTGAGGACAGTGTGTAGGAATTACTAATGGTCCTTAATATTAGAATCGTTGTATGAATCATGAGTCTTAAATAACCCATGTAGTGGTCAAACAGAACTTCAAATGACTGAATCCATACTAAGATTCTGAGTTGTTATTTATATGGTCCTGAGACTTTTGATAGTTAAATAGTACATGTATAGAGAGCAAGAGATAAGAGCATCCGGTCTTTTAATAAACTATATTATTCAGGCCACTTAACCCAATAGCTTACCAATTTTTAGATGCAAACTTTTTCAATAGATAAAAATGACATGTCTAATTTATTTTCTGCTAGGATTGAGAGCGTGGAAAGATGTTCTCATTGGAAGAACAAATTAACCATAAGGTTTGCTGATGTTTTTGTTTTGTTCAGTAACAAAGGTTTTCATTTTCTTGCAATTTGGTCATGGTGCATAGATTGTTCAACACTTCAATCCATCATGCTTAGCATCTATATCATGTCCTTTTATTCTTAGATTATGATATTGTGTGATTTTGTAATCTCTCTCCTAGTCAATAGCAAATCATAGTGGCATGGCCATTTTTGTCCTGGAAAGCTTTTGTTCCTAGTATTACTGTAACTCCAGAGCTACAGTGTTCTATGTTTCCCTTGAAGAAAGTAACTAATTTTGTTTCACTTTTACATTAGTAGCTCTATGGTTACCTGAGTTACTAATATCATGACTTCTTATATTAGGAGGTATGTGGATCGCCTAATTAATTTTTCTTTCCTTAATGTGCAACTTCCGTCTGTTCCTTTTCCCCTTCAAGTATTGGTTTTCTATTTCAAATTCTAATGGCCATTGATCTACTTTTGCAGATAGATTTTATTGAACAAGAGCTCTGGAATAGCGAAGTTCCAATCATACTGGTAGTATTCTTCAACCGTATTTAATGGTCAGATTTCTAATTTTAGTTTCACTGGCTGTACATATTTTCTTGTAGATCGGACTTTATCCATTTTTGACTTTAAACAGGAATTCTACAAGCAGTCCATTTTATTTGTAGTAGTTGTTGTTTTTGTTGTTATTATTGATTTTAGAGTGTATTTAATTTTGAATTGATTATTTTTGTAGGAAGAAATGCTCCGACGCCGCCACTCACGTAGAAATGCTGTTGTTTGGTTTAATTTTTAACAATGTGTTTTATATTAGTTATGGATATTGTAATTGATATAGACTACTGACTTTCATTTATTAGTTATTTTTATGTTTATATTTGTTGCCATTATGTAAAAATTTTGTATATGTAATGGATATTGTATGTAAAGAATCATATTATTTTTATTGATACAATTTTTAATGTAAAAAATGAAACAAATAAGCTATATTTTATTTAAAATATGTAAAATAATAAAAAAAATAGAATAGAAATATAATTTTAAAATATTAAACAATTTAAAATAGAATAGATATAACTTTTTCTTACTATTTTAGACATATTTCATAGGAAAAAAAGAAAAAAATATTATTTATTATTTTTTTTCTACGATTGAATTTATTTTTCTAGATAAAAATGGTTAAAATAATAATTTTAAAAAAATTACCTTACTATTTTTCCCTATGATTTAAAAAAAAATCGTAGAGAAAGATGTAGATAAAAATAGTTTTTTTGATTTTTTCCTATGATCTTGAGGTTTTTCGTAGGAAAAGAAATCATTAAAAATTAATATTATCCAATTTTTCGTACAATTTTAAGAAAATTTTAGAAAAAAATATGGATAAATTTTTTTCAATTTTTTTCTATGATTTTAAAGTTTTTCGTAGGAAAAGAAATTATTAAAAATTATATTAGTCAACTTTTGCCGTCAATTTTCAAAAAAATTGTAGGGAAAGGTATTTGTTTAAAATATATATATTTTAATTTTTTCTTATGATTTTGAGGTTTTTTTTAGGGAAAGAAATCATTAAAAAAATTTATTAGCCAGCTTTGTTCTACGATTTTAAGAAATTTTCTAAGGAAAGATGTGGATAAAAATTATTTTTTTTATTTTGCCTATGATTTTAGGGTTTTTGTAGGGAAAGAAATCATTCAAAATAATTATTAGCCAACTTTTTCTCATGATTTTAAGAATTTTTGTAGGGAAATATGTGAATAAATTTTTTTTTTAATTTTTCCTATGATTTTAAGGTTTCTTGTAGGGAAAAAATTTATTAAAAAAATTATTAACCAACTTTTCCCTATGATTGTAGGAAAAGATGTGGATAAAAATTTTTTTTTTTAATTTTTTCTATGATTTTTATTTTCGTAAGCAAAAGTTTTCAAAATTTAAATTTAAATTTCAAATTTCGGTCACTTTTTTTTTTTTTTACGAAACTTGAACTTTTTTCTACAAAAAAAATTGTAGGAAAAAGGTATGCTCTTTGGCTACGATTTTGAAAGTCGTAGGCAAAGGCTTTTCTGAGCATTGATATGACTTTTTTTAGCTTTTGCCCATGACAAAAATCGTAGGGAAAGGCTTTCCCTACGATTTTCTACTTTTTTCTAAAAAAAATCGTAGGCAAAAATTTTTTTGTAGTCTAGTAGCACTAAAATAAAGAGATACATACTCTTGATTCAAAAACAGTCCCTGATTTGTCCTTGAATTTTCTCAAACTCAACAGCGATCTCAATCAAGAATCGAAGATCATGCAATGTCAAGAAATCGAAGATCATGCGAATGGATGTTCAATGAAGATATTCATGGCTTGCGAAGAGAAAAAAGGCCTAATTAAAGGCTATAACGTTTCTGTTGACTTACTTAACCCGTTAACAAGTTAAAATCACGTGACCTAAGTTTTTAGGATAAAAGTTAATTGATAGCATGCAGATTTGAGTATAAACTCCTATCCAATATGAGACTAAATTTGAGGTATCATAATCTCTTTCTTTATAATGCATAAGGTAAAGATGGCCATGTTATGGCATTTTATGTCCATCAACTTTTGCATGCACATTTGGATCAGCTTTAATACTATTTGTAATGCCTTATCTATCAACTTTTGACATTCGGTTTGATTCTAATACTATTTATATATTCCAAACCCATCTACTAATCCAATTAATCCGTTAACAGACTGAAACCACATGACTTAAAAAGGAAAAGTTAGTTGGTAACCCATGGACTTAGGTATAACTATATAACATATTTCTATTTTATTTAATATAAAAATAAATTTGAGGTATGATGTGATTACGAGACTCACCGAGGCAGCGGATCTCACAATGATCATATAACAGTTGAGAAATGCGTAATACCATGTCATAATTGTAGAAGTGGAAAGGCAAGTTTCAAACATCAAGGTTCAAGGCAAGGTTTGTAGGGCAGATTTTTGAATCAAGGAAGAGCTAGCATCGGTTTAGCATAAGGGATGCCTCTTAAAGAGAGAGAGAGAGAGAGAGAAATCTCTAGATGGCGGAAGCTTGATCACAATGTCGTTACCGTGGCAAGCCAGCTCAAATCCTGAATAGCCGCAGTACATTGGGTTGGGTAGGCTATATTCTTCTGTGAGGATGGAAGCTGATTTTGGGGCCATCCAGCTTGCATCTGGAAGGTGGGCAATCGTAGCTCTGATAACCAGAAATTAAGACCAAGAAAAGATGGCGCCTAACCTACCCATCCCATGCATGCAAATATGCAATGATGATAAGCAAAGCAAGTTATGGCCGGCCACCTTGCAAACAAACGCAAATAGCTGTGGATCAAGCCTACCACAATCCCATGCCTCTCTCTTCCTCCAAGGTGTACTTAAAAAACAGGTGAGGTTCCTGTTGCTTTCTACCAAGACATCCCAACGCTGCACCACTGCAACACTGCAAGCATCACTTTCCTTGCAGTCAAAGAAGCCCAGCGAAGTTTCCTAGGCCTCATAGCCTTCTCTCTCTCTCTCTCTCTCTAATCATCAACTCCAAATGCAGACCAAAAAAATCTTGGTAGAGAAAATAAAAAATCTTATCTTTTGAAATAAAGATTCATAAAACCCTAATACATCCCAATGCATAAATCATAATAAAATGATATACGCGCATGCATATATATATATATATATATATATATATATATATATATATATATATATATATATATATATATATATAGGTATAGGATCAATCCATATATATTTACTCTAATTCCAATATACCATAAGTAGGAATTTTCAAAGATTTCATATATAAAATTTTAGAATATCAAATATTAATAAAATAAAATTTTATTATCATACTTATTATGCCATAATTTATATAAGAAGAATTGAAAATACTTATCGTGCAAAAGCCTATATCTTTCTCCTCTTATTTCTTGTGCAAGCAATATTCTTAATAAAAAAAAATAATCACAACATATGAGAAGAGAAGTTGGATTTAGCCTATTTATAATTAAACCTAATAGTAGTTGGAAAAGGCTTAGATGATAAGTTGTAGATAATTAAATCCTAATAGATCTTTTCATCACGGATCACTATTGAAATTCAAATCCGCATAAATCATCCAAGCTCAAACCAAATAGATCATACTTTTATCAATAATGGACTCATCTTTTTTTGTAGCATTGGATCAAATTTATTTAATTAGTTTGTGAAACTAAAATCATAATAATTAATAGTAATTCATGTATAAAAAATTTCTAACATTATCATCCATAGGTTTAGAACTTTTAAAGCAGTATAAATTACTAAGCAAAGGTTACTTTGAAACTTAGGCTGCAATTCATTATACTCTAAAACCAATCAATATATTTTTTATAAAAAAAGAGAAAGCTGGAATGAAATATTTGTTTTCAAATTAAAAATTGTTATCTTCAATATAATGTAAGTTATGTTATAATTTTTACTTTATATTTAATATCTAGTATCACTGCGTGTTGAATTTTTATTTTTTTCATTCTAAACCGGCCAATCAAACTTGTTCCTCCTGGACCCAAACAAGTCCGGTACGGCTCCAATGTAACTCGGCTCGATCAAAGGTCCGGTTCAAAATGTAAACCACGGTTTTGGTATCCCAAAGGGCAATTGTGGCATTTTATCCCAAAGTTAACGCCTGGCAGCGGCCAAAAAAACCGGTTTGGAGTCCTCACGGAGAGAATTCCGGGGAACCGTAGCAGCGCTGGCCCCGTGCCCCTTCACCTCTTCGCGCCTACATAAGTCCTTGTCCTTTGCCGTTACCTTTCCTCTTCTCCCCTCTCTATTGCCGTCTCTTCGCCGGAAATGGCCACGCTACCGCACCCCGAACCCCTCGCCTTCGGCGTCCGGATCGTCTCGCTCGACTACGACATGGCGCCTCCGATCTCCTATCTTAGCTTCTGCCACAGTTGCTTCTATGGTGCGTCCCTCTTCAAAACCTTTTCGTCGTCCTTCTTTCTTCTTGAGGGTCCTACTTAGGGTTTCGGATTGATCGGCTTTGGTTACGTTTTCTTTCGCTTTGGAAATCTTTTTGGAGAGAAATATGGAGAGGAGGTTCCTGTTGTGAGGATTTGTGGCTCTACTTTGGCTGGACAGAAGACTTGCTTCCACATTCATCGGGTTCGTTTTCTTTGCTGTTCTTCTTTTTGTATCTTTTTCTTGTGGAATTTCAGATGCAAGAATGTTGATTCCTGTCATTTCGAGTTCAAAAATGGTGATAGAAGCTTGCAAGTCCTCGTAGGCTAGGCGTTTCATCTCGATGTTTATGTTCTTTATGATCGTTAGCTAGTGTTTCGTGGGAATCCTTTTGAGAAATTAAATAATTGGAGTAAGTATTTCTTTCCCTCCTGAAATTGTTTGAGAAAAGGTAGGATATTGAATTAGAATTTACCGATATTACAAATAAAGAAGTAATTCCAGTCAGAGGAAAAGATAGTAGAATGTTGCATGAGAATTTTCTAATATGCAGTAGATTCCACTCAGAGTTAATTAATGATTTACTATATCTAAGCAGCATCAAAGAGGGCTTACTTATTTGGAGGAAAAAAGAAAAAAGAATGCAACTTATTCAGATATGTTGAAACTGTCTTAAAAGGGAATAAGAATCTTCAAAAGATGGAAAATAGGTATGCCTCTTTCATAATGCTAACGTTTTGCTGGCATGGTTTGTAATTTAATAAACTAGGCACTTAAATCCTTGTATAAGTTGTATAACCTTAAAACCTACTTTAGACTTTGTGGGTATAGAGCGTGCTACAAGCTCTTGAAATTCTAAATCATATACTCGGAGAGTTGTTAATGAGGAAAAAGAGTGATGCTATTTGAGTACTAAAAGAGCTAAATAGATATGTATTTCACTGTCAGGTGCTTAAATCCTCGCTCAAAATAACTTAAAACTTGTAATAGCATTGTTGATACCAAGGTGTGCAATTTGAATATTGGGGCCTTGTCAAGTTGAAACATATTGACACTTGGTATGAAGATGCATACTGATTCAACACTGGTTCACTACCTTCTACCTTTTTATTTTTTTTCAATTATTTAATTTTTAAGATTATTTTAAGATATACAAACCATTAGATTATGATTTTAAAGATATTTTCATATTATTTTATTTTGAGTTGGTCCTGGAAGATCATTTAATTGCTTAATGAATGCAACTGTAATATCTAAACATAAGTTTCAAATAATTAAATAGAGGTAATACATATTTTTGAGCTTTATATATATATATATATATATATATATCAAAATTATTTGAATTATAAAATATTTATGAACATCTAGCTCCTTGTTGAATGTTTATACCACTTTGAGTCATCCGGATCTTATTCATGGTTGGGTTCTGAGCGGTTGGATGTGACTCCAAACTAGATATTTGTTCCCACCTCTATATCTGATAATTTGAGCCTCTGGAGTAGCCATCTTGGTATTGGTCCTCTGTTTGATACTATGTTGGCCATCCTTCCATCTGAGAATAGTATCAGATATCAACAGAGTATTCAACTGGAAAAAAATATTTGAACACAATATTTGACATGGCGGCAAAAAAAAAAAAGGTTATGGATTCTTAACTATCAAACTGCAACCATAAGTGTCAAGGTTTGTTCCAATTATCTTGGGGCCAACCTATGTATCCCAACATCACCATATTTCCAATACCATGCATTTGGTGCACATTTTCACATTCATCTATCTGTATCACTGCAGTCTTTTAGTGTGGTGGTCTATGATCATCTAACAAATGGCAAGGATTTGACCACTTATTGATGTGTTGGTCCCAGTAAAAATGCATGAACCTTGTGTACTGTGCTGTATGACATGGAAGAGCTAACAGCTATATCAACATCACAGATGCGCTAGCACTGTTTCGGTGGTAACTGTGTCCTGGAAAGTGGTGCTAAGTGCTCATCTCTTGCATGCTTAATCTTTGCTAGAGGCGAAAAATTCATAAAGAATTAAGTTCTCTCAACATTTGCAGCAAAGCAGGGTGCTATTCATGTTGCAGGGTTGAGTGTTTCTCATTTATGATTTACTTTTCTAATGAAATTTGTAATTCAGATATGCATCTATTGGTCAGATAAATGCATCTTGTATACAATATGCAGAGAAATATTTGTTGTATATTTACCAAAATATATGAAATGAAACTGGTTTTTTTGTTCTGCAAAATAGCATCTCTGGTACTATTTATTACATCTCCAAATCCCATGTTGTTCTCTCCACTGATTGAAAGTTGAGCTACATGTTTTGCAGGGTTCGCAGACACTGTAGCATCTGTCCAAGATCTGATGCCCCTCTGGTAGCAATCCAGTGGGCAGCAGGCAAAGGGAACGTGACAATGGTACACCATGTGTTATCGGCCAGCTGCATCCGGGTATGACGGGATGGCCCTGATCTAAACGTCAACTTTGTTGGGTAGCAGGCTCCAGCTCATCCCACTTGTTTCTTCTGCCTGCTCAAATGTGACTGCCTTGCACCTGCTTTTTGTTTCTATATTTTAATCATTGTTTGGGATTTGTAGGCCGGTGAACCGTTGTAGTTTAGGAAAAGTCTTGCTGCTGCACCAAAGGGTGGTGCAGCAGGCGCACAATGTGCGATCGATCATCCGCAATGGCTCAATGAGTTTTATCGTGCATTGCATGCGCGCTGATATGTATGGACAGTCAATCTGTGCAGCTGATGCATGCTTGCTGCATCAAAAGATGATGCAGTAAGTCTTTTCTTTATTGCATCCCAAGCTAGCTTAGAGTAACAGATGGGCTCGTTCTTGCTTTACATTGTTATATAATAGGGTTCAAGGAGTAAGATCTGAAGTTAGTTGTTCAAGCTGGCAGTGTGACCGTTTCTTATATTTGTGCTGGGGATGGCAGTCATTGGATTCTCTCCTGGACATCCTTCTTGTGTTCTCCCTCTTGTTTTTGACGCTTGTATGGTCACCTCACGTCTCATTGGTCTGGTATGGTCAACTCACCCCACGTGCTACCGGACTGCCAACCAGCAAAACGTTAAGAGAGTATATCTTAGATTGAACGGTCAAAGGGATCGCTGTATTGTTACTTCATGAATTAGAGCTGATTGTATTATTATTCTATAGTTTGTTGGTGACTCCAGCTTTACTGATCAATCATTAGGATGAATTTTTCAGGAGTCCGAAGTTGCTCCTCCGAGTTTTGTCACTCCATCAGCAGAGGTTCCTGGACTCAGATTTGGTGCGGAGTTGACGCTGCAAACGGATCTGGTACAATTCTATGCAATGGGGCTGGGCTCAATTTGGCACAGCTTGAAGATCTTGGATTTGAATTGGAATCCTGTTCAATTATGCAGTGTGATTTGGATGCGGGATGATATAATAGTATTTTAGATTTGAGTTGGGGGCAACTAGATACATGTAATGCACATTTGAAAAGAAAAGTAAATATAAAATCCTAAATTATATTGATATAAATAGTAATAAATAATAAATAATGAGAATATATATATATATATATATATATATATAGTTGGGAAAAAGGCTTAGATGAGTTGAATTGAGTATATATATAGTGCTGTTATTCTATATCGTTCAGAAGCTAAAGTTCTATTTATTTGATTTGATTTAAAAAATAGTCAAATTTATTTAAATAGAAATTAGTTATGTATCATAAGAGATGCAGAAGGCCATTTTTTGAAAGAAAAAAAAAACAAATGGAATTAGAATATAATATTTCTCAAATTCAAAAGTGTTGTTATATATATATATAATGGATGTAGATTGTTCATTAATAGTTAAAGACAGAATAAATAGTTAAATCATGATCTTTACTAATTTCCTTAGTAAATGCTTCAACATCCTCTTTCGCTTCCTTTGTTATCTTAAAATTATTGTTATCTTTACGAAGCCCACTGCAGTCGGTCACAATTCACGTACCCGTCCTGTTAAAAAAGCTTCAGCGTTCCCTTGTCTCTCCTGTTCAGAGTTTCTGGCTTGGCCTTTCCTCCGATAAATGAAATGATTGTGTCACAACTTTGGGACTACTTATTATTCCTCAACGGCATAAAGCATTAGAGTTTGTCATGGTAGGATACTTTGGCATCAAACAATGTTGATTAAAAGTAAATGAAAAATAATAGAATAGACGCCTTCCCCCAGCTTCCAACAGCTTAGCATGGAGACAATTTTTAAGGCGAACAAGTCTGCCTTTTCAGTCCAAAGCTCTAAAAAGTTCCCCATCCAAATGCTTTTCATTGTCCTCCTTTCCCCCTCTTTTCGCAGCCCCCTCCTCTCGCCCAACACGACAACTTCACCACCAACCCTTGGCTTTCCAGCTTATCAAAGACCCAACATGTAACACCCAACAACCGAACAGTGACGGCTGCATGCCTGCAGAGCCTACCGCCATGGGGCCAGGCTTACCTCCACTAAAATGGCTAAAAAATAAACTATTAAGTTCCTATCATCAAATTTTTTTTAAAAAAAAAGGGTGAAAAGAGTGATACTTCCCCTTGACACTACCCAAACCGCATCTAAACAGAAGGAATCCCGGTTCCCTCCTCGCCATTGTTATTCGTGGGGAGGAAACCATATCAAGGGGTGGGGGTGTTACCTCAGTGACAGCAGAATCTCAAAACCATATCCACCATCAGAACTCAGAACATGGGGTGGGGGCACCTCCGTGACAACAGAATCTCATCCTTTAGTACTAGAAAAGGAAACCATTCCCCCTTCCACATGAGGCCATGGGAGATGGCAGGGAAAAAAGCATGCTGGTGGGGGGGAGGGGGTCTTGAGGTTGAGAGACTTGGGCATCATCTTTCCCCAGTACCCCGAGCTTATGATGCCCATCCATTAAAACCTGCTGACCCTCATCCTGTCCATTTCTTGCTGGTAAACCCCCCCCACATTTACAGCTGGTAGCCACAGGCCCACCCACCCCCAGCATTTCTGCGCCAATACCAGCTTATATATATATATATATCACCCCCCACCATTACTCATTCTGGATGGAGACATTCTTCACAGGCTCGTATATACTATATGTCAACTCATGGGCTCACAACCTATGCACACCCAATTGCCTTTGTTAAAAGATTTCAGGGTATCGGTTGGCCATGTGGGGCACCTGCCCAGGGCAACGCTCCCATATGTGCAATTGGACTCCTTTGAGTGCTTGTTCTTCCTTTCTACTTTAAGTCCCATCCCTGAGGACACTAAAGTGATCTTCAGCTGGTACCATTCAATCAATTCAAAAGGCCATGGTCGTCGACTACGACCAGTTCTCGACCATGTAGGACGGTATCTGTCGGCTTAAGATTTGCTTCTTTTTTTTTATGCATGTGTTGCAGGCCACTGATCACAGCGGTAGGATGATGCCTGAGCTAGCAATGTAGGCTGTTTCCGGCTTCCTTTCTGTTTAAATTTTAGCAAAACCATCGCGTACAAGATCTTTGCACTGCAGTGGAAATTTTGGGTCACGCCAGTTGGGCGCTCTGAGCAGCATTGGTATTGTCGTTGAGCGAGACGCGCGCAAACTTGGCAGTATATAACGCAGCTTTCTATACACGACTGTTACTCTGGAGAGACTGACACTGCATCCAGTGTCGGCATCTGAGGTAAGAGAAGCATCTGATGATTCGCGTGCTAGTAGTTCAATTGGCAGTTGCAAGCAGCAGAGCACAGCGCGAGTGGTGTGAGGATATTGTTAATGCATTGCGATTATCGACTAATATTTGCAGAATTCATTTGCTCGGTCCTTGTCGCTTTTGATGTTTTAGTTTCATTGTTTCAGATTCAATGTTTTGGTTTTCCGGGGCAAGGAAAGTCCGTACCCGATGTCACCGTTGCTTGCAGGCATAGTTGGAGGACTCATTGGAGCTACTTCGTTGTTGATGATTGTTGTTTGGTTTCTTTGGTTTTGTATGTCGCGTCGTAGGTTCCTCTCAAATCGAAATTCTGAGACCGCTTCATCGGACCCTCCGACTACAGGTACAAATTCTGCCGAAAATCTTACGGAGGAGATTTAACGAATTTGAAAGTTTTTTACGAGCTTGGTGTTGATTTTCCCCACCTTCTTGTTGATATTTCTATTTTGGAACGGGCAGTGGAATGGAGTAGGGTAGGCTGGAACTCCTCTGCTGCTGGCGGTGGTGGTCGTGGAACTGAACATCAGGGAGCTAGACAGTTCACGCTTGGTGAATTGAACCACGCTACAAAATGTTTTGATGAGTGCAATCTTGTTGGCAGTGGTAGCTTTGGATTGGTGTACAAGGGTCTGCTTCTCGATGGTACTATTGTAGCGGTTAAAATGCGTCGAGGTGCTCCGCGGCAGGAGTTTGTGGAAGAGGTAATAGCTGTTTTGCATGGTAATAAAGACTGCTCTTTTTTTTATTATTATTTTCCATAGCACTAAATCAACCTATTTCTTGTTCCTTGACTCTCATTTTCTTAATCATTCTTTGTTTCTTGTTTCACTCGAGAAAGACCATGGAACTTATGGTTACTTTTGAAGTTATTCAATAAGACCTGTATTCAATTTTATCAGTAATGTTGACATACAATGCAAGCAAAAGCTTTTAAGATAGGCTCTTGCAGTTATAACAGGCCAAAGACAATTTTCTTTTTCTTTTCTTTCTTTTAGAAACATATGTTACTGTGAAGAAAAATATGGAAACTTCTGTCATAAATATACGAGGAAAACATGGTCATGTGTTCGAAAATGAAATCATCTGACCCACAGTTTTATGATTTATTGTTAACCGTAAAAGTGACAGGTCATACATCAAATTCTTTGTAGAAAAAAAATTTGGCCCGTGCCCTTAAGCTTTTACAGCAGTATCTAGTTTAATGTCTTCTATGATAAGAGCTCCTCTGGTCATTCTTTTCTAATATTAAGTTGCTTCAGACAGAGTACTAATATTACCAGACTGTTCTTTTACTGTACTTTGTCCTGATTTTTGCTTGACTAAATTCAATTTCCTGAACATGATCTGCGTCATCAGTCAATTGGCATGGAATAAAAAATGACTATTTTCCATTGGCTAAGCAGGTTAAAAGACTGTCAGAGATCTCCCATCGCAATCTTGTTACTCTTATCGGTTATTGCCAGGAAGGTGGTTTCCAAATGCTAGCTTTTGAATATTTGCCTAATGGAAGCATCAGCCGTCATCTATATGGTAATGACTAATTCTGTTCGAACAAAAGAACCTTTACCAGGGTTTCTTAGATATAATTTATGTTTGTTGTTTGGCAGATACCAGGAGAGATCCACTGATAAGGCTAGAATTTAAACAAGGCTCTCTGTAGCTATTGGTGCTGCTAAAGGTAATCAATCTATTTAAGAAGTTCTTGGCTACATTGTTGGAAGAAAGGCTAAATAAAGTAGGAATTCTTAAAGTAGATCAGCAACCAGATGCTTTTTAATTTTTGACTGACATTTACCACTTGGAAGGTAAAAATTGACCCACATTATTGAACTACAGGTTTAGCCCATCTGCATGGACTTATACCTCAAGTAGTACACAAGGACTTCAAATCAAGTAATGTTTTGGTTGATGAAAACTTCATTGCAAAAGTAGCAGATGCAGGTATAGCTAAATTACTTCGAAGACTTGAAGATGCTGGCCCATCTATGTCATCTGGAAGTAATGTCTTCCAGGATCCAGAGTATGTTCATTTTCTGCAATTTGCTTTGGAGAATTTTATGAACAAAAATATCTTTAAATTTGTCACAGTACCCATTGTAACACAAAGTTAGAGCTTTTATACAACGAAGCATGTACTCTGCTATAGCATATAGAGTTATTCTTATGCGAGCTAGAGTGAAGCAAACTTACTTATGTTACCAACTTGGTTGATAATCTATATTTAGTTTCTTACAAGTGTGAGGAATATCGTTTTTTTTTGGTGATTGTATGACCTTGTGGCACTATTATCTGCTTAGGGTCAAAGAATTTGGTGCTCTTTTTGAAGCCAGTGATGTGTACAGTTTTGGGGTGTTCCTTCTGGAACTCATAACTGGTAAAGAAGCTGCGCATCTTTTCTCTCCAGAATCAGATGAAAGCTTGGTCCAGTGGGTAATGTAGCACACTTATACAATTGCTGTGACAGTTTCACATGATGCAGTTTTCTTAGTATTACAATGTGAATTGAAAATTGACTCCGAAAATCATGGTATGGCTGGTAGTTATGGATGGCAGATCACAAACCAAGATAACAATTGTATTTGTTGGTGGGATGAAAATGAATTTTTAATCAATTTACATTACATCGGTTTAAATGTTCTTCTGAACTTAAAAAATTTCAACTTCATCATATGTTTGGGAATTACATTAGCACCAAACCATGCCCATCCTTTTTATTTTTGTGGGTGTTGGGATGACAGTTTCAGCAGGAACAGACCAAGACCATTTGGGCTAAAGCAAAAAAAAAAAAGACTACTCATTATCAGCAGTTAACAAATAGTTAAACATTTTCAAGATCATTTAAGTAAAAAGTCTAATGCATTTATAGTATCAAACTCACCTTGTAGTTAGTATATCCATTACTCTAAGTAGATTCAAGGATATAGTTATTAAATTAAAGAAAAAGTAGTTCATTTTATGGTCCACAAAACTAGTATCGGGAACCATATCAGTAGATTATTGATTCGGTATGGTATATATCCAGTTTAATCTTGACATGGATTGTATGGATTGGTATTGGTACTGGTAGTAAAGGATGGATCTGCTTAGTTTGAATCAGTTTGATTATACTAAATAGAACCTTACGACTGAACCAGTCTGGTATAGTATGACTAGTATGGGTTAGGACAACAAACCTTGAGTCATTTAATTAGAAACCGATTGCTCATGGGATGTATTTCCTAGATTTGAGTTCCAATTCTGATTAGCCTAAGTTTTCAAATTCAATGCCATCAATTCATCTATTTGATGCTCTTTCTGCTTTGAATATGGAAAGGAGAACCAATGATTTGACAGCTTGCTTTCAAAATAAAACCCTTCAAACTCCATGATAAGTTTATAGGTATCAAAAATCAATAAATGTTGGACCATAGAGTTATTGATGAAGAAGTATGCATAAGTGTTTATTTATTTGTATATGTTTGTTACATGGTACACGAAATTTTAAACTTTTGGACAATGACTTGTAGATTGTGTCTTGTTTTTTATTATGACTTAATAGGTATACAACTCTAGGACTATACATGACAAGTGGCTCATTACCTTCAGGCTGTGACTAACTTAAAATTTTCCTAGTGTCAAATGCCAATAAGATGGAAAATTGGCATTCATCCGTCTCAAGAAAAATATCAAATCAGAGGATGTTAAGCTTCAGATGGCCACCTGATAGAGCAAAGTGACCTTAGATTTTCAGATCCAGCCCTAACAAACTTCGATAGAACAATCTAGATTTGAACCATTAGGTGTGCAGGATCTGCATGATGTCAAGCCATGTCCCAGCTGGATTAGATCCACCATCTGACATCCATGTCTTGCTGACATATCCATTCAACACCCCACTGGACCTATCTGATACCACTTTTAGTAGAATCAGTTTCCTATCAATTCCAAAAAAACATAGTAAAACATATGATGCCTTCCAAATATAATCACCCCTGGCCATTAATTTGGCATATATTATTAAACTAACTGGATTATGTGATATTTGTGCATATTTTCAACACATTTCATGTAGTTGATGCCATTGATTTGAATCATTTGATTGTCGGTCTGCATGACATGGCATAGCATATCATATACCATGACAATGCCTTGCCAACAGGTGGCACTGGTACTGTACTAGTTGCATCCTAATATATGTTATGCTGCTTTGCTAGGGTATCTGAAATGTGCTAAGCGCAGGCACATAACAGCATGGCATGGCAAGCCATAGAATGCACCCCACCAGTCCAAGTTTGGCACACCACTGTCACACAATATTTCAAACTGTGGTCAAAGTTAAGCCATTACACTTCCTCTTTTTGTTTCCATTCCAATAATGCATTTCTATGTGGCAATTGTGATTGTGCTTACGGTTGTCGAATAGGGTTATGAAATTGTAACAAGGCATTCAAAAAACATTAGTCTTCTTGCTAGAAAACCACAAATGAAACATTTTTCTTTAGGATTTGATGGAAAAAATTCAAATTAAAAGCTTACAGAAAATAGCTCTAATTAAGGTTTCAAATCCTCGCTTTGGACGTGATGTCAATTAGGGGCCCGGTCAGAATGGTATGGCACATGGGATGGAATGGTGTCTCGTTGATATACTAGGATACCACTTTCTTTTGTCTTATTTATTATTTTTAATAATTTTTAGGTTACAATTAAAGATTAGGAGTGCCTTTTGAACTCATGATTGGGTTTATGGTGCTTGGCTTTGTCTTTTATCTTTTCCTTTTTTAGGTATTATTTGAAATACTAAGATATACGTCTGGAGAAAATAGAAGGCATCACATTAAGTTGATGTCTAACCTATCTTTGAAAAAAAGAAAGAAAGCTGATTCCTAACCTACAACATATCAAAATTATCAAATGTACAAAGTCCAGCATGGTTTTCCCTTGTTCTATTTATTTTCAGCCAACAAGATGACAAAAGAGAACAAGAGAGAGGGAAGAGTGGAAAGGACTAAGTTTAATCTAGTTTTGAGCTTGGAAGCAGAAGCCATGTCTAAGCTCTCTCCGTTTCTCTCTCTCTTTATCCCTTCCCTCTTTCCCCCTCTCAAATGTGAAGAAAAGAGCAAAAGCAGAACTTGGACGCCTCTTTTTGATGCATCCTAATTGGTACCAATGATTATTAGCTAGTAGCAGTTACCAATATAATTCTTTAGGCTGTGATGATGCCATAGCCAGCAACATGTTAGAGATCAGTTGTTTGACATCATTTTATCTTTTTACTTTTCTTTTGCGTGCATCTCACTCTCTCTTTCTGTACGCACATGCCCATGCATGGTACAATTCAAGCAATGTCCCAACTTTTTTCCGATGTGAAACTAATGACTGAGTTGCACAAATTTCTTGTTAGATGTAAGTTCCTGTAATCTCCTTTCTTGTGTAAGTTTCTGCTGCAAAATAGTGTTGCTGATAATTATTTGTATGTAACAAGGTGGAAGCACGTCTGGTTTCAAAAGATCTCGTTGATCAACGACTGGGCAGCAGCTTTACTTCTGAAGGTATGAAAGACTTAATCGGGCTAACTCTGCAATGCTTGAATCCATATGGGAGAGGACGACCAAAGATGACTGCTGTTGTCACAGAGCTTGATCGGATTCTAGAGACCGAGATGACACTGACAACGGTCATGGGTGATGGTACTGCCGTAGTGACACTGGGCAGTCAGCTGTTTACTTCCTAATGAAGAACAAAGACCCATTACTTAATAATCAGTCTGAGGTCTAACTTATTCATCAAAGAACCTGTGTATTTGTTTCTTGGACAGTGCAGTGAACCTGCTTTGCAGCCCTCTTTAGCAGTTCAGACAGTACATTATTATCATTTTTTTCCTATAATGTGCAGTAACAGCATGCTGTTAAAGTTAACATGTTAATATTTGCAGCTACATATTGGTGAGCTCATGATTTTATATAGCATACCTTGTTAAACTTCAAGCTCTGTGTCTTGTTGAACTTCTTGTTGAACTCATATCTGTTACTGAGGTTCTGGCGGTCCGCAAATTTCTTGTGGTTTGGTGTACAAGAACTGCAAGTCTTCGGGATAGCAGAACAAAGTCTTCGGGATCAGCTTTTGTGATTCGGGGGTCTGATGGAGCTATATTAGCGGTAGAGGGATTCGGCCTTCTTGACTCCTCTGTTCCTCTTGCCGAGCTGTATGCTGCTTGGACTGGTATTTCCTATGCCATTCGTAGCCTTGGTGCCCACAGTCTTGTTATTGAAGGGGATTCTATTATTATTATTTGCTGGCTCCGACAGGACTCCTGTGACCATCTGCCAACTAACCCTTTGATTCGTGACATTCGGTTTACTCTTCATGAGGCTTATAATGCCTAGATTTGACATATGCTTACAATGCCTAGATTTGACATATCTACCGGAAAGCCAATTTAGCGATAGACTGGATTGCTGCTTGGATGGCCCATCACTTCAATTTTTGAAGCTAAAAGCAAGAAGACCCATGTCCTCTTGTTGTTACATAAATTTTGTTTTCAGATATATCTTGTTTGACTCACCCTATAATGATGTGATCACATGTCTGTACCAAAAAAAAAAAAAAAAAGAAGAAGCCTCTTCTTATCTTTCCGAAATAAGTTTGGAACAACTCAAGCTATCATTGCAATAAAAATTTATGCATTTAAATATACTCACGTAAAAGAATGCTTTTAGCCCTTAAACTTTCATTTAAAATTTATTTTAATATTTTAAAATTTAATTATTCTTATATTTTAAAAATATTATATTTTTGACTCTTATAATTTAAGTTAGTTAAAATTGATAGGGTATCTCATGTGTTACTATTAGTGTGCACATTCATGTTAGAATGTTACGATGATTATTTTGTTAATTTTAATTAATTCATGTAACAAAATATTATGAGTATAATATTATTAAAATATAAGGAGCTAAAAATATTTAGGAACCAAAATAAATTTTGAGTCAAAGAATCAAAAATATATTTTAGCTTATATTAAAAGGCAAGTATATTTATTTTTGCTTAAACATTATATGTAGGGATCGAATCTTTTAAATTTTTAAAACAGGGTTGTTTATGCAAAACTTAATAAATAAATATATGAATAAATAATTTTTAGAAAAGGCTAGGTCATTTTCGCAAAATCCCTGAAGCAAAACAAACCAACCCCACTCCGAGTCAAGCTGAGGCGGCTCAGACTTGAGGTGAAGGGTTCTCTTCTCCCCCGCTTCCCAAATCCAAGCCAAGCTTGGGGCAGCTCAGGCTTGAGGTAAATTGCGCGCTCTCTCTCTCTCTCTCTCTTGTGTATAAAGAGCTCTCAGTTTAATCCCTAGCAGGTAAACTTTTGTTGCTTTATGTGAATACGTATTTGGGTTGTAGAAGAATTCGATCGTTTGAGAATCGAGCTGCTGTGAGGGAAATCGGGATCTCTATAAATTTGAGGCCTTAACAAGATTTTCGGGATGACAGCCCTAATCTTAGAATTCCTTTTTGAATTGGCGTGTGATTTGCCAATTCTAAATTTTTGAAAGTGATAGTCAAATAACTTCTTGGTCGAGAGTTAATGAGAGAATATGAAATTATGAATCATTGGTTTATGAACCCTAGTTAATGGAATTTTTCCAAGCTGCAAGGCCATTTAATTTGGTTGTCATATTATGAGTTTATTCTCAGGGGTACGTGATGGTTGTTCTTCCTTTCTGGTTATTTCTGATTATTAGATAACTGTTTATTCCAAAAAAAAAACTAATTTTGTAATATATGTTACTAGATTTTTTTTTCCTTTCTTTTAGTTACACAGGTGGATATATTTGTAGAAAAAAAAGGTCAAATAAGCTTGCATACTTGCATATTGTATGTATTTGGTATGGATTTCAGATATTAATAGAAGCAGTTTTCCCCCTCCTCAAAGTCTGTTAGTCATGTAGAATTTAAATCATTAAATTATTAAAAAAATAAATATTTTGGGCACTTCAATAGATCTAAGTAACAATTTTGCTCTCCCAGCTTGCGTAAAATTCCTGGCCCTGGTTACCACTGGTGACTTTGGAAAATGTGGAAGGTAAAGCAGCCATATTGGCCTCCAGCATGGGGTAGACAATCTGGGCATAGATCTTTTGAGTTTTATATTCATTGTCTTGTTTCCTCACTAGCATAGTCTTAATGGTGAAAGATCTGGATGTAGTCAGATTTTGTTACAAAGATTAGGATCACTTTAGAAGTCTTGTTCAATGGCATAAATGAGATGTTGAATTATTCATTAATTTGACTTGTGAGGTGTTGTTTCTGGCTATCATGGCTTCTGAAGATTAGGATTTAACTCCTGAATGCTGTCCTATGATTGTTATAATTTGATAAACTTATACTGTTGTGCAGATGTTAACATAAATTTTTTTTGAATCAATTAGTTTAAAAAAAGAAGGATAGAGATTTGGTAAAGCCATGATCATATCGTACAGAAATAATCGGCTTCAAGTAGGATGTAGCTGAGATAGATTTAATTTCAAGTTAAACAATAATATTTTTGGATTTGGTAGCTTAGGTTTAAATCAATTGCCCTCTATTGGGCTACTCAGTTGGACCATGAATGCTTGGGATTAATAATGGACTTAAAAATTAGAAGTTGGTTCAAGTAAGCTTTTGATCCCCATACAGACAGAACCAGCAAACTGTGATGCTGGTCTGGATCTCATGTATTTACATCAGTGCATCTTTGTGTGTCAATGTTGCCTCTCAAGTTCTTAGACCAATTATTTGAAATTGTGCATGTGCCTTTGGTACAGCTAGGTATATACAAAGTCTTATAACTGCCATAAATGCACAAGGTAGCAATGTAACAATACTATCTAGGTATATACAAAGTCTTGAAACTCCGCCAAGGTTGGTCCCAAGTCCGGTAAAAGAGGAAGGTTGCGTTAGGTAGCTGACAGCCAGCGTAAAACTCCGCCAGATCCCCTAAGACATGAATCTACTAAATCAAACTATGCGAAGGGCTAGGACGTTCCCGTTTTGAGTATCAATTTAATCCTGAATAGAGCAAAGTGGAGGAAGCAGATTCATGTAGCTGACCCCATGTAGTTGGAAAAAGGCTTAGTTGAGTTGAGTTGAGTTGTATATACAAAGTCTTGAAACTGCCATGAATACACAAGGTAGCAATGTAACAATATTATCTAGGTATATACAAAGTCTTGAAACTGCCACGAGTACACAAGGTGGCAATGTAACAATATATCCAAGTTGATCAAGACTTGTTTCTTTGACAGAAATAAAGTTCATTTTCCATGGATTTAGCAAGTAAGCATAATATTGAAATCATTAAGTGATGGCTAAAACTTAATGCTAACAGATCCTTCAAGGACAGAAAGTTGTTGATTAGCATAGATGGGTGCTATTAAAATTGAGATGGGAAATTGAATCATGTTTCAGCATTTGTCCAGCTATGAATTGTGAATCCATTAGAACCTGCAGCTAGCATTACTCTTGATGGCATAGTCACAAGTTCAGCTTAGGAATAAGTTAGTTAGAGGAGTGTCACATATTGATTTGTTTCTATGAACTGGCATGAATTTTTTTATCATTTTGATTTTAGTACTTCATTATATTTTTACATGAACATTATTGAATATTTCTTTTTTCTTATAGTTTTACAATATCATTTTAAGTTGTACAATTTGATTGCCTCCTGCGTCTTCTTCTTGATTTGCAAATAGATTGTAAAACTCTACACCTAAAGAGAGAAAAAAATACACAAACCATTACTATCTAAATTTTAACGTAATTATTTCACTCTGTTATATCATTTATCTTCACTATTACAAGCACAAAGGCTTGTTGCCAATTATCAGAAACTGTTTAGCCATCTTTTCTACTTGAAATGCATGTACATGCATAATCTGTGATGATAGGAGGCCAATATATTTTAGTAATCTTGCAAACTTTGTTTGGAGCATTGCTTATGCAGTCTGACTATCTGTTCTAATCTTCTAGTGTTTGCTTTAAACGTGTAATCGGGAACATTTCAGAATGCATTTCAGATATGAAATAAGTAGAAAGAGAAAAGCTGGACTTGGTGTGGCATCACCTTGTTAAAAGACATCACCTCCCAACCCTCTCCCTTCCACCTTAAGCAACTCTTAGTCCATTTCGATCACGCTATCTAGGATTAGCTGGTTAACAGCTCGTGTACACTCATTTTGATCTGTTTTTCAGACCAATGCTTCAGATTTTTATCAACCACTGAAAAGCATTTAATCATCTAAAATTTTAAAAATATGGCAACATCTGGTCAAATCATGACCAAAAACAGTGAAAATTTTATTTCATTTTTATAGAATGTGACACTTGTATTTCTAGTATTATTCAAACAGATGATGGCTTTTTTTCAAGTTAGTCCACCTATTGTTTCTCATTGGGCTCAACCAGGTAAAGTTCCTGGTGAATTTTTTCTAGCTGACCTCCATTTGAGTCCTTTCAAGATTTGTTTTCCATGTTCTTCATTTTGACTATTATAATATGCACCATATCATCACTCTCCTCCTGCATGGTACTAACAAATGCCTTTTGATTTTGTCCTATTTTAATCAGCCTATTTGAATAACAAGAATCTTTGGAAATTAATGTATCTCTTTTAGGAAAGCAAACATACTATGAAACTTTAAACATAGGTTAAAATGTATTACAAAAATATCAATCAATTTGATTTTATATCGAGAAAAGCGATTATAGAAGCTATTTTTCTTCTTAAAAAGTTTAATGAAGAAATATAGAGTAAAGCAGCAGGATCTTCATATGGTTTTTATTGATTTAGAAAAACATATGATAGTCTTTAAAAAAATCTCATGCTGAGTGTTAGAAAAAAAGAAGTACATGTTAGGTATATTAACATAATAAAAGATATGTATGATAGAGCTTTTACTAGTGTAAGAACTTTTGATAGTAATACTAATGATTTTTCTATTAAAATAGGTTTATATTAGGAATCTGCTCTTAGTCCTTATCTTGTTGCTTTAATTATAGATGAGCTTATTAGATATATTCAGAATAATATTTCATGATGCATGTTATTTGCAGATGATATAACATAGTAGTGAAACTAAGACTGAAGAGTTAATCGTTAGAATTATGACGAAATACATTAGAATCTAAAGGTTTTATGTTAAGCAGATAAAAAGAGAATACATGAAATATAATTTTAGTACAATTTGAAATAGAGATGAATGTAGTGTAAAAATGAAGGATCATGAAGTTACTAGAAGCGATTATTTTCGATACTTAGGATCAATTATTCATAAGGAGAGATTGAGGATGATGCTATTCATAAGATTAAAGCACGATGGATAAAATAGAGAAGTGCAACTATAATATTATGTGATCGTACAATGCCAGCTAAATTGAAGAAAAAGTTTTATAAGACAATCATAAGTTCAACCATGCTTTATGGCACGGAGTGTTGGGCATTTAGAAAAATACACGTACATAAGGTAAATGTGGCAGAAATGAGAATGTTAAGAGGTAAACCAAAAATCATATGAAAGAAAGTGATAAAAAAAACTTAGAATCTTTTCATCTTATAAAAAATGTAATACATAGTAGAGCTGAATGGAGAAAATGTTCATGTAACAGATCCTAACTAGTTTGGGATTAAGGCTTTATTGTTGTTGTTGTTGTTGTTGTCAAGAAAGCAAACAATCCTGATCAAAATCTGTCAGAAAGATCTTAAGAAAAGAACAAGAAATGGTATGCAATATTTTGTGAGCTTAAGGAAAGCATATAATAGAGTTCCATAAAAGCTTGTACGAGGGGCATTAAGTAAAGCATGTTGCAGGCAATGTTCAGATTTTTAAACATGTATGGTAAAGCAGTGAAGAGGATGTGCCTTGGCGCAATGGTAAGGTTATTCCATTCTGACCTTATTATCACTGATTTGAAACACAAAATAGGCTCTTCACATGTGAGATAAGGCTGTGTACATCTGATCTCTGTAGATCCTACAGTGGTGGGAGCCTTATGCATTGGAATGTTTTTTTTTTATAGTAGAGCAATAAGAAGTGTGATACGTAGTTGTTTTAAGGTCAATAAGAACCTAATTTTGTTGCACTTATGGTTGACATGGCCTTTTTTATTATGTTTTTCATATAAATTGATTGTTGAAATTCAATAGGCTCGTGTTCCTTCTTGCATGCAAATGTTATGTTTATGGGCAACATTAATGCCTACTAAATTAGATAAGCAGTTGCATGGAAATGGAGTTTTAGTCAAAATGCAGATAAAGATACTAAAAGAGTGGTAGTCATTATCTTAAAACTGCTTTTTGAGAAATGAAATATGGCTAATGGTTTAAGCACAATCTAGTGACCTTAATAGTGATATGCTTCATTAAAATTATGTCATTGCTGCAAATCAAATGTAGAAATATTTCCACTAGAAAATAATAAAAGGGAATGTGGTTGATAGCAAAGAGGCTTAGGGAACTAAAGTTAAAGATGGTTATGGAAACGGTAAAGTGGTGAGAGAAGCATTGGAAGTAGTGGTGGATTTCAATCTTAATTACTTGGACGTAAATCTTACCAAGTTGAATCCAAATTCTAAAATCACATTGGAACTTATACTCAACTCATCTAAGCCTTTTTCCAACTACATGGGGTCGGCTATATGAATCTGCTTTCTCTACTCTGCTCTATTCAGGACCAAGTCGATATTTAAATTATAAATAGTTATATCTTTTTTAATTATTTTTGCTCATATTAGTTTAGGTCTACCTCTACCTCTATCCTTACCATGAATTGTTAAAAGATCACTCTTTCTAACTGGAGCATCTAAAGGTCTACGTTGTATATGTCCAAACCATCGTAATCAATTTTCTCTCATTTTATCTTCAATTGGGCTATTTCTATCATTTCTCTTATATGTTTATTTTTAATTTTATCTTTTAAAGTTTTACCACATATCCATCTTAACATACGCATTTTTGTTACACTTAATTTATTCACATGTTGTTTCAATATTATCCAGCATTCTGTTCCATATAGCATAGCTAGCATAATACAGTTTTATAGAATTTTTCTTTCAATTTTAATGGAATGCGCCGATCATACAATATTCCCGAGGCACTCCTCCACTTAATCCATCCTGCTTTAACTCTATGATTCATATCTTCACCTATTTTATCTTTTTACTGGATAATTGATCCCAAATATATAAATTTTTCACTATTTCTTCATTTGTATTTCTACTTCCGCTAAAATTACATTTCATGTATTTAGCTTTAGTTCTACTAATCTTAAAACCTTGAGATTCTAAAGCCTCTCTTCAAATATCTAGCTTAGCATTTATTCATATTTAGTTTCATCAGTCAACACTATATTATCTGCAAATAATATACACCATGGGATATCATTTTGAATATGTTTGGTTAATTTATTCATAACTAATACAAAAAGATACGGACTTAAGGTAATTCTTGATGTAAACTTACAGTAATTGGAAACTCAGTAGTTTCTCCTATTGTTGTTTTAACAATAGTTATTGCTCTATCATACATATCTTTTATCAATTCTATGTACCTTTTGGTAACTATTTTTTTTTCTAAAATCCATCATATTATTTCTCTAGGTACTCTATCATATTCTTTCTTTAAATCAATAAAGACCATATGAAGGTCTTTTTTTTTTTTCTTTTCTCTCCATCAATCTTCTTAATAAATAAATAGGTTCCATGGTTGATCTTTTAGGTATAAATCCAAATGGATTATTTAACACCAAAGTTTTTATCAAATTCATGTTTTAAAGGTTCTGATGGAGTTTTACGCTGGTTGTTAGCTACCTAACGCAATCCTCCTCCTTTACCCGGGCTTGGGACCGGCCTTGGCGGAGTTTGAACTTATACCATTATAGAAATTTATATCATACATGACCTAGGTAGACCTAAACTAACATGGACAGAAATAATTAAGAAAGATATAACTATTTGTAATTTGAAGGTTGACTTAGTCCTGAATAGAGCATAATGGAGGAAGCATATTTATGCAGCCGATCCCATCTGTCATATAGGTTGGGAAAAGGCTTAGATGAGTTGAGTTGAGTATATCATACATGACCAGAATTAAACAACTTAATATGTATTCATATACAGCCTAAAATGTTGACAACAATCTAGATTCAAACCTGCTCCCTATTTGAAACTGATTCTGATAAAAATTTCAATCCAGACACAAATCCCAACCTTATATGAATATAGTCTATGTTTGGATTTGGATTGGCTACTGGGATGCCTTTAACCAGTTGTTTCCCAGCTATTGAAAAACAACTAGGGCCAACAACTACCCCAAACATGCCCATGGATTCCAACCCGACTCCCAACTTGAAACAGATTCTAATATAGTTTCAAACACAAATTTTATATCAAGTCATGTCCATATTTGGTTTGACTTAAATTCAACACTTTGTTAATGATATGTAGGGCATATTTGGGATAGCTGTTGGACAATAGTTATCTCATATAGCTATTGGAAAACAGCCACTGAAAGGCCTCCCAGCAACCAATCCAAATGGGGCCGTAGACAAAAAGGTAAAATGGAAAAACATTTGAGGTATTTTGAGAGAGAGAGAGAGAGAGAGAGAGAGAGAGAGATTACATAGTCATTTGCAGCTAAAGCAAAGTGAGGCTAAGAAGAGGCTCAGGCTGTATCAAGTAAATGGAAAATGAAAACTAAGAAAGTGTCTGATTTAAAAAAAACTTTGAGGAGGATTTTGCTCTGAACTAAAGGCAAAAGACAATTTACAAAGTAGCCCTCCAATGAGTGGTCATGGCTAGTTTATAATGTTATTTATTTAAGTTTGTTGATGGTCTTAAAATTTGTTATTCATCCCATCTATACCACAATGCTGTACATTATTATTATGTACTCATGTTATTGTTATTGTTAGTCATTTCTATAGCATGTCTGTTGTTCATGCCAAAATTGCACTATGGCATCAACTTGTAACTCATTAATAAACATGTGATATGGATTTACATTCTGAGCTTGGAGTCCATCATATTATTGATTTGGTAATAGAATATAAGTATCATTGCATTGAGCAGGCAACACATACCATCATCTGGTGCAGAAATCCATGGACGGATCGATTTCGTGTGCTTAACCAGTACTTAATTACTGGGTCACATGAAAATTGGGCATTGCCTCCCGATAGCACTTTCAGAGTGTCCTAATCTTTGTTTTAACTGACAATTGCTGGAAAACAAATTCAAGCACCATGCAATCTTGGTTAGAGCCTAGTAGTATAATCCATCTGAAGAAAGCATATACTATTTTGATAATACGGTGATGACACTAATATGTTATAATTATCAAACGTAACCATTTTAAGCTCACAATATTTAAATAGTTTATCATCATTTCTTGCTGTTGTATGTGACTACTGATGTTTAAAAAGCTTAGAGATTTACTTTACAATGATCCAGGTAGTGATCATTAGGTTGGCAGACAATATGTAGGAGTTTTTTTAATTATTATTATTTTAAAAAGTAACTAATACCAGCGTTGGCAAGAAGCATCTTGCAAGTCATTAACTGGCTAGGCATGCCCAGCATTCACCACCAAGCCTAAATAGGATATTGAGATCCACAAATGTGCTCATGTTGGGCTTACTTACAGTTACAGTACATGGGATATGTGTTGCCCATCTACAGAGTTTCTTTTTTCTTTCTTTTTTTTTTTTTTGAGTGCTTGTTTGATCATCGCTATGTGGATTGGCAGTCTGATTGATGGGAGGGAGATAATCAGTGGACGAGAATGGGAATGATAGTGCAAAATGGAATGAGTAGCTTGTGTTTCAAATGATGAGATTTTACAAACTAGTTATAATGTTGGCAGCTTGAGTGGAAGTAAGATCAGACTCATTTGAGTGAACATGATTGTTTTTCTTCTTAGCTCCATATCGAACCAGCTAGAATTTGACTATGCGTATGTGACCACTTTGTCAAGGATTGTAGATCATTGGATCAAAATAATGATATTTTAAATGAAATGAGAGACTGCTCATGACAGGGAAAACACAGCTGGGATGATAGCAGTTCTGATTACATAAATAATAGCAGTTCTGATCATGTTCCCAAACATATGGTCACCTTGTTTTTGTGAATGTAAAGAAATCTTCATTTATTTTCTCTCTGCTTGTGAGTAAAATTTCCAAGTCGCAATGCAACTAACTCGTTTCCAAGGTCCATGTTCGCCATTCAATTATTGCTACTTCTGATGATAATTATCTCTTTTTTTCTTTTTTTTTTTCAGTTTCTCATCTGAATTCTTTTCTTTGCTAGGTTCTTTTCGACCAAGAATAAGAAATGAGGTTACGAATGCCTTTTTCTTTTCTAAAGCTACCCACCCCCATGCAATTACCCCAACTTCTCAGGTATGGGTCATTGATGAATCTGATCAATGTTATTTTTGTAATTAATAACTGTTATGCCTTTTTTTCTCTCTTATGTGTTGGTCAGTATGGTAAGCAAATTGAGTACAGACTATGCTATGGGATGGCATAGTCATTACATATGCAACTTGTCTGAAAAATCAACATGCACTTCTTTTCCCATTGAAGGAAACTTGTTCCCTGTGATTGTGCTTTTATTAGTGAAAGATTTCATTTGGGTTTTAGAGGAAGCGTGGCCTGCTGTGTAGGGTTTATAATATTTGGTATGGTTGGATTTACAGAGACTGGACAAGACATGGAAACTGTCATCAACGTACTGAAACCTGGGCCATTAGGAATCGTCGAACACAAGTTCTCTGCTGCTGAGATACAGGAGGCAAAGACCACAGTCAGGAGAGCAGTGGCGAACTGGCAAAGGAATTCTGCCCTGGAAAGAGCCGCGTTAAGAAAATAAAATGATACAGCTGTGAGACATTCTCTCGTTTGTAAATGTTAAAATAAACGAGTTCTTCTTACAAAATTCCATGGCATCAATATTACCACTGTCTGAGAATCACTCTCTCTCTCTCTCTCACTCTTTCTCTCTCTCGACACACACTGTCTTGCATCATAAAAGATTTGGTGCTTTTAAAATGGCATCCTTAGATCTCCACAGAATGATATATCTATGCATCCTTGTAACATCAGAGCGTTTTACATGATGTGCATGGTTTTCCATGCAAGGGAGTACTGAGAAAATTATTCAGTAATGCATGCAGCTTTGGTAATTGTACCAAAATGTTTGGGGTCCTCAAGCCAGAACTTTACAAGTGGATTCAGAAGGGTGGATATTACTCTCATTCTATAAGGGTTACCTGATGTTCTAAGGAATGGCCGTAGGTATCACTTGCATTCTACAAGGGTTACCTGATATTCTAAGGAATGGCCGAGGATCATGAAACCACAACTTTTGGTGTCCCAGCATAGACAGTGGTTTTCGTCTCAGAGCGCACTTGTAAAGAGGTTAGAGACGACATTGTTCCTGTATCATCTATCTACAAGCTTTTAAGCCAGAAGATAAGGAGATTTTTCTCTCCACACGTTGAGGACAGAAAAAATTCCATCCTGTAAATGAGGACGAGGATATTTGAGCAAGGATGAAGATCTTCTTGAAGATGGAGATGGGAAGTTTCTGTCTTTTAGGAGGAATGGAGATGAAGATGGAAGGCTAAAATAATGGCCCGTTACTGTCCACTGCTATTTCTACAAACAAAGAGGGATGCCAACTAGCCATCCTAGTTGGCCTTTTGGTGTATTGCTGCTTTGCTCTGTTATACCTACAACGTTGGAGCTGTGATGATAATTGATTGGTTTGATCGATATATAATCTACCATCAAATGAAACTCCAGGTTCATGGCAAGATAAGAGGCCCACCCATCGGTTCCAAACTATCTAGCCACTCCCATGCAAATAAAGATATGATAACAAACACATCATATGCACACATTAAACCACAGAAAACAAATAACATCAAAGTAGGAAAATAAACTCATTATCTTCTGAGGGTTAACAGTCATTGGGGTGGTCCACGTGCAGTTTTTATTTACATACCGAGTTGTACAGTTCTTTGCTGTATTAATTAATGGAAATGTGGTTTCCTGAAGTATATTGTCTTCTTTTGTCTCACATAACACAAGCTGGCAGCCTTCTGCCACCACTGTGATCTACTCGTTCCTAGTAGAACTGGTGATGAACCTTGCCTGCATCTAAATACCTTGGAGCCATGGACCATTTTATTTGCTGCCGTTTCCTGTTCTCATCTACATTACCGACTGGAATATCATCTCAGCAAGTTCCTGCATTAAAGAGTACAACTCCAACTTAGATTTCTTTGAGGAAAGCTGAAAATTCTTTCTTAGGTTCACCTGCTTCCCGGAGGCAACAGATAGTTCTCTCCATTCCATGACCTTCTTCTCAAGTGTCTCAAAATCAGCCTTCCCAGCCTGTTAAAAGTAAATTGTTCATCAGATCATTCATCCAGTTTCTCATGGCGACTATTTTCTTGCTAGGAGATTTCTCAACCTACCTCAATTAAAACCCCAATGTCTGAGTCAAAACTTGAGTAGCGCTTCCTCACAAGCTCATCCAGAGAACCATCCTACCATGAGGAAAGGAGCTGCCTCAGTAATCTGAGAGTGATACATAGGAATAAATCTACTGAAATTACCTCGATCAGCTTTGCCACATTGCGGAGTCCTCGAGCCAGTGTATCCATTCCAGATATGTGAGCAATGAACATATCCTCAACATCAGTACTTTCTCTCCTCCTGTGCCCCATCATTCAAAATAAATAATAGCAAGGTCAGCTCTCTACATGTCATAACAGAAACATTCGATCCATAAGCCTGTCAATAAGATAGAGACTATCATTCCACAAGCCTGTCAATAAGAGAGAGACTATCCATGAAAGCAAAAGTGAGCAACACAAAAAAAAAAAAAAAAAAGAAAAGAAAAAGGCATCATGGAGCGAAAGCACGGCACGGACAATTCTGCATCAAAATTGAATCCACCAGGTTCGAGTCCTCCCTGTGAACAGAAAAACAACAATAGAATGATCACCACATATCAAGTAAAAAGCATTAAGTCGATTAAATCAATTACTCCAAGTAATAAATTTTAATAAAATTGTAACTTTAACAGAAGAGTTATATGTTAACATACATTTCTAACCACACTTAGCATAACTAAAGTTGCTTCTGCAATGTCTGTAAGGAACTGATCTTTGTCCCAGCTTGTGTCATAATATAATTACAGCATTGAACTTAAACCCCTTCTGTATCTCTTGACAATAAAAGAATGAAATCTAATTCTCGCATTCTGGGCAAGATTATAAAAAAAAAAAAAAAAAAAATTGCATACCAATCTGGGGGTCACAGTGTTTGCATCAACAGTTCCAAGTAATCCATTTGTCCTTGCAGTTTCAAGCTCATGATGGCAACTGCAAGATTCAGCTGTCGTCATTTACAGGGAAGAGTAGAATGCACGCATGACTCTTTCTGATTTGACTTACCTTAGAACTACCTTCAGTTTACAGTAATGACCACACTAATTAAGCTGACATTAATGCCCAAACAAGGACTTACCTGTGACCAGATAGAGTAGCATATACTCAATATTCAGCTTGTATGCTCCTGCACAATGGAGTAAATATATTTTAACTTAACCTCATAAAGCTACACTCTGACAGCCCAATACTGCTAGAAGGCATATGAAAAGCCTTAACTTCAGCTCTGGTAAAAATTATCTCATACATTAATGGAACATGATCCATGAATGTCTTCTTTACAGGAAGAGACAGGAGAAAGGAAACCATTACAAAAGTTACGATGGATTGAAGGATTATACTGACACAAGCTGTAATTCTTCACAGAGAAGAATGGAAGAGAATTCCTGGAACTAGCCTCAATAGATAAAATGAAGCTTTTTTGCAATGGCTAGGTTTAATCCACATCACTGTGAATGTACAATACCACAAATAATTTCGGATGTATGACTACTTCACTATAACACATTACTAGGATATTATGTATTGATCAAAAAATATATATTATGCCTGACAAAGAGGTTGAAGTAAGTGAAATGTGTTTCACAATATATTTCCTTAAACCAACACAAACCTGTGGCTATAAGCCACCAAAGCCTTGATCCTTTTGGCACTTTGTGTAGAAGATCAAATCTCCGGTCGTGGCTCATGTAGCAATGTCCATTTTTAACAGGCTTAAGACACTAAATGATGCTTTGCATGTGCATGTGTCTTAATTCAATATATAACCAAATAAAAGTTCAAAGACATCTGAAGTCTAAGCTATGCTCGGAATTCTCCTTTCCATAACCATACCCAGTGACCCAAAATTTTCCTGACTACTTGGGTTCAACTTTGATGGATACTCTTCCCAAGTAATCCAGCTTCAAGTTCTCCCTATCTTTTAAGAAGTTAGGGGACCTTTTAGTCACAATCAATACCGAAAAAGGGATAATTTCAGGATCAGTGAAAGCTGATCAGACCATCAGTAACACAGATGCAGCCTGGATAATGGTGTCGACCGGATCATCACCAAACAAGTAACAAGAAACAAACAAGTAACAAGAAATGATTACAGCTCGCCAGTGAAGTCGCTGGTTGGCGATATACATTTTTAGAACACGTTTCCTAAATCATGGCTCAAGATACTGAGGTGCTAGCAAAAGATTCAAGCTTAATTCTCCAGACAACTCTCCTGGAAGTTCAGCTTCTTCAATATAAAGCACAGGTTTGAGGAAAGACTACTAGAGTTGCCATAGTAACACCCAAGGAAAATTAATAATTTATTATTATTTCTAACACATCCATTGCAAGCTTGGTTCTTAAAGATTAATTTAGAGATCTGCCCTTGCTTGAGTTCAGGTTGGATATTATTAGGATTTGTAGAGTCTTCTTACTAAAATTAAAATGTTACATTGGATTTTATATTAGTTTCAGGTTTAATTTTCTCAAGAGTCTACAAGATATTGACCAGGGACATAGCTGAATTGAAGGATAGTATTTTGGTTTTAAGAATTAAAATTCAGACCAAAACAAGTCATATCTTTTAATCCAAGACCTTTTATATTGCTTGCTTCAAATTTATACATCAATCTGGCAAATGATCACACGATCTTACATTTTCTACAGGAGTTATCAGAATATAACATATTCCTGACTAAAAGTTGCACATGGTACAGCAAGTTATTTTACTAAATGTGTTGACAAATTCCTAAACTCCGCCGAGGCCAGTCCTAAGCCCGGGTAGAGGAGGAGGATTGCGTTAGGTAACTGACAGCCAGCGTAAAACTCCGTCAGATCCCTTATCCATGATAAGGATAGAGGTAGAGGTAGACCTAAACTAATATGGATAGAAACAATTAAAAAGGATGTAACTATTTGTAATTTTAATGTCGACTTAGTCCTGAATAGAGCAAAGTGGAGGAAGCGGATTCATGTAGCCGACCCCATGTAGTTGGGAAAAGGCTTAGATGAGTTGAGTTGAGTTGACTTGTTGACAAATTTATATATGATCCTTAAAAAGTAACCAAGATCCATTTCATTTGTCCAAATTACTACTGAATCCACCAGGTGATCAAAACAGCAACAAAATGGAAAATCAGTAAAGACTACAGATGTGAATGAAATGGGGAAGGCAAAGACGCTCAAGTTTTTATTTATGTTTAAGATCAATGTAATGAAGTTTGTCGTTTAGATCAATTTTATAGTGCTAATTGAAAGAGAATGACTATCAGTTCTTTTTTAAGAAAAGATAAAAAGAATGTTAAAATTCATCTTAGCAAGATAAATTTTATTTTTCAAAGTTTTCAGAGGAGTTCAACAGTAATTATATCTTCAATATATTTGGAGAGGACTCTGAGAAAATACATAAGACATCTAACCGCATCTAAGCTTAAACTGTTTTACTGTACAATTTTGAAATGACCTTATGGTAGTAGTGACATGTTTCCTTAGCTTTCAAATTGCATCCTAACAACATATGAAAGATGTTTGCTTCCATTATGAAAACATTGTCCTACTATTCCATATTTGTCCATAAGGCAACTTGAGAAAGAAAGAACAACATGATGCACGAGGATATGGTAATCTGGATTAAGCCTGTTTTTCACTAAAAGTATTCACATCTTCCCATTGTTTGATCATGGTAGGTTGTATTAAACCAAAATGTTCCCAGCCAAATCTGCTTTTTGATGGAACAAGTTAATAACTTCTATTATAATGCAGAAAGATATATCTAAAATCTAGTTGACAATATTTTGTATATTATAAGTTGTATTGTCAATCCAAAATAAAGAAAAATGAGCACAGCCAGAAAAATATTACCTAGAAGGCCATACTTCTGTAGAAAAGAAATACAGTTGCAGCATCCCAATCATACATGATAAATAAATCCAGAACCAAAAAAAAAAATTAAAAAAAATGTAGGCACATACATACTGGTGTTTTGCAGGTTCTTGTGGTTTAGGCTCTATCAGTAGAGTTCCTGGAAGGAAAGGAAAACATGTCATCTGACTACTTCTTGAAAAGATAAAAGACATTCTAGTAAGAGTGTTGATTAATGCATAGGATCAAAAACCAGAAATAAAGTACATTACAAACACATCTTAACCCTTCACCATAAATGCAGATGGTGAAACTTGTTTCTTTTTCAACTCACTTATTAATGCTCTCAACAAGATTAAAATAACATTTGTATTAATGCAAAGAACCTCATGATTCCTTAAAAGATGATGCTTCAATATTAGATATGCACATATAATGGAGATGTATGCTGAGCAGTACCAATTAAAATAAATGTGTTGCCGCTAAGTCACGTTCCTCCAACGCCGAAAAACGGAGATCCTCCTCTCGAAGAAGCTCCTGCAAGAAAGTCCCCAGAGACCGGTCGCGCCAGTGGGAACCCTCCGACGCTCAAGTAAACGACTTGGGAACAGTGAAGAAAAGAGCTAGTAGAAAGATAGCTAGAGAGCTCGAGTTCAGATCCCTTCCTCGTTGTGAGTGTGGGTTCTTATACCTATCCGAAGATCCCCTTTTCCGCTTTTAGAAGGTGGCTAATCCCGATATGTTGTTGCCTGGTAGCGGATAGGTGGCCAGACTGACATGGACAGATCGCAATCAACACTGGGTATGTCAGAGGTGTCTTGCCCGCGAACCACCTGTCAGGCGCGGCGCTGCAGGTAGTAGGTGGGCCTAGTCGTGTCAGGCATGCACCATTACGGGCATGGCTACGCGCAGTTGTAGATGGTTAGTGGGCCACGTGGCAACCGCGGAGTTGGTGGACCACGTGGTAATGTCAGGCAACTCGAGGTAGGGGACACCTGAGGTTCAGGGCCAAGGGAATCCGAGGTTCAAGGCCGAGGGGACATGAGGTCCGAGGCCGAGGGAACATGAGATCCGAGGCAGAGGAGACATGAGGTCCGGGGCCGAGGGGAGTCCAGGTCCGAGGCCGAGGGGACTCCAGGTCCGGGGTAGAGGGGACTCCAGGTCCGAGGCCGAGGGGACTCCAGATCCAAGGCCGAGGGAACCTCGAGGGCCGAGGAGGCCTCGGAGGCAGAAGGGGCCAGAGGCCACAGGGGGACTCGGAGGCTGAGGCGGGGTTCCGTCAGTTGCTTTCTCTGTTAACCCTAACGAGGTTTGATCAACCACATCAGATGCTCCCTTGCCCCTGAGACGATGCGGGCCCACCCCTGCAAAGCGAAAGGGGTGTAAGTTCCTAAGTGGCTGATCCCGTCATGCCGCCAATTGCTGAAGGGCACGTGTTCCTGGGTACAGCAATTTCTTTGTGCGGACGACTTGGGCGCTGAAGCGGTACTGCCCCTGCTAACCATCAGATATGCGGAGATCTGCCTTGAAACGGGGCGTCCTCTCGAAGCTTGTGAGAAGCTACCACCATTATTGCTATCATGGCGCTGACGTCAACGATGCTCTGTAATTGGCCGAAGACGGAATGCCCCATATGCTAGGCACCTGCCGAGGCATCACGCCTATAGCGGGGGTCCGCGTGGCCGGTTAGGTAAGGCGGGACGATTTGAAACTGATAAGTCGGGGGGAAAGCTCTGAGTCTTATCATTCTGTTCTGAGATCATCTTCTTCCTCCAGCTCTCCCGTCTTGTCTTCCTTCTGAGAACCCATTCCCGCTGCTCTTCTTTTTGATCCAAGTCAGTTCTTTGATCGTTTCCAGCTCCATTTCTAGTTTCCCATGGCTTTTTCTCCCTCCTGGTCCTCCTCTGCCGCTCCCAAGGATCAGATTTCTTCCTCGAGGCTCCGCGACTCTTCATCTCCCGCTCCTTCCTGGTCCTCTTCCTCCACCCCCTCGAGGACCATGTTCCTCTCTTTCAACGACGAGTCGCCGACCGAGCTCTTGTCAGGAGTGCCCGGCGGCCGCCGGCACCTCTTCAAGAGTGGGGGCGGAATCTTCGATGAAGACCACCTCCATGGTAACGGGCCAAGATCTGGCTAACATACGGGCCCGTTACCAGATTCCTAGAGACATAGGGTTGTTCCTTCCAACTCATGATGATAGGATAGTTTCCTTCCGGCCTGGTAGAATTGCCATCTACGAGGTCTCCCTTGTTTATCTTTTGAGTTGGTATGCAGACAAGAGAAGATGGTAATCCTCATGTCGACGATGCTAACATGAACATGCCTTGTTCCTGTGGCATAATGCCACAATGTCAAGCCCGATGAGAAGGTGGATGACATCATGCTGGGAGACATCCTGGTGTTTGGCAAAATCGAGAATGGGGCGATGTGGCCTTGGATGGACACATCACCATGTGCCAGTTTGCAAAAGGGGAGAGAGGGTATCAGAGTGCGGTACTCTCTCGAAGAGTGGTCCCTCGGCATTTGCTGACCGTTCGAGGAGAGGGAGCAGCCGAGGCCGAGGGCCGAGACCAAGTGGCCGAGTGGCCGAATTCGGTCATTATAGCCCATGGGGTCACTGGCCCCATCAGATGCCCCCCACACTTCTGAGCTTATGCGATCGTGCCTTGATTCCGTCAAGTGATAGAAGTGTAGAATTCTTGATCTTTGCACTTGTCTTTTCTTGTTAGTTTCGGCTTTAACTTTTCATCCGCCTTGCGTGGACATCTACATGCTCTCCGAAGCTAAGCATTTGCCTGTCCAAAAACTTTTAAGCAATGTTGGAGGTAAGTCAATTATTGTTAGCTAGCCGAGGGCTACCAGCATTCCTCTCCCGACGCAGAGTCTGAAAGTGGACGCCCGTCAACTGTGAGTTAGAGAGTTGGCCATTCCCAACTGTTAGTTGACCTTGGGTCTACTAACTTTGTCATAAAGTTTGGAGGTAGGTGCCCGTCAACTGTGAGTTGGGGAGTTGGCATCTTCCAACTGTGAGTTGTCTTAGGGCTTCTTCTTGGATGGCTGAAAGTGACTAGCAATATGTTGCAAGTGTATAATTTAAACAAGGTCTTATCCGGTTGCCCATTGGTCGCTGAGACGGGGTTAAAGTTGCTGAGGCTGAGATAAGGCCGTTGAGGCTGCAATAATACCGCTAGGGCAGATATAAGGCCGCTGGGACTGAGATAAAACCATTGAGGTTGTAATGAGGCATGAAGGCAAAGAGATAGATCCATCGAGGCGAGGTTGGGGCCATCAAAAGCCTTTTGAACCTCGAAGGGTGACCTGAGAGTTGCCGAAGTCGTCAGGTGCCTTTTAAACCCAGAGGGTGACCCGAGAGTCGCTATGATAGGACTATGCTCGGGAGCCTTTAACCTCGGAGGATGACCTGAGGGTGCTTGGACCAGACTCAGATGCCTTTTAACCTCGAAGGGTAACCTGAGGGTGCATGGACCAGGCTCAGATGCCTTTTGACCCCAAAGGGTAATCTGAGAGTCGCTGTGATGGGACCATGCTCAGGAGCCTTTAACACCGGAGGGTGACCTGAGGATGCTTGGATCGGCTCAGGTGCCTTTTAACCCTCGAAGGATGACTTGAGGGTGCATGGACCAGGCTCAGATACCTTTTGATACCGAAGGATGACCCGAGAGTCGCTGTGATGGACCATGCTCGGGAGCCTTTAACCCCGGAGGATAACCTGAGGGTGCTTGGACCAGGCTCAGGTGCCTTTTAAATCCGAAGGATGACCTGAGGGTGCGTGGACCAGGCTCAGGTGCCTTTCTCTTTGTGCCGACGATCTTTGCTGCCGATGCTGGAGTCAGTTTTCGATGCTGAGCTGGCCTCAAACTTTGGTGCAGATGCTTGGAGTCGGTTAAGGTTGACTCTGCTGGACTCGATCTTTGGTGCCGAGTTGGCCTCGAGCTTTTGGTGCCGAGCTGGAGTTGGTCTTCCCTGCATGACATTTTCAAGTATCAATGGAAGAAATACTGCCGGAGCATAGTGTACTTAGCTTTTGTAACATCCTTGTTTCCATCTATTGATTTGGGCACTTCAGCTCGCTGGTGGTCTGCCTTCCAGGGAATCAAGTTGATTGGAGTGAAGGTGCCGTTGCCCTTATTGTTCTTGCCAATGAGCTTGAAGTCGCTGATGAGCCTGAAGGTACTTTTACCGATGGCTTGAGCTTGAGGCTGCTCTTGTAGCCTTTGGACAGCTCCACCAATGTTTGGACTTGTTGAATGATGACAGCAAGCTGGTCCACCTGAGTGGCTTGAAGTAGTGGCAATGGTGGAATAGAGGGCTGGCGTCCTGTTGCCTTGCTTGTTGAGGGTGCCCCCCAGCATGACTAGCGAAAGCTGCTTGGTCTCTTGTCATCACCATCTTTTCGATCCACCATTGTTGTCGTAGAGGGAGTGAGGGCTTGTAGCTTAGTGCCACGGAGCTATGTTCTTTTGCCCCTTCCTGGTGCACCAATCTGTTGCCGCCAAGTCACGTTCCTCCAACGCCGAAAAATGGAGATCCTCCTCGAAAAAGCTTCTGCAAGAAAGTCCCCGGAGACCGGTTGCGCTGGTGGGGACCCTTTAATGCTCAAGTAAGCGACTTGGGAACAGTAAAGAAAAGAGCTAGTAGAAAGATAGCTAGAGAGCTCGAATTCAGATCCCTTTCTCATTGTGAGTGTGGGTTCTTATACCTGTTCGAAGATCCCCTTTCCCACTTTTAGAAGGTGGCTAATCCCGATATGTTATTATTCAATAGCGGACAGGTGGCCAAACTGACATGGATAGGTTACAACTGACACTAGGCATGTCAGAGGTGTTTGTCCCGCGAACAATCTGCCAGGCGCGGCGCCGTAGGTGATAGGTAGGCCTAGTCATGTCAGGCATGCACTGTTACGAGCAGTGGCCACGCGTAGTTGCAGATGGTTAGTGGGCCACGTGGAAGCCGTGGATGGTTGGTGAATCATGTGGTAGTGTGAGGAAGCTCGAGGTAGGGGACATCCCAGGTTCAGGGCCAAGGGGACCCAAGATCCAAGGCCGAGGGGACATGAGGTCTAAGGTCGAGGGGACATGAGGTCCAGAGCCGAGGGGACTCCAGGTCCGAGGCCGAGAGGACTTCAGGTCCGAGGCCGAGGGACATGAGGTCCGGGGCCAAGGGGACTCCAACTCCGAGGCCAAGGGAACATGAGGTCCGAGGCTGAGGGGACATGTCCGGGGCCGAGGAGACTCTAGGTCTGAGGTCGAGGGGACTCCTGGTCCGAGGCCGAGAGGGCCTCGGAGGCTGAGGAGGCCTTGGAGGCCGAAGGGGCCCCAGAGGCCGCAACCGAGGGGGACTCGAAGGCTGAGGCGGGGGTTCAGTCAGTTACTTTCTCCATTAACCCTAACGAGGTTTGATCAGCCACATCAAAATAAATACCATTGAACTCAATCTTTTTCTCATAGTCGACTGCAGCTTGTAGAAATCTTGCCTACAAAATGGAAGGGTTCGCTTGTTAATGTTATAAACCAAGAATGAAATTCCATAAAATATCACTTCCTTTCAAACCAATATAAATTTTGTCAAAGACAGAAAAGCTACAAGAACTCATAAAACTGGCTAAGAAAAATATTATTTCATACCATATGATCAAGTTCCCTTTGCATATCAGTGTTCAGAAGAGTTAGCTATCCTTCTTGCCCACCCCAGAAAACATAATTTTCTCCACCCAGATAGTGTGTGACCTATGAAGAGGTAAAGCATGGTATAAGCAAATGGATGAAAAAAAAGGCAGTATTAAAGACTCATAACACCAACCTCAATGGCTTTCTTCACTTGAGCAGCAGCATAGGCATATACTCCACCTCTGAACTGCAAGATCAGAGTAAGAAATTCACTAAGTGGATTGCACAGGCCTTGAAACTCTCCAATTGTTCAACAAATTTCGAATACCTGGTAGCAGCTCCATGCATGTAGCGTGGATGCATGAATAGCTGAGCTGTACCCCACAATGGTTTAATTTTAGTCCCCTCCTGTACAAGTATGACACTCATTTAATGAAGAGTAAGACTACAAGATTTCTCCATTTCTATACCTTAAGTGCACGGCAATAAAGAGTACAATGATCACTCTGTTTCTATTGCATAGATGAAATGCTCGATAACCCAGTGGCATGATACCATGATTCAAAGGGATGCAATAGCATCACCTGAAGTTTCTTAGCAAGGGAAACAACTTCATCCAAGTTCGCATTAGTTTCCTGGTATAAAAAGAACGCATTGAGATATATATAGAGAAACATTTTTGCAAGTGATGTATATATAATATCATGATCTCTCCAATGATTTCCTATTTATGTGTCAAAGTCTTGACATTCCATTTAAACAGGTTGGAACAATATAAAGCAATAGAAAAGATCAAGATGATCCAATCTGCTGTCAAACAAGAAGTGGATGAAGTAAGCACTATTAGATTCCATCAGGGAAGGTTTCATTTCACAGCTTAACCTTAAATTCTGTTATACTTGGAAGAAAATGTAACGCTAGTCTTGCTATGGATGTTAAATTGTTAGAAGCCACATCAATAACATTAAACCTTCAATTTTACAGCTTAACTTTAATTGCTATCATATATACTTCACAAGAAAATGCAAGGTTAGTCTCGCTATGGATGTTCAGCTGTTAGAAGCCACATCAATAACATTTAGTCCAGAAGCAAATAGACTGAAAAGAACAACCTTAAACATCACTAGGCATACCGCTAGTGTTTTGCCACCAGGGGCAATATCTCTGTCATGAAAGCACCACCATTCAACTCCTAGCTAGTTCATGAACTCAAAATGATCCCTCACTGAACCATCGACAAAACTCATACAAGTGCCATAGCATCATTCCAACCCACTAGTTAGAATTAGTTTTCATCAACTTACTTCTTCTTTTGGCCGTAGCCAGTGAATTTGTGCCATCCTCCCATGGCCATGACTTTGTAGGAGCACCAATAGGATCAACTCCAGTCCAACGAAATGTGTGCCAGAAGACAACACTAAATCTAAATCAGTCCAGTACCATCAAATGGAAAACTATGTGGATAAGAATAATTCACAGACAACAAATTGATATCCATTACATACAACAAGCATCAAACCTTCATTTTCTTTCCAAGAATCTCTTCCTCAGCATTACACCACTTGTAAGAAAGTGGGATTTTACTGGTAGGACCCTGCAGTATATAAGCAGATGGTGAAAGATTTAAAAACCATTCAATTTTCGTCATTAGGAGACAAAAAAAATAGAAGGAAAAAAATCCAAATATATAAGCATGGAATTTCAAATATGAATACAAGATAATTGCCAAACAATTGCCTTTCTTTGCAAGGATCGCTCATATGGTTCAGACTTCTCACCTCGTACTTGATCTTGGAAATGCCCGGAAAGAATTCGCCTTCCCAATCATCTGAAGCGGCGTCATTGCATTTTGCCTCGAGATTCGCTGGGCAAGTTTGCGGCGCCGTAATCTGCATGCATGTAAAGATAACCATTAGAATAGAAACCACGAAATAAAAAAATAATTGAGAGATGCAAGATTACTTACGACGGCTGATAGGGCCGAACCCAAGCAGAGTAACAAAAGCAAGACCCCTTTAACCTTCATCCTCTCGGTCATGCTAAAATCCTCTGCAACCAAGAAGACTTGAATGATCAAAACATAAACATAAATTATGAATGAAATGTGATGATGCCAAATCACCATCCTCGAATGTCCGCGAGCATCCGATCGCCTTCATCAGCGAGCTCAGAATCTTTCGACGAGCCTCTCGTGATTGGGAGCCTGCAAATAAGTTTCGGGGATCGAAGATTCCAGCGGGGACCCTTCGATGCTCAAATCAGTGTTCTGGGCAATAGCCATGAGCTTAAGAAAGCTCAAAAGAGAGAGAGAGTCTTAGAGATCTCTGTGAGCAAGAATGAGTGTTTGAGAGTGTAGCGAGTTGTTCACTTGGTCGGAGGTCCCTCTTACCTAATTTATAGATGTTTAGAGCCTTATCATCTAGTTAGGTATAGTCACTTGTCGAAGCATTTATGGTGATGACAGCATTAATGTGGCTTACTTCCTTTTTTGGTACATCAGGGTTGAAGGTCAAGTCCCATTAAAGTAGGTGGCTGCTGGTTGGTGAGTAGTCCCGTCAAATCTGGATGGATAAAGTCCTGCCAGGTACTTGGGTTGCAAGTGGTTGATGAGCTTAGTCTTGTCAAACGATTGTCAGATGTGCCTCCCACATAGCTCGTCCGCTGCCATATGCCATTGGGACGGGAGCCGAGGCCGTCGAGGATGGGTCGACTGGAATTGGCCCGTTGAGGTCGGGCTAGTTGGAAGAGGTCGTCGAGGAAGAGAAGTTGGGATGAAACCGGGACACGCTGAAACTGGGAGCCGTGAGACACCATCTGAACTCAGGGATGAGGATGATTGTTTTCGTCTGGACTCGAAAGCTGGAGGTGTCGTTGTTCACTGGTGCCAAGTGCATGGAGCCGGTTGGAGACGGCCGAACGGCCATGGTCGGGACGGAGGCTGAAGCTGGTGACATCCGTGGAACGAGCTGGTACAAGCACGACTTCAGGAGGTGATCATTGAGACGTGGCAGCTACAGCATGAACTTCCATCACGTGCATGTAACCTTTTACATGCACGTAATCCACCTCCCCCCCCCCCCTATTTATATGAATATGGTAGACTCTTATTACGTGCATGTACACCTCATGCACGTAAGCCTTATCCCAACCGAGGCTGAGGCAACAAAGAGTTGGGAGGGAAACGGAGTCGGTCGAGATGACTGGGAGCTGTGAAGTTCGGAGCCATGTTCGGGAGATTAGAAGCAGGCTGGGAAGCCGGAACGAAGGCAAGGGAGGAAGGCTGCCGTGGGAAGCTGCCGTGGGAAGGGAGGACCAAGGCTGCCGTGGGAGACCGGGGGCTGCCGTGGGAGCTTGGGGGCCGCCGTGGGATCATAGGCGGGCATTCTAATCTATTAGTATAAGATTATACCTTCAGACTTGAACCAGCTTGATTTGATTGCTCGACCTCAACCTCCAGCCTTCCGCCGTATTCCCGATCTCACAAGATGGTGGGATCTCTCGGCCGACCTAGGGTTTCTTGGTTAACCCTAGCAACCAACTGAGAGGGGGGCTACAACGCCAATAGGCAAATATGAAAAGGACTTCCCACGATCCCGGGTTAGGATTCAATTACGTAAATTACAATTCATTCCACTAAAGGGAGCCAGCCTGATTGGCTGTTATTATCCTTGAGACTTAACTTATTTGAGTATCGGATTCAAAATCCACTTGCAAGATTTGATACAATCAAAACTTATAAGCTTTCTCGTAACAGGACGTGGATTCTTTCAACTATTAATATTCATCTGCCCAACCCACTGACTCATCTAGAATCTCACTCTATGTGGAATCAAAGGCTAGAAATAGAATTCGGATTAAGAGAGTCATGAATTTTAAATTATTTTATAAAGTCAGATCAATTGTACTAGCACAAATAGTTAGCCCGTCAAGATAGACCTACGCTACAGTTCTACTGATGGTGTGTCCAATTCCATCTAAAACTGTGAACAATAAACTTGTATTCCAAAAGAACCGATGATCTAGTCTTCTGTGTGTAAGCCGACACTAGATCAAATACTCTTTGATGGCTGGAATGTTGGGACCACATCACCTGGGAGAAGACGGAGCAGAGAGTCGGAAGCTCCTTGTCCTGCTTCTCCTCATCCCCTAAGCCATGTTATCCTCTACTTTATATGCCAAGAGAGGACATGGCTGTGCGCATTACATGTCATCCATTTGAGGAAGGGTGGAGACGTAAGAGCGTCTCGTCACCTCCTTCAAAGGACTGGCATCGTGGAATCCGAAGCAGAGAGTTGGGAAGGAGAGCTTGGAGCTGGGGCCACTCGTACGGGGCTGCCAGGCCGGAAGGAGCCAAAGAGGACCAGGAACGGGACGAAGATCTGGAGTTGGAGGCAGCAACAGGGGGCTCGATAACGTGGAGCCGATGCTGGGATTGGTGTCGTCCAGTGTTGAGCTGGGAATAATCGGGGAAGAGGCTGAAACAACTCTGTCAGGGCCTTTCGTGGGGCAGAGGACAGCTGGCCTCGGAAGCCGGATAGGAACTGGAGGAGGCGAAGTGGCTGATGAGGACGAGCCGATGAAGCGAGGAGGCCGAGTAGAAAAAGGCGGGGGGCAAGACGAAGCTAACGGGAGAGAACGGGGCCGCCTAGGGAGGAGAGATAAAAGGTGGTGGAGCTTCGAGCCGGAAGGCCGCCTTGGGGGAAGCCGGGGCTGCCATGGAGGAAGCCAGGGGCCGCCATGAAGGAAGCCGGGAGGCACGGAGGAGTCGGGATGGGCCAAATCTGAGACAAGGCATCGGAGCAGAGTCGACGCCTTGGAGTAGAGTCAGAAACTGGGCATCGGACGATGTCGGGACAAAGCCGAAAGCGGGGAGCTGGGAGCAGCGGGCCGAGACGAATCAAAGAGCTAGGGCCGAGCGATGCTTCCGGGAGTCGGTAGATGACCGTTTGTGGAAAGCTGGAGGGAGAGAATCTCAAAGTCTTCGAGTTGAAGTCGGGGCTGTGGAGTCGGGGTGAGGTCGCTCGCACAGGGTGGCTGAACCACCCTGCACCGGGACGGGACGAAACCAAGGAGCTCGAAGCTGTTCCTTGAATTTGGGGAACCATGCGGGAGAGAAAATCCTGAGTCCTTGAGCTGGAGTGGGACGGATCATTCTCATTCTTCTTCTTATGATGGCCCATGCATTTATTGTCAGATAGATAGAGAGAGAAAAGGTAGTGGAACCTCCACAAGCTGGGACGTCCGTGAGCCGGGGAAGAAGTCGAGGTCGAGACGAGAATGAAGTCGGTGTGGCTGAGTGTCCGTGGGAGACCGGGTATGTCACTCTTCCTTCTCTCTTGGGCTACCTACAGCATTTGTACATCTATGGTAATCAAATAAAATTTTACTAGTCTTTATATGGTACTTCATAAACAGCTAAAGAACCTTAATAAATTATTATAAGTGGCAGACATTCAAAAATATATCCTATTAAAAACTTTTTATTGTCAGCTCAATTATATATGCACATTACTCAAATCAATACTAAGCATCAACATGTTCAGATAATATTTTTCATAACATTCATCAGGCAGTTTACAAGATCACATTCACAATCAACATAAAAATATAAGTACATACACCATACTCATAATTTTCTTCAAAACATAAGTCACATATTCATGTCCATAAAGGTCTGATACATCATTACATCTTACTGTACACATACACATATGCAATATACAAATATCATCCCATCCTATCTCAATATACATGGCTATCTTCTATACCCTTACATCCAAGCAAGCTTCACCAGCTAAGGATCCGATCCTGCTTATCCTGTGATCCTGACAGAAATACTTACTGATCTGAAAGTAAATTTCAATCATAAAGGGGTGAGACCTAAGTCCCAGTGACTGGATAACCATCTAACTATGGAGAAATATAGAACCATAACCTCACATTTTCAACCGTATGCTGATACTATATAGCTTGTATAACTCAAATTATATTTTTAACATGATATCAGATAAAGTAAAATGTAGCTTATTCTTCAAATAATATACCAGTACTGAAATACTCTACAATAACTTTCCACTGAAAGATAACTATTAAGATAAAAATTCATGCATTACAATATGAAGATATACATTCTTTATCTATAGCCCAGACTTTCTTTATAAAATTCTCAGATTCCCACTGGGATCTGCCTGCCCACTGGCATCTCATGTAAACTTTCCCTCTTGGGATAATTACTTGGCTCACTGGCCCTTTTTAAATCACAACATATACTTTTAAATCTCATGCTACTGGGCTATGTGTGTAATGCCTCTGAGGTACCATCCTATAATCGCCCTTCTACAGGTGTACTCTCATCGGGTGCATGACTAGCAACAAGATCCCCGCATAAATAGCACCCCTTACTTATGCGGTTCACCCGACAAAGTGCTTTGCTTCCTTAACCCTGGAACCTCAGATTTTCTCTTTGCCCCCACGGCTATATATATAGTAACCAGCTCCACTGAGCTATAATTCATGCCCCCACAAGCTGCTTACAACCTGCTTCTCTGGCCAGGTCAAGCATGCACTCACCCTGATTTTGGGGTTCATCGTACGATCGATTCGCAAGGAGGTGTTGGCTCAATAGTAGTGTACAATGCTCATGCTACAGTACAGTCTAAAGGGTGATCAGTCCCATAGCTGCCTGATGCTCAGTATGATACATACATCAAAATATATCATTTATAAAGCTTTATCATGCAAATATGTCATGTATGCATCAACCATCCCCTCATCGAAACTCATGCTTATGTCTTTATGCTTAAAACTCATGCTCAAAACTAATGCTTATTTCTTTATGCTTAAAACTCATGCTCAAAACTCATGTATTAGAATATCATGTACTAGGTTCTCATTTCTCAAATTTAAAACATACACAATACTCTACTAAGCATAACATACCACAACTAGGTATTAGTCTCATTATACTAGCTCAAATCAACTTCTCATTGCTAGATGAGAAACCCACTCACGTTAGCAGGTTACTCCTCAACTGGTACTCAGCTCCGGTATTCCGACTCCTTAGAATAACTCTCTTGATCTACGTCAACATACAGATACGATAGCTATTAGGATTACCTTCACACGAGGTTTTCCTATGAACCATGCATGCATATATGATCTAACATCTAATATCTCATTATTTTTTTCCATCCTTTCTCTACTCAAGATTACTTCCACTATTGCCTCAAAATATAAGAGTCTAAGAAAATTTAAAGTCATGCAAGATCTAGAAAGCTATAGCTTACCTGAAGCCAAAACAAACCCCAAGCTTCCCTTTCCCTTCCTCTTTCTTTCTCTTCTTCTTCTTCCTCTTCCTCTCTTTCTTTCTTTCTTTCTTTTTTTTCTTTCTTTCTTTCTTTTCTCTGGCTGAACCCACGTTTTCCTTTTTCTCTAATGACTTGGGGACCAAGTCATTGATAACTTAGGGGCTAAGGCATGCTAATTTTCTATTTTGCCCTCAAATACTCTTAACGCATGCTTTTTGAAAACACATGGTTCACTTATAACCATGATATTTTACCCTTATATTTCTTTTCCAAATTGCCCTTAGCACAATTAGCAATTAACATCGGAGCCTTTTCCAATTTGCCCCTGATATAGCAATTTTTTTAATCAATTTATAGCCCAAATTATTATTTTTTATTTAAATAAATACTTTTATAAAACATTTCTAAGAAAAAACCTCACCAACTTGAAGAGCTTGATTTTAAAAATCCAACGGTTGAAGCAGCACTCAAATCAGACTTAAAACGGAATAAATATAAATTTTCAAGATTTAACCCAGAAAATCTGTCGTCTTAGAGTCGGCTCTAACAGATTTAGAATCGGCTCCCGCAAAAATTAGAGTTGGCTCCTGAACATTAGAGTCGTCTCTAATATGCAGTAGAAATGTTAACCTTCTATTTTTTCAATAGTATCGACTCCTCCTTCTGCAGGTGTCAACTCTAAAGCGTGCCGGAAGTTTAAAATCGTGCCAGAGTTGACTCCACTCTAATTAGAGTCGACTCTAATTACTAAAACATCACTTAAGGATAAAACTCAAACTAAACTTGATTTTTCTTATGATTTAAGCCTATTAAAACTTAAATCTCTAATTTCTTAAATCAAACTCATTAGCACTCAAAAATATACTCATTTACTCCAAAATTTCTTTTTTTTATATTTATCAAATGGCCAACACGCCCACACTTCATTGAAACCCTCCGACTTTCATTTCAAATAAAAATATCATTAATATTACCAATAAATTATAAGGTTTTCAGGATGTTACAGGGTAGAAAAAGGTGGAGGCCAACTTGAAAGTCGGAGGCTGACTTAGGGAGGCTGCCTAGGAGCACAAGACGGCTTATGGAGGCGGGGTCCACCTGGGAAGAGAAGCCAACTAGATCTTGCTGGGCCTTCTGCTTAGGATGGGCTGACTTGACGAAGGCAAGCCTAAATGTGGTTATTGTATAGAAAGGGGTCGACTGGCCCATCAGATGCCCCCCACACTCCTTGAGCTTATGTGCCCTGCATCAGCTAAGCGAAAGAAGTGTAGAACTTTTTACCTTTGCATCTGTCCTCTCATGTTAACTTCAATTATGATTCCTTCCAGGTGAGAAAATCTTTTTTCTTTTGCGCTGCCTTGTGTGGACATCTGCACGCTCTCTAGAGCCATACTTTTTGCCTATTCAAAAACTTTAAGCAAAGTTTGAAGGTAAGTTAATTATCTTTAACCAGCTGAGGGCAGCCAACAATCCTTTATCAACATAGGGTCCAAAAGTGAATGCCCATCAACTGTGAGTCAGGGAGTTGGTCTCTCCTGCTATGAGCCGTCTTGGTTTTCATCTTTTGACATAAAGTCTGAAAGTCTTTTCATGGCTATCCACCGACTTGAGGCTGCCAAGGCAGAGATAAAACCGTTGAGGCTGGGATAAAATTGCCGAAGCAGAAATAGAGCCGCGAGGGTTGAAATAAAATCGTCGAAGCAAAAATAGAGCCGCGGGAGCTGAAATAAAATTGCCAAAGTAGAAATAGAACCGCGGGGGCTGAAATGGAACCATCTCAAGGGTTTCATGGCCGACCCAAGAGGTGACCCGAGAATTGCCGAAGTCGTCGAATTTTTTTTAACCCCGAAGGGTGACCTGAGGATGCTTGGATCAGGCTCAGGTGCCTTTGAACCCCGAAGGGTGACCTGAGAGTTGCTGAAGTCGTTAGGTGCCTTTTAACCCCGAAGGGTGGCCTGAGGGTGCTTGAACCAAGCTCAGATGCCTTTTAACCCCGAAGGGTAACCTGAGAGTTGTTGAAGTCATCAGATGCCTTTTAACCCCGAAGGGTGACCTGAGGGTGCTTGGACCAGGTTCAGGTGCCTTTTAACCCCGAAGGGTGACCTGAGAGTTGTTAAAGTCGACAAGTGCCTTTTAACCCCGAAGGATGACCTGAGGGTGCTTGGACCAGGCTCAGGTGCCTTTTTTCTTTGTGTTTTGATGTAATCTGACTCAAGTTAGCTTCCCTGTATGACATTTTTAAGTATCAATGAAAGAAATACTTTGTCTAGGCATAGTGTACTTAGCTTTAGTATCTTTTTTGTTGAAGAAATTTGTCTCTTTTTGCTTTGTTTGGGGGGGGCTTCACGTTTGTAGTGTTTCTTATTGAGTTTAAAGGGGCTCTTTACTGATAGCTTGAGCTTGCCCTTGCTAACGAGTCCCGAGGTATGATGGTGGTGAGTCTCTTGTTGGAAAGACCTTCTATCAAAAAAATGATGGCTGGCTTGAGCAGCAATTAAAGGAGAAGCAAAACATTGCTTCTACAGCTTTTGGGAAACTACCATTGATACTTGGATTTGCAGGGTGGGGGTGGCATGAGGTTTTACTTGAATGGCCCAAGATAGTGGTGATGATGGAGTAGAGCGGCTAGCATTCTATTGCTCAGCTCAACTCGTTGAGGGTGCCCCCCAGCATGACTGACGAAAGCCTCATGGGTTCTTGTCATCACCATCTTTTTATCCACCATTGTTATCGTAGAGGGAATAAGGGCTTGTAGCTAGGTGTTACAGAGCTCTAGATCTGATCTCTTCTTTCTACCTGGTGCGCTAATCTGATGACACCAGATCACCCTTCTCGAACGTCCGCGAGCATTCGGTTGCCTTCTTCAACGAGCTTGGGATCTTTCGGCGAGCCTCTCGTGCTTGGGAGCTTGCAAACAAGTCTTGGGGATCGAAGATTCCGACGGAAACCCTCCAACGCTCAAGTCAGTGCTCTAGGCAACAGGCATGAGCTTAAGAAAGCTTGAAAGAGAGAGAGGGGCTTAGAGCTCTCTGTGAGCAAGAATGAGCATTTGGGAGTGTAGTGAGTTGTTCACCTTGTCGGGGGTCCCTCTTACCCAATTTATATATGTTTAGAACTTTGTCATCCAGTTAGGTGTAGTCACTTGTCGGAGCATTTATGGTGATGGCAGCATTAATATGGCTTGCTTCCTTTTTTAGCACGTTAGGGCTCAAGGCCAAGTCCTGTCAGAGTAGGTGGCTGCAACTGGTTGGTGAGTAGGCCCCGTCAAATCTAGATGGGTAAAGTTCTGCGAGGTATGTGGGCTGCAAGTGGTTAGTGAGCTTAGTCTTGTCAGGCGATTGTCAAATGCGCCTCCCACACAGCTCGTCCGCTGCCTTATGCCGTTGGGATAGCAGCCGAGGCCGTCGAGGATGGGCTAGCTGGAATTGGCGCATCGAGGTCGGGCTAGTTGAAAGAGGCCATCGAGGAAGATTTGGGATGAAACCGGGATAGACACTGGAACTGGGAGCCAGAGACACCACCTGGACTCAGGGACGAGGACGGTTGTTTCCGCCTGGACTCGGAAGCTAGAGGTGTCATCATTCACTGGTGCCAAGTGCATGGAGCCGATTGGAGATGGCCGAATGGCCGTGACCGCGATGGAGGCTGAAGCTGGTGACGTCCGTGGAAGGAGCTGGTATGAGCATGACTTCGAGAGGTGATCGTTGAGACATGGAAGCCACAGCACGAACTTCCATCACGTGCATGTAACCTCATGCATGTAATCCACCTCCCTCCTCTCCTATTTATATGAATATGGTGGACTCTTATTACGTGCATGTACACCTCATGCATGTAAGCCTTATCCCAACCAAGGCTGAGGCAACAGAGAGTTGGGAGGGAAATGGAGTCGATCGAGATGGCTAGGAGCCGTGAAGTCTGGAGCTGGGTTCGAAAGATTAGAAGCAGGCTGGAAAGCCAAGACTGAGGCAGGGGAGGACTGAGGCCGCCGTGGGAGATCGGGGGTTGTCGTGGGATCTCGGGGGCTGCCGTGGAAGACTGGGGACCGTCGTGGGATCTCGGGGGCCGCCATGGAAGCAGGGGGCCGTTTGTTGGGATTGTTTCCAACTCAGATTATTTTGGGAAGAGAAATCAAGGAAGAAGAAGGGTTTTCTCTCAAGAATAAAATTGATCTATTACATTTCATTAAGCACATCACCATATAAATATTGTTTCTTGTTTCTACGGATAAGCATAATCCTCTTATGATCTTATCCATCTAAGGCTATCCTATCAAATCATAAAAAGATAGGCTCATTATTTAAAAAACTAACTCTAACAAACTAACAACCATTATCTTTTAACACTCCCCTTTAATGGTTATTCTTGGATACCCATGAGATCTCTAAAGTGAATGAATTTCTCCTTGGGTAGTGCCTTGGTGAAGATGTCTGCAATTTGGTCTTCAGTCTTTACATACTTGACTTCAATTTCTTTTTCTTCTACCACATCTCTAATGAAATGGTACTTAATTTTGATATGCTTGGTGCGGCTGTGATATATAGGATTCTTTGTCATAGAAATAGTAGATTTGTTGTTACATAGCAGAGTAGTAGCTTCTTCTTGCTTTTCACCCATATCTTCAAGTATTCTTCTCAACCAAATTATTTGTTGTGCTGCCAAAGTTGTTGAAACATATTCTACTTCAGAAGAAGATAATGCCACTGTATCTTGCTTCTTAGATGCCCAAGATATGATACCTGATCCATAAAAGAATGCATATCCTGATGTGCTTTTCATGTCATCAATACTTCCAGCCCAATCACTATCAAAAAATCCAACTAATTTCATCATATCATTCTTGTTTCTTTCATATATGATCCCATAATCTTTAGTACCTTTGATGTATCTCAAGACTATTTTTGCTTGTCCAAAGTGAATATTACTTGGCTTTTACATAAATCTGGAAAGTAGACTTGATGCAAACATTATGTCTGGCCTTGTAATTGTTAGATATAATAAGCTTCCAATAATGTTTCTGTATAATTGTGCATTGGCTTCACCACTTTCATCTTCTTTCATCAACTTATAATTTACCACAAAAGGTGTTTTCATACTATTGCAATTTTCCATATTGAATTTCTTAAGAATGCCTTCTACATACTTCTTTTGACTGATAAATATACCATCTTTTCTTTGACTTATTTCAATTCCCAAAAAAATAATGAAGCAAACCCATATCATTCATTTCATATCTTCTCATCATATCATTTTTGAAAGTCAATATCATATTCTCATTGTTACCAGTAATAATTAAATCATCAACATAAAGAGAGATAATGAGAATATCATTACCTTGCTTCTTCACATAAAGTGTTGGTTCACTTGGACTTTTTAGAAAACCTTTTTCATTGAAGTAGGTATCAATTTGAGAGTACTATGCTCTGGGTGCTTGCTTCAGCCCATATAATGCTTTCTTTAACTTGTATACCTTGTTTTCTTGACCTTTGATGATGAAGCCTTGAGGTTGTTCAACATAAATTTCTTCTTCTAATACTCCATTCAAGAATGCAGACTTTACATCTAGTTGATGTAGTTTCCAACTTTTATTAGCTGCTATAGAAATAAGAGTTCTAATTGTATCATGTCTAGCAACAGGTGCAAAAGTTTCTTGATAATCAATACCAGGTAATTGAGAGTATCCCTTTGCTACTAATCTTGCTTTGTGTTTTTGAATAGTGCCATCTGGATTGTGTTTTGTTTTGTAGATCCACTTCAAGCCAATGACTTCCTTATCACTTGGTTTTTCACTAATTCCCAAGTTTTGTTCTTCTCAATCATATTGATTTCTTCCTGCATTGCTTTGTTCCACACTTCTTCATGCATAGCATTTTCATAAGTTTCAGGCTCAATCATGCAGAAATTACAAGAAGCATAAATGTCACTTAACCTTCTCATTTTTATAGGAGTAGAACTTGAAGATGGACTTGAACTTGAAGTAGTTTGTGGTGAACCTTCAACCTTATTTTCTTCATTTTGAGCATCATGAATTTCTTCATCTAGAGAAATAATATTTTCTTCAACTTTCTTTTGCTTCCAATCCCAAGCAACTTTTTCATTGAAAATAACATCTCTTCTTATGATCACTTGATTTTGCTTCAAGCTGAAAAGTCTGTAACCTTTTGATTTAGAACTGTATCCAACAAAGATACATTTTTCACTTACTTCATCAAGTTTATGTCTCCTTTCCTTTGGAATATGTGCATAGCACACACATCCAAAGATTTTGAAATGCTTCACTGAAGGCTTTCTACCATACCAGGCTTCAAATGGTGTCATATTTTGAAGAGCTTTTGTTGGACATCTATTCATCAGATAAACTATTGTATTTACTGCTTCTGCCCAATAAGAATTTGGAAGGCCTTTGTCTTTGAGCATAGATCTAGACATCTCAACAATAGTACGATTCTTTCTTTCTGCAACACCATTTTGCTCTGGTGTATAGCTAACAGTCAATTTCACCATCATCTTCACAAAATTTCTCAAATTCATTTGAATTGTATTCACCACCTCTATCACTTCTCAGCACCTTGATATAATGCCCACTTTGTCTTTCCACATGATTTTTAAACTTCTTAAAGATAAGAAATGCTCTGATTTATGTCTCATAAAATATACCCATGTCATCCTTGAATAGTCATCAATAAAAATAATGAAGTAGATGTTACCTGCATGAGAAGGAGTTTTCATAGGTCCACATATGTCAGTATGAATAAGCTCCAATGGTGCTTTGGCTCTCCATACATGCTCTTTTGGAAATGCCTCTCTATGTTGTTTTCCAAGTGCACATCCTTCACAAGGTTCTTCCTTGTCATGTATTGCTGGTAGACCATACACCATATTCTTTTGATATAAACTTCTCAAACTTTGAAAATTCAAGTGCCCAAACCTTTTGTGCCATAACCATGACTCATCATTTACCTCCATCTTCCATGCAGCATCCTTTGCATAGTGCAAAATAAGAGGAAAACTTCTATTTTTCTCCATCTTGATTTTGCCATAAGTTGCTTTTTCATCCCTCTGTCATATAACTTGCAAACATTATTTTCAAAGTGTACCATATGCCCATGCTCAATCAGCTGTCCAACACTCAAGAGATTTTGCTTCAAATCTGGAACAAGTAAACATCATGAATGAATTTTCTTCCTTTCTTGGTATTGATTTCAATTGTGCCTTTGCCTCTTGCTTGGACTAATGCACCATTGCCCATCTTCACTTGTGAAATTGAAGAACTGTCAATATCCACAAAAATAGACTTGTCACCAGTCATGTGATTGCTGCAACCACTGTCAAGATACCACATATTATTACTTTGCTCTTCTGCAGTTTGACATGCATATAGTGTGCTTTGCTGACCTTCATTTTCTTTTGTGAAGTGTGCTTGTTCACTTGCTTTGTATCTGCAATCTTTTTGAACATGTCCAAACTTTTTGCAATTATAACATTGGGGTTTTCCCCTAAACCAGCAATCTTTTTCAGCATGAGAAGACCTTTTACATATATTGCACCTTTGTTGAGTGCTCTCATCATATTGCCTTTTTGAAAAATTATTTCTTTGCATTTCTCTACCTCTTCCTTTCATATTTCTTCCTCTTCCTCTATTTTGGTTTTCACCTCTGAATGACTCTCTTTTGACTGGAGCATGACTAGATGATTCTTTTTGAGAATTTTTATCAACCACTTTGAGTTTAGATTGAAAGGCACTTTCAATTGATGATTCTTTTTGCCTAAACAATCTTTGCTCATGAGCTTCAAGAGATCCCATTAATTCATGAACACTTAATTCAGAAAGATCTTTAGATTCTTCAATAATTGCAACTATTGTATCAAATTTTGGAGATAAACTAGCCAAGATTTTCTCACATATTCTTCGCTCGGTGATGGTTTCACCATAGCTCTTCATTTGATTAACAGTCTCCGTAATTTTGAGAAGTAATCCTTCAATTTTTCATTTTCTTGCATTCTCAAATTATCTAATTCTCTTCTTAGAGTTTGAAGTTTGATAGCTCTTACCTTTCTATTGCCTTGAAATTCCTCCTGCAAGATATCCCATGCCTCCTTTGATTTGGTGGCTCTAATAATTCTGGAAAAAATTTTCTCAGATACAGCTTGTTGGATAAAGAACAAAGCTTTGGCATCCTTTTTTTTGTAGTCCTTCAGTTGCTCCTTCTGATTATTTGTTGGATTAACTGGGTCTTCGTACCCGTTCTCAACTATATCCCATACTTCTTGTGAAATAAAAAAGGTCTTCATCTTGATGCTCCAATAATCATAATTTTCTCCATCAAAAATAGGGATAAAAGTTGATGGATATTCATACCAATATTGCTTGGGATTGCCATGAATTTTTTTTACAATAATTTTTTTCTTTCACCACTTCTTTGTTGATTGCCTCGTGGGATCTTTTTGATCGCCTCGTGGGATAAGCCACGTTGGTTTCCGTTCCTATGTTCTTTCGGCAAAACAGCCACAGCAGAAACATGCCTGTAGAATAGAATCGTGGCCTTTACGTCCAACTACCAAGATGAAAAAAAAAAAAAAAAAATCCAACGGATGCAGTGTTCCCTCGCCAAAAACAACGGCAGTAACGTCTTCTAAAGGCTGCGGAATCGTGGCCCTTGAATGCTGTTTTTCAAATAAAGGCTGACCCACTAACGCCAAAGAAAGAAAACTGACACCAAGTGGAATTCGAATATGGAAGAAAACGGGGTTTCTTCCCTTTGTGCTCATGCGGAATCGCGGTCACCAATATTTTTTTTTAAATAAAAAAAAATTACAGGATGAAAGAACTTGATGGAAGAACTCATCGGTTACCATGAAAGGGAAAGACTACTGGCTTTGGTCTTCTCGTTCTCTTGCCAAACTTTTTTTTCTCACGGTCGATCGTCTCTTCTTGAATTTCAAATCTGGCTCTGATACTATTTTTTATTGGGATTATTTCTAACTCAAATTATTTTGAAAAAAAAAAATCGATTTTCTCTCAAAAATAAAATTGATCTATTATGTTTCATTAAGCATCATCATATAAATATTATTTTTTATTTTTATAGATAAACATAATTCTCTTACTATTATATTAAATCATAAAAAGATAAATTAATTATTTACAAAATTAACTCTAACAAACTAACAATCATTATCTTTTAACACCGTTGTGGGAGCTTGGGGCCTCCGTAAGCTCGAGGGCCGCCGAGGGAAACCGAAGGCGTCATGGGATCTCTGCTTTGGGGCCAAGTCATGATTTGGAAGCCCGTTGTCGAAGCAAGGGGCAGCCGTGGTCAGAACCGAGATGGTTGAACGCTGGGACCGCATCGCCTGGAGAAGACAGAGCAGAGAGTCGGGAGCTCCTTGTCCTGCTTCTCCTCATCTCCCAAGCCATGTTCTCCTCTACTTTAAATGCCAAGAGAGGACATGGCTGTGCACATTACATGTCATCCATTTGAGGAAGGGTGGAGGCGTAGGAGCGTCTCGTCACCTCCTTCAAAGGACTGGCATCGTGGAATCCGAAGCAGAGAGTCGGGAAGGAGAGCTTGGAGCTGGGGCCACTCGTACGGGGGCTGCCAGGCCGGAAGGAGCCAGAGAGGACCAGGAATGAGACGAAGATCTAGAGTTGGAGGCGGCAACAGGGGGCTCGATAACGTGGAGCCGAAGCTAGGATTGGTGTCGTTCGGTGTTGAGCTGGGAATAACCGGGGAAAAGGCTGGAACAACTATGTTAGGGCCATTCGTGGGGCAGAGGACAGCCAGCCTCGGGAGCCGGATAGGAACTGAAGGAGGTGAAGTGGCCGATGAGGACGAGCCGATGAAGCGAAAAGGCCGAGTAGAAAAAGGCGGGGTCCAAGACGAAGCTGACGGAGAGAACGAGGCCACCTTGGGGAAGCCGAGGGCTGCCATGGAGGAAGCCAGGGGAGAGCAAGGGGCCACCATGAAGGAAGCCGAGGGCCGCCATGAAGGAAGCCGAGAGGCGCGGAGGAGTTGGGATGGGCCAGATCCGAGACAAGGCGTCGGAGCAGAGTCGACGCCTTGGAGCAGAGTCAGAAATTGGGCGTCGGGACAACGTCGGGATGAAGCCGAAAGCAAGGAGCTGGGAGCAGGGGGCCGAGACAAATCAAAGAGCTGGGGCCAAGACGATGCTCCCAGGAGTCGAGAGATGGCCGTTTGTGGAAAGCTGGAGGGAAAGAATCCCAAAGTCTTCGAGTTGAAGTATAGGCCGTAGAGTCGGGGTGAGGTCCCTCGCATAGGTGGCTGAACCACCCTGCACCGGGACGGGACGAAACCGAGGAGCTCGGAGCTATTCCTTGAATGCGGGGAACCATGTGGGAGAGAAGATACTGAGTCCTTGAGCTGGAGTGGGATGGATCATTCCCATTCTTCTTCTTATGATGGCCTCCTGCATTTATTGTCAGATAAAAGAGAGAAAAAAAGGTGATGGAACCTCCATAAGCTGGGGATGTCCATGAGCAGGGAGGGAACTCGAGGAGGAACTCGAGGCCAAGACGAGAAAAAAGCCGGCATGGCTGAGTATCCGTGGGAGACGAGTAGAAAAAGGAGGAGGCCGACTTGAAAGTCGGAGGCTGACTTGTACGCCTCTCTTTTCATAATCTCCCGAACATGGCTGGCTTCAGACCATTTTTACGGCAGAAAGCAGCATAAGAAAAGGATAAAAAAAATAAAATTAAAGCCGCAAAATAGTTCAAAAAACATCTTTTTTTTCTTTTTTCCCCCTATGATCTCCTCCTCCCTCACCATGAAACGATTACTAGAAGAGAAAGAATAAACTCTGCATTTTAATCCCACGTCAGACCAAAGTAGCTCGTTCAACTATTAAAAAGATTCAATCTTTCGTAGAAATCGAAGATCAAACCACAAACAACCCCACAATAGGCACATATCCAGTTGACAAAATCGATGACAAAACGAAAATTTAAACAGAACAAAAGAAAAGGATGGATTGGCCGCAAGCTGGAACGGAGAAGCGCAATCATTTGGCTCCCGGAGGGATGTGGGAAGAAGAAAATAGCCATCGTTGCCATATTTATAGAGGAGAACGACGGAAGTCTCTATCCCGAAGAGAACGGGGAGTGTCAATTGATGATGCTCAATCACCTCTCTTGGACGTCAGGAACGGAGTACTTCTTCTGGCTCTTTTTCACCAGATTACCTGCAGAAAAGTTCCGGGACCGGAGGGGTCTCCGGTAGGACCCTTCGATGGCCAAGTTAGCGACTGAGGTCACAGCTGAAGAGGGGCTCGAGTGAGCCCTTTTTAGTGTAGAAAGAGGGATCTCAAGGAGGAGGAATTCCTTTCTGAGAGTTGGGATGGCGATTTTGGGGGTTATCGTGCATACCTGTTTACTGAGTGGATTCACCTTTTTATAGGGGTTGATCCTGGCATGATCACGTGGGATTGCGTAAAGTCAGAATGCCTTTTGAGCCCCTGCGTGAATCTGGGCTGGTTAGTGGGCTAAGTCCCATCAGCCGGCAGGGCTGTCGAGCGGCGCGCGTCTGGCGCTGTCGGGCGTCGCGCGTCAGAGATGCGGTTTCTTGAACCGCTGAGGCTGATCTGGCGGGAACTGGGAAATCCCGTCTGATCAGGGCCGAGCCGGATCGACCCGAGATAGCTGGAGCCAATCCCGCTGGCAAGGCAGTGCCAGGACGGGGCCGAATCGATGGACTTGGAGGCACCAGGGCCGAGTCGGACCGGCCGGGGATGGCCTTGGCCGACTCGGCGGAACTAGAGATGCCGGGGCCGAGTCGGGCCGGCCGGGGATGGCCTTGGCCGACTCGGCGGAACTGGAGACGCCGGGGCCGAGTCGGGCCGGCCGAGGATGACCTTGGCCGACTCGGCGGAACTGGAGACGCCAGGGCCGAGTGGGAGGTGCCGGGGCTGGCTAGCTTGGAGGCGTAGGGGCCGCCTAGGAAGTGGCCGGGCCGTGGGAAGTGGGGGCCGGCTAGCTTGGACACGCCGGGGCCGGCTGAGAAGATGCCGGGGGCGCCTAGCTTGGACACGCCAGGGCCGCCTAGCTTGGACACGCCGGGGCCGGAGAAGATGCCGGGGGGCTGGGACCGGGGCCGCCTAGCTTGGAGACACCGGGGCCGAGTCGGGCCAGCCGGGGATGGCCTTGGAGGTGTCGGCCTTGGGGGCCATCGGTCTTGGAGCCGTCGGTCATGGAGCCGTCAGTCTTGGAGGTGTCGGCCTCTGAGGCCGTCGGTCTTGGAGCCGTCGGCCCGGGGCCATCGGTCTTGGAGGTGTTGGCCTTTGGGGCCGTCGGTCTTGGGGCCGCCTTTGAGGCCGGTCTTGGAGGTGTCGGCCTTTGGGGCCGTCGGTCTTGGAGGTGCCGGTCTTGGAGGTCTTGGAGCCATCGGTCATGGAGCCGTCGGTCTTGGAGGCGGCCTTGGGGCCGTCGGTCTTGGAGCCTTTGGGGCCGTCGGTCTTGGAGGTGTCGGCCTTTGGGGCCGTCGGTCTTGGAGGTGTCGTCTTGGAGGCCATCGGTTGGAGCCGTCGGTCTTGAGCCGTCGGCCTTTGGGGCCGTCGGTCTTGGAGGTGTCGGCCTTTGGGGGTCTTGGGGCCGTCGGTCTTGGAGGTGCCGGCCGCCGGGAGGTCGGCCTTTGGGGCCGTCCTTTGGGGCCGTCGGTCTTGGGCCGTCAAATTTTATTTTTCATGGGGTCAACTGGCCCCATCAAATGCCCCCCACACTCCTTGAGCTTGCGTGCCCGCATCAGCTAAGCGAAAGGAGTGTAGAATTTACCTTGGCACATGGCATCTTGCGCTGCCTTGGATGGACGTCTGCGTGCCTTCTTTGGCTAGCTGAGGGCGGCTAGTAATCCTCTCCCAACGCGGAGTCTGGAGTGAACCCCGGAGGGTGACCTGAGAGCTGAGAGTCGTCAGGTTCCTTTTGAACCGCCTCGGGGTGTGGGAACCGCTGCGAGGGGCGACTCAGCCGGGTACGGAGCCTTTAGGGTCTTAACCAACTCGGGGGCACCGCCGTGCCGGGGCCGAGTGGTGTCCCGTGGGCCGCGATGCCAGTGAGCTCCTTTTGAACCAGCCTGGGGGTTTGTGTCCGCCCAAGTGGCGACTCAGCCGGGTACGGAGCCTTTAGGGTCTTAACCAACTCGGGGGCACCGCCGTGCCGGGGCCGAGTGGTGTCCCGTGGGCCGCGATGCCAGTGAGCTCCTTTTGAACCAGCCTGGGGGTTTGTGTCCGCCCAAGTGGCGACTCAGCCGGGTACGGAGCCTTTAGGGTCTTAACCAACTCGGGGGCACCGCCGTGCCGGGGCCGAGTGGTGTCCCGTGGGCCGCGATGCCAGTGAGCTCCTTTTGAACCAGCCTGGGGGTTTGTGTCCGCCCAAGTGGCGACTCAGCCGGGTACGGAGCCTTTAGGGTCTTAACCAACTCGGGGGCACCGCCGTGCCGGGGCCGAGTGGTGTCCCGTGGGCCGCGATGCCAGTGAGCTCCTTTTGAACCAGCCTGGGGGTTTGTGTTCCGCCCAAGTGGCGACTCAGCCGGGTACGGAGCCTTTAGGGTCTTAACCTACTCGGGGGCACCGCCGTGCCGGGGCCGAGTGGTGTCCCGTGGGCCGCGATGCCAGTGAGCTCCTTTTGAACCAGCCTGGGGGTTTGTGTGCCGCCCAAGTGGCGACTCAGCCGGGTACGGAGCCTTTAGGGTCTTAACCAACTCGGGGGCACCGCCGTGCCGGGGCCGAGTGGTGTCCCGTGGGCCGCGATGCCAGTGAGCTCCTTTTGAGAGACTTGGCGCAAGGGAGACAAACTGTGTCGCCAGAAAGGGGCCTTCTTTATTACTTATGCTTCTGGGAGTACATCATTGGTAATACTGGCGGAGGTTGTCCGCATTCCAGGTACGTGGAATGGGCTTCCCGTCAAGCTCCTCTAGTTTGCATGCCCCCCGGTGAAGTGTTTCGGTGATGCGGTAGGGACCCTCCCAGGAAGTACGTTACCCGGCAACTCCTCCCCCCTCGGCCGTTTAGGTGCAGAAGCTGATCCCCAGGACACCATCCCGATCGTCCGCTCCGTGGGAGTGTTGTCGACGGTGGCTTGAGCTGGTGGAGGCCCCATGATGGCCGGCAGCGGCTGTGGCATCTTCTGGACATACTTGCCGAGGTAGCCCCGCTGGATGAGCTCCTCGATGGCCCGCTTCAAGCTGTAGCAGCTGTCGGTGTCGTGGCCGTAGTCCCGGTGGAATCGACAGTAGCGGCTTCTGTCGGGGTACACCTTTCTTCATGGGGGGAGGACGTTGGAGGTAGGGCTCGCCCTCGATCTCCATCAGGATGTGGGATCGAGGGGCAAGGAGAGGAGTGAGCTTACTCTCGTCGGGGACAGGGCTCCGGCGCCTGTTGTCGGACCGGCGAGGTGGGTCGGATCGGCGATGTCGAGGGGGTCCGCTCGGCTCAGGGCGAGCGGATTTGTGGCTGGAGTTTCTTCGAAGACTCCCGGCGGGTGAGGTCGGCTTCATCCGCCCGGATGTACTTCTGGGCCCGGAGGAGGAGGTCGGAGTAAGAGCTCGGGGGCTTCTTATCCAGGAGAAGGTGAAGCGGGACGGAGGAGTCCCCGCTTCAGCGCCAGGTGGCCACCGCATCATCGAGATGGTAGACCTCGAGGGCGGCGGTTTTGAATCGGGACACAAAGTCCCGCAGGGACTCTCCTTCCTTCTGGCGGACGGAGAAGAGGCTGTCGCCACCCTTGGGATCCGCGGCAGGCATCAAAGTGGGCCAAAATGCCCTCTCCAGCTCCCGGAAGGAGTCTATGCTGTGGGGGGACAGGCGTGAATGCCATGCACGGGCGGCCTTCCGCAGGGTGCAGGGAAGGCCTTGCAGAGAAGGGCGTCTGAGGCGCCCTGGACTTGCATCATGGCCTTGTAACTCTCGAGGTGGTCGAGAGGGTCGGTCGTACCGTCGTACGGGTCCACCTGGGGGAAGCGGAACCTGGAGGGAACCGGTTCCTCCAGTATGCGGCGAGTGTAAGGAGGACGAGTGTCGAACTCTTCCTCCGGCTGATGGTTGATCTTCTTGGCGAGCTCGTCGAGGCGCCGGTTGTACTCCTCCAGGCGTTCCTCCGCCTGGCGGTTGATCGTCGGGGCCCTCCGAGATGGCTCGGAGGAAGAAGAAGAAGAAGAGGCAGAAGAGATGGAGACGGAAGTCGGGACTTCCGCCTGGGTTCCTCGTGATGATGTGGCTTGGGAGGAAGATCGTTGGGGCCGTGGTCAGGGGACCGTGGCCGCTTGGAGGGCTCGCGTCGAGGCTTCCTAGGGGAAACCTGACGTCGGCCGGTCTCTCGCCGACCGGGCCGAGGAGAACCTCCCCTCGCCGACTGCTGACTGGCGGGGGAGCAGTCTGGTGCTGGGTGGCCACGGACTGCTGCTGGAGCCCGTGGACCATGGGTGAGATTCTGAACTTGCTGGGAGAGGGTTGCCAGCTGCTCCGCTGTTTGGCGGCGTCCGGCGGCGGGCGGCAACCGGAGGGTTGGTAGCAGGGGGATTGGCCTCCTGCTGCCTAGCTGGCGGGAGGAGCCCCGCCGGGCAGCTGACGGAGGCATCCCGAGCTCGCGTCACCACCATGGCTTCTGGAAGAAGAGAGGGGACGAAAGATGTAGCTCAGGGAGAACGTTCGCTACTTTTTCTTATCCCCCTTCCTGGCGCGCCAATCTGATGACGCTCGATCACCTCTCCTGGACGTCGGGAACGGAGGCTCTTCTTCTTCACCGGGTTACCTGCAAAGAAGTCCCAAGACCGGAGGGGGTCTCCGGTGGGACCCTCCGACGCCCAAGTTAGTGACTGAGGTCACAGCTGAAGAAGGGCTCGAGAGAGCCCTTTTTAGGAGAAAGAGGTCTCAAGGAGGAGGAATTCCTTTTGAGAGTTAGGGCATCGATTTTGGGGGTTATCGTGCATACCTGTTTCTGAGTGGATTACCCTTTTATAGGGGTTGACGCTGGCATGATCACGTGGGATTGCGTGAAGTCAGAATGTCTGCTGAGCCCTTGCGTGAATCTGGGCTGGTTGGTGGGCTACGTCCCATCAGCCAGCGGGGCTGTCGGGCGGCGCGCGTCAGAGAGGCGGTTTCTTGAACCGCTGGGGCTGATCTGGCGGGAACGGGGAAATCCCGTCTTGTCAGGGCCGAGCTGGGTCGACCTGAGATGGCTGGGGCCAATCCCGCGGCAAGGCAGTGCCGGGGCGGGGCCGAATCGCGGACTTGGAGGCGCCGGGGCCGAGTCGGGCCGGCCGGGGATGGCCTTGGCCGACTCGGCGGACTGGAGACGCCGGGGCCGAGTCGGGCCGGCCGGGGATGGCCTTGGCCGACTCGGACTGGAGACGCCGGGGCCGAGTCGGCCGGCCGGGATGGCCTTGGCCGACTCGGCGGACTGGAGACGCCGGGGCCGAGTCGGGCCGGCCGGGGATGGCCTTGGCGACTCGGCGGAACTGGAGACGGGGCGAGTCGGGCCGGCCGGGGATGGCCTTGCCGACTCGGCGGAACTGGAGACGCCGGGGCCGAGTGGGAGGTGCCGGGGTTGGCTAGCTTGGAGGCGTAGGGGGCCGGCTAGGAAGTGACCGGGCCGCTTGGGAAGGTGCCGGGTCGGCTGAGGATGGGGGGCGCTTGGGAGGTGCCGGGGCTGCCTAGCTTGGACACGCCGGGGCCGGCTAAGAAGATGCCGGGGGCGCCTGGGAGGTGCCGGGGCCGCCTAGCTTGGAGACACCGGGGCCGAGTCGGGCCGGCCGGGGATGGCCTTGGTGTGTCGGCCTTGGGGGCCGTTGGTCTTGGAGCCGTCAATCATGGAGCCGTCGGTCTTGGAGGTGTCGGCCTCTGGGCCGTCGGTCTTGGAGCCGTCGGCCTTTGGGGCCATCGGTCTTGGAGGTGTCGGCCTTTGGGGCCATCGTTTTGGGGCCGTCGGCCTTCGGGGCCGTCGGTCTTGGAGGTGTCGGCCTTTGGGCCGTCGGTCTTGGAGGTGCCGGTCTTGGAGCTGCCGGTCTTGGAGCTGTCGGTCATGGAGCCGTCGGTCTTGGAGGTGTCGGCCTCTGGGGCCATCGGTCTTGGAGCCATCGGCCTTTGGGGCCGTCGGTCTTGGAGGTGTCGGCCTTTGGGGCAGTTGGTATTGGGGCCGTCGGCCTTTGGGGCTGTCGGTCTTGGAGGTGTCGGCCTTTGGGGCCGTCGGTCTTGGAGGTGCTGGTCTTGGAGCTACTGGTTTTGGGGCCGTCGGTCATGGAGCCGTCGGTCTTGAAGCCATCGGCCTTGGAGGTGTCGGTCTTGGGGCCGTCGATCTTGGGACCGTCGGCCTTTGGGGCCGTCGGTCTTGGAGGTGCCAGCCTTGGAGGTACCGGTCTTGGAGGTGCCGGCCTTTGGGGCCGTCGGTCTTGGGGCAGTTCGAAATTTTTTTTTATTTTTTATGGGGTCAACTGGCCCCATCATCCATCATTACGATCAATCGAGCCATCGCGGCGGGAGCTCGGAGCGCGAGGCGTCGTGCATCGAGACCAAGTGGTTCATCGTGGCGGCCATCCGATCGCATCATGATGTGTGCTTTTGGCCTTTGAGATTCGATTCCCTCCCAAGGAAACGGGAAAGAAAGCTGCGAAACGAACGTATTAAGGATAACGATGCTACCTCGCTTAAATTCCCGCTGGCTGCTCGCAGAAGGCAAACGATCGGCGTAGGGATCTATTTCCGAAAGTATTAACGCTGCCACGGAATCAACACGGGAATGGCATGAGGACCAGAGGCCCCATTGTTTACCTTAAGGTAGTGTTTAAAATAGGGGATAAAAGAAAATATCCAGAAATATTTTCTCTTATTTTTAAAAGTCATAACTATAAAAGGGATAGCTAAGAATAAAGTTAACCAAAGAGATAATCCATGGTTAACCATGATTAACCATGGGATATCCCCTCAATTTATTTCCTAGAAAATACAAGAATAGCTGGTTATCCCTCCAAATAAGACTAAAAAAAAGTTATCATATGGATTTATCTTTTTACATTTGATATGATCAATGGGATAGCCAAGGGATATCCCTAGGGATAGCCAGGGACAAACTCTATCCTGTACACTTATCCATGAATAATATTTTTTCTGTCAAACACTACCTAAATACACGGGTATGAGAATCCCTTCACCCGACGGAATAAGCATCCCATCGCCTTCGCGTGAGGATCGCAATTCCATCAACCTCCCGCTGCCTCACCATTATGGTGGCCGGGGGGCATGACTGGCGGAGAGCCCGTAGGCGAGCTCGAGCCCAAGGTCGATCCGAAAAGATTCTAATATATATAAATCTCTAAGATATTCCTACTAGATTAATCTTATATAAGCCTAGGTTTAAATTGGAACTGTCTTAACTTAATGACTTAGACTATCCTTCCCACCTTTAGGTAGTGTTTGAAATAGGAAATAAGAGGGGACCTAGATATCCCCTCTTATTCTCAAAAGCCATAACTATAAGGGATAGCTGGGAATAAAGTTAACCAAAGGGATAATCCATGATTAACCATGGTTAACCATGGGATATCCTTCAATTTATTTCATAGAAAATGCAGGAATAGCTTGTTATCCCTCCAAATAAGAGTAAAAAAAAAAGTTATCATATGGATTTACCTTTTTGCATTTGATATGATCAATGGGATAGCCAGATGATAAACTCTATTCCGTACACTTATCCATGGATAATATTTTTTCTATCAAACGTTACCTTAACTTGATCTATACTTAGCTAAAATATAATTAAAAAATTTTAAAATTTATTTTTATAATTTTTTTAATTTACATGTGAAATCTGACAACACATAAGATAAATAATATATATTTGATATTTTTAAAATTCTAGAAAGAATTTATTTGATATGAAATAATTGATTAAAATAATTGATTTTTTAAAAAAATATTTTATAAAAATAAAAAAATATTTAACAATTTATAACTAGAAAAAAAGTATAATTTTTTTTGAGCTAGTAAACTCTCAAGAAAAGATAAGGTCAACCGTCCAAAAGGTCACTATATTTAATGAGTTATTATTAATGATTATTGATGCGGGTAAAATTATTATTAAATTAATATCCATACATAAGATAAAAAGGTTAGGATCATTATCAATTTCATGGGCATTTAGGAAAAGGCAAACCGTCATACTTCAACATGATCAAACCATTTCCATACCTCGACAAAATTGAGTCATTTTCATATCTTGATAAGTCAAGGACAGTTAAAAGCCGAGTATGACACTCTGATCATAATCAACATAAAATTAAAATATCTAATTATGCGATGAAATTCGGTCACATCAACATAAAATATATTTTCGGTAGTTTTGTTAGAGCAAAGAAATTTTTGTAAAAGGTTCAATGAAATGGATAAATGTATAAGAGGTGAAAATTTAAAAAGAATATTTAACACATATCTACATAATGTAAGATAATATTTGGTTTCACAAAAGTCGCTGGCAACCTTCTTATATATGATAGATTAAATTAGAGTACATAAGGTCATACATTGATATAGATGGACACATGGCCAAAATTAAAGGGCTAAGAATGGAGAATGGATCAAAGGAAGGAAATGATTTTGATAGTTTTGTTTAAGAGAAGGATATTTACGAAAAAACTTGATGGTAAGGATAAAATATATATAAAAGTAAGGTTTAAACAAAAAAAATATTAGTTAATATATCCATCGATATGGCATAAAAATAAAATACTTGATTTTACGAAAGGATCATCTTAAGTTTACTTTTATATCTAATAGGTTAGATGTTGGATTTTTGTTGAATATTAAATTTGTTGGCTTTGAAACCGTTTTAAAAGAAAAGTTTTTAAATAAATAATATAATAATAAGGATCCACGTGAGCATTTAATGCTCATGTGGGACGAATGTTGGCCAGTGAGCATTCCGCTGTATAAGCAAAAGAAAAAAAGAGATTGAGAGATTTAAATCTTAAAATCTATCTTGTTTTTTGAGATATTGCTGCTGCAAGGACTTGGAATTTTATGTCTCAACCAAAAGCCTGCTAGAAAAAAAAAGAGAGGTTTATTTAAATTTATTTTTCTTATCATTTACATATTTATTATTTTTCTTTGGGCATATGAAGGTATCATTAGGTTGTACCTCCATGCAATTGTGCTCGGGTAAAAGGTTCGGATAGAGCCGGATCGTTATACCTTGGGGACAGATCACCTACAATCTGCACGAGGGGTAAAAACTTGTCCTTAGGACAGTGTCTAACACGCTTCGATCAGGCAAGATTCTCTTTTATATTTAGTTTATATTTGCATTTAAATTTTTAGATTAAATCTTTAACATTTTCTAGAAAGATTTTTTGCAAAAATAAAATAATTTTCTAACAGCTAAGGATAAGTTTTTCTATCACTAGAATTGCTAGATTTTTATTATAAGTTATTGAAAAAAAAATCCTTACTTTTGAATCTGTGCAAAAGCCTTAGAATTTTTTTTTAAAGGAAGGGTTTTGAATTTGAAATTTAAAATTCAAAATTCAAATTTGAAATTCAAATTTGAAATTTGAAAATCAAAAAATTAAAAAAAAATTGGAACACAAATTCAAATTGAGTTATTTGAGTTAATTTTTGCTTAGTGGTTATCTTATTATTGTAAGTAGTTCTATATTTAAATTTTTTGAATTTAAATTTAAAATCTAAAATATTTGGAAAACCACTAATTTAAAAAAATTAAATTATAAGGCTAAACCTTCAACTTTTTATGTGCAGAACGAATTAAGCAACCAACCCACTCATAAAATGGGTTCTGATAATTTTAGTACAATCAAACCTGAAAAGTTTAAAGGATCATTCTTTAGGAGGTAGCAAAGCCAAGTGAAATACTGGCTTACCACTTTAGGCTTATTTTCTGCCATAGAATTACTAGATCCAAATCCAATACTCAACCAAGTTCTTCCATTATAGTTGATACTGTTGGGAATTGTATCCTAAAGCCAATCATTTGATGATTGTATTGATGTAAATTGTATATAAATTGATATATTAATAAAAGTTATTTGGCAGTTTATTCATTACAAGAACATCTTCTTAAAATTCCTAATAGTAATGAAGCCCTCAGGATCTTCCTCACGATAAAGAAGGATTTATCTTTGAAGGTCCTTAAAAAAGTTCGCGACCAAATGATATACTATGACAGGGCCATAGTACTATCAATTATAGGACGTTGTATATCATATTTGTTGGTTGTCCTCTTAACCAAGGAGTGTAGAGACACTGGTATGACATACAGGTGAAAGTGTAGGAGTACATTTCACCGAACGTGACTCATTTCCGGATACTCTACTGTCAAGAGTTAATCCGAGAAGATATAGGTATAAGTATCCTTCAGACCTGAAGATCACAACCAGTGGCTTACAAGAAACTCATTATACTTAGGTGCCGGACCACCTGGATTTCTAATCCAGCTACGAAAGGTTACTGGGTGCAGTTAAGTACTTGTAGTAGTTAGTTGTGGATCAAGATGAAATTTGACCTATCCCGTTAAAAGGAGAAATGCTTGTGTTTCAATTTAGCAAGACCTTGGCCAAGGCACTTCATGTGAAATCACATGATCACTAAAATTGAAATCACTTTATGGATTTGCTGTTTAGAGTTGACAGACTCTTAAGCCATCCTTAGCATTTGTAGTCAAGAGGATGAATTATACAATAACTGTTTCTTAGGGTTCTTGGAGTTTGCTCGGCAACTCCTCGACCTATCCGGACGTCGGGTTCCATTGCTAGATGGGCACATCGATTAGTATAGAAAATTGTTTATATGCTACCGGCTTAGGTTCGAACCTAGAGAGTCACACGCATATAAGTTTCCTAGGATGATCTATTTGCTGATCAACGATTGAGAATCGTATATGATTTAATTAATCAATTTGATTGATTGAATTATCTCTCATTGGATTAAGTACAAGTGAATAAGATTTAATTTGGTTTAAGTCTACTAGAAGGACTAATCAATTTCAAATATTGATTTGAAATTAGATTTAATTTGGATTTAAATAGACTCAGGATTAGCCAAATTTGATTTGGACTAGGACCATGATCTATATTGATTTAATCCATAAATTCAAATTAGCTTAAACCAAAAATTCAAACCCCATGTGTGAAAAAGGTTTTCTCGCATGATGAGATAACTAAAATCTCATCTCATGAGAAATTAAATTCTTATGCAGAATTTAATTTATAACTTTTAGTCTTCTTCAAATGATTCCCAAGTTCAAGAAAAATAAATTTTGCTAAAAGGTGCCTCTTTGGAAGAGCACTCCACACGACTTTCCGTGCATTGACAAGTGTGTGAATTAATGAACCTCTTTGGAAGAGAACTCCACACAACTCTCCATGCATTGACAGTGTGTGAATTAATGTACCTCTTTGGAAGAGCACTCCACACAACTCTTCATGCATTGATAAGTGTGAATTTAATATGTCTCTTTGGTTTTCACAAAAACAACGGAATTCTAAATGTTAGAATTCAATAGGTTGGCTAATATGAAACTATAAATAGAGGACATCCATCACCATATAATAAAACACAAGATCAAAAGAGATCAAAAAAAATTCTAAACAGTTAGAACCAAGTGTTATAGTTCTAAGAGTTAGAACAGAAAATTCCGGTGTGATTTTAGTGTTAGCAAAAGCTTGGTGGATCTTGGAGGAAGATTCAAGTGGAAGAATTCAAGATCAGCAAATTATTTTTCCGTGAGCTAGCACTCCTGGGAATCCGATCATTCGGGGCTTCGTGTGGACAATACTAGAGGTCGGATGATTGAACGGCTGTAGAGCATAAATGATTTACCTACTGTTCTTAAGGTGAGTGATTTGATCCTTAGATCTTAAGGCAGGCTTCAAGATGAGTAGTATGACTTCTCATCTTGAAGATCAAGATATGATCTTAATTATTTAATTTATATGCAATACTTAGATCAAACGATCTTATAATATAAGGCAAAGATATGATCTTGATGCATGTTAGAAAGATTAATATGTAATCTTTAAATTTCCGCATTGATAATTGTTATCAAATTTTAAAATATGCATGCCTCAGAGATTAACTCTCCCAATAAATGGTATCAGAGCTAGTTGACCTGCATGGGTTATATGCAGGCAGAGCATCAATGGGAACTCTTACTGGTGACTGTGTCACCGAAGCCAGACTCTCCGCCCATTGGTGTTGGTGTACCGGCCGAGATGGTAGCCGGCTAGTCTGATAGGTACATTTGTTAGGTGACATGGGAGGTACCCATGACCGACCAACAAATGGTATCAGAGCAATGGTTTCTTATTGATCTAATTTATTGCATGTAAATTAATGTTCTTATTAATTATGTAATTATGGCTAAAACTAATCGCAAAGCTGTATGGTCACAGATGGATCAAAAATCCAAATTACCTATTCAATGAGGTATTCTGTGACATATTGCCGTGCTATTATTTTATCATTGATGCTCAATCCAAAGATAATTTAAATTGAGCTTATGCATCAAAACATAGATTACACGTATTCTCAAAAGATGTTTTATATTTGATACATATTGATGTTGTTTAAAAGCATGATATTTGCATGTTTCGTATAAAACATAGATATGATATGATGGCATGATGTCTATGTTATGAAACATACAAATATTTATGAGAGTCTAATTTGAATATCAAATGTTAATTCATAATCTCTTTAGATATGATCTAAATATAGGAATTATGAGTAGTAACATAATATATGTGATGCTTGATTGAAATATATGACATGTAAACATGAAATATATTTAATCTTTTGGGTTAGCTAAATCAGATCCATAAAGGGTTAGACCCTAAGGTTTAAATTAACTGGACTAAAAGAGTATTTGAACAAATCTAATTAGATTAGGTTAAGAATGCTCTAAATCAAACAATAGTTGTAGTTGATCATGTCCTTCTCTTTGATTAAACCAAATGGAAGTAGATTAGGCTCCATGGTTGAGCAAGAATCTCTTAGATGGTCAAATCAGAATTGGTTAACCATATGATGTCAAGGTGAGTTGGCAAGTTGCTCTAGGATCAACGATTGAATGGTTTTTAAATGGGAGCTACTCGTATTGATGCATCTTTAACGAGTTAATGGCATATCCCTCCCATCGATCTCACTCACCTGGTCAATGTGGTGAACCATTTATGATTCAGATCATTTACCTGATTCGGGTTGACCCATGCCTGTAAGGAAATCAGTCTGACTGATTTAGGTGCCACTTAACCTGACTTAATCTTGTTTCATTCTACCCATTTAATACATTCAGTGGGAGAACTTGATTAGTCAATTTGTCTTCAAATTATAAAATCCTCTAAAATTATTAGGTCCTTAAAATGAAATAGTTATATGATAACTAGATCATAGCCTCCCATTAAGGTGGGTGATAATGAGTCTGATGTCTTGATAATCATTGGAGGCACTCCATGCCTGGTGCTTGTCAACCATCGGAATTATCATTCATTATATGATAAGTCAGCGTAACTATGAAATAGACAGTCAGGTGAGCCGAGCTTCACTCGGGCTTGGTTGTCTATTGATAGGTTACATTGATTATATCATTTAATGGTTGGACCTAACCATAACTTTTAGTGGAGGCACTCCATGCCTGCTGAAGAGGTACATGGGGCAAAACTGAACACTAAGAATTGTTTTGGGAAACAATTGGTTTTGAACCTACTCTTAGATGCATATGGGTTGGCCAAGCTTCACTTTGGCATGTATGTAGTCTATGTAGATCTTAGTGCCCGCTAAAGAATTAAGAATAATTCTTCGAATTGGGGTGTAGAGGCTGCCAATTTAAACAAAATAGTGGGATAATCTTTAGACTAAAGTCCAAGTCTTTAGACTGAATCAATTTATATACTAATAAACTTTAGTTTTTTCTTATATAAAAATGGCCATTAATTTATCATTAAGGTCCCTATTGGATAGTGACAAGTTGAATGGTTCAAATTTCAATAGCTGGTTTAGAAAACTTAAAATCGTCCTTGAGCATAAGAGGATTATATATATTCTTAATAATCCTGCACCAAAGATACCTGATGCAAACACATAAAGTTCTGAGAAGGACACTTATCAGAAGTGGCTCAATGATAGAACTAGCGTATGTTGCATCATGCTAGCAGCAATGAACGATGAATTTGGTCACCGATTCGAAAATGCTCAGCCAGAAGAAATCATTCAAGCGTTGAATGAATCTTTCGGCACATCTGACGACGTTGAAAGGCACAAGACTAGTTGTGCTATTTTTAATGCTCGAATGAGGGATGGATCTCCTGTCACTGATTATGTATTGTACATGATCGAGAAGATAGAACTGCTAAGCAAGCTCGGCTTTCCCCTACATGAGCAGTTGGGAAAAGATGTGATCCTGAATTCCTTGCCTCCATCCTTCCGACCTTTCCTTACTCATTTTCGAATGACAAAGCATGCAGTCAACTACCACTATTTGTTGGGGTTGTTACAGAACTTTGAGAAGTATAACCAGCTCTCTAAGGGTTTGGTTAATGTGGTTGAAGGATCTAAGGTAGGGCGTCAACCCTTTGGGAAAGGGAAGAAGAAAAAGAATAAGAAAAAGGTGCAACATGCTAGGACATCTATAAGGGGTCAGATGCAGAAGAAGAAAGTTGATAAAAGTCAAGCTTAATGCTTTCATTGCAAGATGCAAGGGCACTGGAAGAGAAACTGTCCTCTTTACATTGCCACACTTGATCCAAATAGGCCGAAGAAGAAAAAGGGGCAAGATGTTGCTCAACAAGGTATTTATATGATAACACCTTGTAATTTTTCTGTATATGATAATCAAACCTGGGTATTGGATACCGAGAGTCCTTTTAACATTTACAATTCATTGCAAGGACTACAGGTCACTAAAAGATTTGAGGACAATGAAAGATTCCTTAATGTCGGCGATGGAAGATTAGTTCCAGTTCTAGCATTAGGAGTTCTTGAAATAGTTTTCAATAGAAATGTCATTATACTAAATGATTGTCATTTTTGCCCAACGTTCTTGTTGAACGTAATTTCTGTAGGCCTTCTAGCCAAAAGTCATTATAAAATTTCAATAAAGGATGTTACTTTGAATATCATTATGAATGGAGTCACTATAATGACTGGGCATTTATCTAATGGCATTTATATATTATCACAGCCTGTGAATGTAGTGTACAAATCAAGTAAGCGCCCTAGAACAACTGATGTCACAGACATTTATCTTTGGCACCATCGGCTGGGTCATATCAATAAGAACAGATTAAACAGGTTAACTCAGGAGGGTATCCTTCGAGTTGATGATTGTGAATCATTAACTACCTGTGAATCCTGTCTTCTTGGTAAAATAACCAAGTCATCTTTTATTGGAAAAGGTGAAAGAGCTAAAGAGCTATTAAGTCTAGTACATACTGATGTATGTGAACCAATGAGCACTTGTGCCAAAGGTGGATATTAGTACTTCATTACTTTTACAGATGACCTTTCTAGGTTCAGTTATGTCTATCTTATGCGACATAAATCTAAATCGTTTGAAATGTTCAAACAATATCATAAAGAAGTAGAAAAACAAACAGGAAAATGTATTAAGATTCTTCGATCAGATCGAGGAAGCGAATACCTTTCCAATGACTTTGTGACATATTTAAGGGAGAATGGTATTCTCTCCCAATGGACTCCTCTACCACAACATAACGGTGTGTCGGAAAGGAGGAATCGAACTCTGTTAGATATGGTTCGGTCCATGATGGGTTTTGCAAGCTTGCCAATATCCTTTTGGGGATATGCATTAGAATCAGCTTGTCATATTCTCAATAAGATTCCAAGTAAGTCTGTTTCAAAAACTCCATATGAGATGTGGTATGGACATAAACCGGTAATCACCTATCTGAGAGTCTGGGGGTGTCCAGCTTATGTGAAACATGCAAAATCAGATAAACTTGAACCCAAATCTGATAAATATTTTTTCATCGGCTATTCGAAAGAAACCAAAGGATATTACTTCTACAATACTGAAGAACAAAAGTTGTTCATTAGTAATAAAGCAGTTTTTCTTGAAAAGGAGTTCCTTAGTGAAGGAACAAATAGCTCTAATGTTGAACTTGAGGAAGTTCATCAAGTAGAAGGAACAACACAAACCAGTGAACCCTTAGAATCTGAGTTGATTAGATCAAACTCAAAACCCATTTTAGATGCACCATTAAGGCGATCTAGTAGAGTACCACATCAACCGGACAGATACTTAGGTTTCTTGGTCCAGAACGATGATCCTGTTGAACTCGATGAGAACAACGAGGATCCGATCACCTATATAGATGCTATGCAAAGGACTGACTCTAATAAATGGCTTGATGCCATGAAATCCGAACTTGATTCCATGAAGGATAATAATGTATGGACATTAGTTGACCCACCCGAAGGGATAAAACCCATAGGGTGTAAGTGGGTTTTCAAGAGGAAAAGAGGCACAGACGGAAAGGTTGAGACCTATAAAGCACGTCTGGTTGCCAAGGGGTATCGTCAACGTTATGGTATTGACTATGACGAAACGTTTTCTCCTGTGGCAATGCTGAAATCCATTCGGATTATGCTAGCTATAGCAGCACACTTAGATTATGAGATTTGGTAAATAGATGTTAAAATCGCTTTTCTAAAGGTGATTTAGAAGAACATGTGTATATGATACAGCCTGAAGGTTTTATATCTAAAGACGAGTCTAAAGTGTGCAGGCTACAGAAGTCTATTTATGGACTTAAGCAAGCATCTAGGAGTTGGAACATACGATTTGATAAAGTGATCAAATCTTATGGCTTTATTAAGAATAAAGAAGAACCTTGCATTTATAAATGGGCTAACGGTTCCGTTATTGTATTTCTTGTATTATATATGGATGACATTCTTTTAATCGGGAATGATGTCCCTGCATTACAAGAATAAAGACATGGTTATCATCACAATTCTTCATGAAAGATCTGGGAGAAGCATCATACATCCTCGGGATGAAGATCTATAGAGATAGATCTAAGAGGATGCTTGGTTTATCCCAATCACGTACATTGACACAGTGCTAAAGAGGTTTAGCATGGAGAATTTCAAGAAAGGCTATCTTCCGATAGGCCATGGAATTCATCTTTCTAAGAAGGATTGTCCGACAACTCCTAATGAAAGAGAACGTATGAGTCGAATTCTATATGCTTCGGCAGTAGGATCGATTATGTATACTGTGACATGTACAAGACCAGATGTGGCATACTCACTAGGAGTAGTGAATAGATACCAATCTGATCCAGGAGAAAAATACTGGCAAGTTGTTAAGACAATCCTTAAGTATTGAGAAATACTAAGGACCAGTGGTTAGTCTATGGAGAGTCTAATTTGAAACTTGTTGGATATACTGATTTTAGTTTCCAATCAGATCATGATGATAGCAAAAGTGTATCAGGTTTCATGTTTATCATAAATGGTGGAGTTGTTTGCTGAAAAAGTTCCAAGCAACATACAATGACAGATTCGGTGTGCGAGGCAGAGTACATCGCTGCATCAGATGCTGCGAAAGAAGCTGTGTGGCTGCGAAAGTTTATCTCCGAGCTTGGAGTAGCACCTTTCATAGATGGACCAGTCATGTTGTACAGTGACAGTACTGGTACCATAGCTCAAGCAAAGGAACCACGAGCACATCAGCACACCAAGCACATACTGCGTCAGTTTCATCTTATACGAGAGATTGTAGACCGAGGTGACATAAATCTTCAGAAGATTGATGGAAAGGAAAACCTAGGTGACCCATTTACTAAAGCGCTCAGCATCAAGGAGCTTGATGACTATAAATTGAAGATGGGTATTAGATACTGTAATGAGTGGCTTTAGGCTAAGTGGGAGTTTATTGGGAATTGTATCCTAAAGCCAATCATTTGATGATTGTGTTGATGTAAATTGTATATAAATTGATATATTAATAAAGTTATTTGACAGTTTATTCATTACAAGAACATTTTCTTAAAACTCCTAATAGTAATGAAGCCCTCAGGATCTTCCTTCACGATAAAGGAGGATTTATATTTGAAGATCCTTAAAATAGTTCGCGACCAAATGATATACTATGACAGGGCCATAGTACTATCAATTATAGGACATTGTATATCATATTTGTTGGTTGTCCTCTTAACCAGGGAGTGTAGACACTGGTATGACATACAGGTGAAAGTGTAGGAGTACATTTCACCGAACATGACTCATTTCCGGATACTCTACTGTCAAGAGTTAATCCGAGAAGATATAGGTATAAGTATCCTTCAGACCTGAAGATCATAACCAGTGGCTTACAAGAAACTCATTGTACTTAGGTGCCGGATCACCTGGATTTCTAATCCAGCTACGAAAGGTTACTGGATGCAGTCAAGTACTTGTAGTAGTCAGTTGTGGATCAAGATGAAATTTGACCTATCCCGTTAAAAGGAGAAATGCTTGTGTTTCAATTTAGCAAGACCTTGGCCAAGGCACTTCATGTGAAAGTCACATGATCACTAAAATTGAAATCACTTTATGGATTTGCTGTTTAGAGTTGACAGACTCTTAAGCCATCCTTAGCATTTGTGGTCAAGAGGATGAATTATACAGTAACTGTTTCTTAGGGTTCTTGGAGTTTTCTCGGCAACTCTTTGACCTATCCGGACATCGGGTTCCATTGCTAGATGGGCACATCGATTAGTATAGAAAATTTTTTTATGCTACCGGCTTAGGTTCGAACCTAGAGAGTCACACGCATAGAAGTTTCCTAGGATGATCTATTTGCTGATCAACGATTGAGAATCGTATATGATTTAATTAATCAATTTGATTGATTGAATTATCTCAATTGGATTAAGTACAAGTGAATAAGATTCAATTTGGTTTAAGTCTACTAGAAGGATTAATCAATTTCAAATATTGATTTGAAATTAGATTTGATTTGGATTTAAATAGATTCAGGATTAGCCAAATTTGATTTGGGCTAGGACCATGATCTATATTGGTTTAATCCAATAAATTCAAATTAGCTTAAAACCAAAAATCCAAACCCCATGTGTAAAAAAGGTTTTTTCGCATGATGAGATAACTAAAATCTCATCTCATAAGAAATTAAATTCTCATGCAAAATTTAATTTATAACTTTTAGTCTTCTTCAAATGATTCCCAAGTTCAAGAAAAATAAATTTGCTAAAAGGTGCCTCTTTGGAAGAGCACTCCATACAACTTTCCGTGCATTGACAAGTGTGTGAATTAATGTGCCTCTTTGGAAGAGCACTCCACACAACTCTCCGTGCATTGACAAGCGTGTAAATTAATGTGCCTCTTTGGAAGAGCACTCCACACAACTCTTCATGCATTGATAAGTTTGTGAATTTAATATGTCTCTTTGGTTTTCACAAAAACAGCAGAATTCTAAATGTTAGAATTCAATAGGCTGGCTAATATGAAACTATAAATAGAGGACATCCCTCACCAGATAACAAAACACAAGATCAAAAGAGATCAAAAAAATTCTAAACAGTTAGAACCAAGTGTTATAGTTCTAAGAGTTAGAACAAAAAATTCTGGTGTGATTTTAGTGTTAGCAAAAGCTTGGTGGATCTTGGAGGAAGATTCAAGTGGAAGAATTCAAGATCAGCAAAATTATTTTTCCGTGAGCTAGCACTCTCGGAAATCCGATCATTCGGGGGCTTCGCGTGGACAATACTAGAGGCCGAACGATTGAACGGCTGCAGAGCACAAAGGATTTACCTACTGTTCTTAAGGTGAGTGATTTGATCCTTAGATCTTAAGGCATGCTTCAAGATGAGTAGTATGACTTCTCATCTTGAAGATCAAGATATGATCTTAATTAATTAATTTATATGCAATACTTAGATCAAACGATCTTATATATAAGGCAAAGATATGATCTTGATGCATGTTAGAAAGATTAATATGTAATCTTTAAATTTTCGCATTGATAATTGTTATCAAATTTTAAAATATGCATGCCTCAGGGATTAACTCTCCCAACAGATACTTCCTCTTCATCAATATCAAAAATACCCCAAGAAATAGATTTTCATTGTAGACATAGAATTTTAATTTCTTTATCTGATAACCTTTATGATGTCTACCTTTCCACTAAAACTGCTAAGGAACTTTGGGATGCCCTTGAGGCCGAATATGGGATGGATGATGCTGGTCTAGATCGATTCACCATCTCAAAATTTTGAAAGTACATAATGGTAGATTCCAACCTATTAGTATTCAAATACATGAATTTTAAGATTTTCTTAGAAAGTCTGAGTTGACTGGCTTTAGTTTTCTGAAAACTATAAGGTCCGAGCCTTAGTAGATGCCCTTCCATCTTCTTGGTCATCCTTTACTCGAGAGCTAAGCCATAAGCAAGGTAACTTGACCCTAACAAAAGTGATTAACTCTATTAGGATTGAAGAAGAACACCAGCTTAAGCTTAATCAAAATCAAAAGCCCGATCTTGGACCTAAAATTCATTTGACCGAATCAAATCCAACTCCAAATCAATTCAAACCTAGGGAAAGAATTTAAGAAAAAGAAATTCTAATCTAGATCCAACCAATCACACAAAACTCCTCAGAACCGACCAAACCAGAACCAACCAAATCAAAAGTTAAAAAATTATAAAGGTATATTCTACTTTGTGTGCGGAAGGATAAATCATATGGCAAAGGACTGCTACCATCGAAAGACTGAACTATTGAGGAAATCATCTAAACCACAAGTTAACATGGTCGAGAGTGGTACTGAGCCTTCTTTCATGTCGATAAATTTAAAATTCTTAATTAACTCAATCCAACCTTCTTGTGATTGGTGGCTTGATTCAAGAGCTAATGTTCATGTTTGTTTTGATCGCTCTTAGTTCTTCACCTTTCAGGAATCAAGTGAATGAGGTGTAACACTTGGGAATAATTCTTCAGCATAAGTGCTTGAAAAAGATCAAGTGGATTTAAAGATGATATCTGCAAAGATCCTAATCCTTCATGAAGTGTTATTCTTTCCTAGTGTTAGAAAAAAATTGATTAGTGGATCTCTCCTTATATTTAGAGGATATAAAATTGTTCTAGAGTCAATAAAGTTGTAATTACTCATAATAATGAGTTTGTTGGTAAAGGCTTTGTTTGTGAAGGTCTTTTAAATTAAATATATCCTCCAAATTATCTAATAAAAGATCTCTTCTTTTAATGTTGAATCTTCAAATGTTTGGCATAGTAGACTTGGTCATGTGAATTTTGATCGTATCATTATATGATAAATCTTAATATAATTCCTAAAGTTAATATTGATAGAAAGTTTAAATGTGAGATTTATATTCAAGCCAAGATACCGAGAAAACCTTTTAAATCAGTAAATAGTAGTTCAACACTTCTTGAATTAGTTCATAGCGATGTATGTGACTCTACCAAGTTTCCTACATGGGGAGGAAGTCATTACTTTGTAACATTCATTGATGACTTCTCTCGATATTGTCATATATATTTGATAAAATCTAAGGATGAAGTATTAGATAAGTTTAAGATTTATAAGATAGAAGTTGAAACCCAAACTAAGAAAAAGCTTAAGAAACTTAGGTCAGACCGCGGTGGTGAATATACCTCAAATGAAATGACTTTATTTTATCAAGAATATGGGGTTATTCATAAAGTTATACCACCATACTCTCCTTAGTCTAATGGTATAACTGAATGAAAAAATTATACATTAATAGATATGGTTAACTCAATGTTAATCAGTTCAGGCATACCCGAGAACTTATGGGGGAAAGCTCTATTAGCTGCCAGTTATATCTTAAATAAGATACCTTTTAAGAATAATCCTAAAATACCTTTTGAGCTTTGGAATGGTAGAACACCCATACTAGATTACCTTAAAGTGTGGGGATGCTTAGCTATGGTAGAAATACCTAAATCTAAGAGAAGAAAAATAGGACCTAAAATCATAGATGCTATCTTTATAGGTTATTCCTTAGATAGCAGTACCAATAGGTTCCTAGTAATAAACTCTGATATAAGTGGCATCTTAAATAATACTCTTATCGAATCAAAAGATGCTACATATTTTGAAAATATTTTTTCTTTTAAGAACCAAGTGCCAAATCAACTCTCTTCTAATCCTTTCTTAGTTCATGATTCTTTTGAAGCTGGTTCCTCTAACGAGTTAAAGAAAAGAAAAAGATCTAATTCTGAAGGTAGACCTTCTGAACTTAGAAAAAGTTCAAGAATAAGGAAGGAAAAAGACCTTGGTGAAGTTTCTTTACTTTTCTAGTCGAAGGCGAACCTTCCTCTTTTTCAGAGGTTATGTCTTCACCCGATGCTCCTTTTTGGAAGGAAGCTATTCTTTTTAAATTTAATTCAATCATATAAAATGAAACTTGGATCTTATCTTATTTACCCTCTTGAAGCAAACCTTTAGGGTGTAAGTGGGTATTTAAGAGGAAATTTAGACCTAATGGTTCAATAGAAAAGTATAAGGCTAGATTAGTAGCCAAAGGGTATAACCAAAAGAAAGAGTTAGATTTCTTTGATACCTATTCTCTTGTAGCTAGAATAACAATCTTAGATCACTTCTTGCTATTGCTTCTATTCATAAGTTAATCATTCATCAAATGAATGTGAAGATTGCGTTCCTTAATGGAGATCTTGAGGAGAGATCTATATAGAACAGCCTAAAGGTTTTATTGTAAAGGGACAAGAAAACAAGGTTTGTAACTTATTAAGTCCCTTTATTGTCTTAAACAAGCTCCTAAACAATGGCAAAAGAAATTTGATCAGATCATTCTATCCTTTGGATTTCAGATCAATAATCATGATAAGTGTGTCGATTCTAAGATCACTGACAATGATTGTGTAATCCTTTGTTTATATATGATGATATTCTAGTTTTTGGAACATCTCTTGAAATTATTTCAAGTGTTAAATCTTTCCTCTCTTCTAAATTTGATATAAAAGATTTAGGTGAAGCAGATGTAATCCTAGGGATAAAGCTTTTCAAATCCCATGAAGTGATAGCTCTCTCTCTTTCTCATTCTATAGAAAAAATGATCAAGAAGTTTGGTTATTCCAATCTTAAATCAATATCTACTCCTTTTGATCCTAACTTTCACCTAAAGAAAAATTTAGGTGACCCAATTAATCAATTAAAGTATTCTCAAATTATAGAATCTCTCTTGTATATAGCAAATAGAACAAGACCTGATATTGCCTATGCTGTAGGAAGGCTTAGTAGATATAATCAAAATCCTGATCAATCTCATTGGATAGCCTTAGAAAGAGTGTTCCTATATTTAAAGGGAACACTTAATCTCTCTTTGATGTTCACTGAATACCTTGAGGTGGTTGAGGGTTACAGTGATGCTAATTGGGTCATTGATTCTCATGATCTTAAATCAACCACTGGATATCTCTTTCTTCTTGGCAGTGCTGCTGTTACCTAGGGATCAACTAGGCAAACTATTATTTCTAGAAGCACCATAGAGGTTGAGTTGATAGCTCTGGATACCACCTATAATGAGACAGAGTGAATAAAAAATCTAATATTGGAGCTATCTTTGGTACCTAAGCCAGTTCCAGCTATATCAATCCATTATGATAATAGGGCCATTATCGAACTGACTAATCAAAAGAGTACCAACAAAAGATAAATCGTCATATATGGCTTTGTCATAAGTCTATAAGATAACATAAGAAAAATAATGTTATCTCCTTGGAATTTATCAAATCTGAGAAGAATTTGGCAGATCAATTAACCAAGGGATTATCTAGAGTAGAGTCCTAAATTCATCGAGGGAGATGGGGCTTAAGCCCATTACTTGATCACCAGCAGTGGATACCCAACCTCTATGATTGGAGATCCCATGAAAGAGGTTCAATATGGTAGAAATGAAACTGATTGAGTAATCGTGTTAGAGCACAAATTTTAAAAAAAATTCATCCTATCCCTATGATGAGTGCTCTTATAAAGTGACAAAATAAATCTATGTAAGGTTGAGTTATACTCTTAATAGATCTGAGGTAGGTTATTTGCAAGGTATTAGTCACAAATACCCTTGGAGGATTCACCTATATGAGAATTGTCATATTAGGTCGTGACTGAAGGTTTGGGCTAACCTTAAGAAATTCTTACGAAAAATCAAGGTACTAAGTACAAGTCCTTTAATATGCACTGACCGCTTAAACCAATTGATCCATATTGTATGTGTGATTAGTAAAAGTCTGAGTCAAGGACTTGGTTCAAGGTTTAATCCACTATGATTTCTTCAGATGTATGCAATCAACACTAAATAGGGTTCAAGTCCGTAGTATACCTCACCTATTGCACATTATAAGATGCCCTAAAATTAATATGATATTATATTATTTTTTATTTAAAACTTTTATAGGGGGATTGTTGACTTTTGAACCATTTTAAAAGAAAAGTTTTTAAATAATAATAATAATAACGACCCACACGAGCATTTAATGCTCGTGTGGGACGAATGCTTGCCAGCAAGGCACATCCTTTCCGCGTTCGCTTAAGCGTTCCATGATTCTTTTTGTTCTGGAAGGAACGATAACAAAGGCCAAACGGCCAACATATATATATATATATATATATATATATATATATATATATATATATATGTATATGTATGTATGTATATAGGCAAAAGAAAAAGAGAGATTGAGAGATTCAAATCCTAAAAATCTATCTTATTTTTTAAGATACTGCTGCTGCAAGGACTTGAATTTTGTGTCTTAACCAAAAGCTTGCTGGAAAAAAAGAGAGGTTTATTTAAATTTATTTTTCTTGTCATATACATATTCATTTTTTTTTTTGGGCATCTGAAAGTATCATTGGGTTGCACCTCCATGTGATCGTGCTCGTGATAGGAGGTTTGGATCGAGTCGGATCATTGTACCTTAGGAACAGATCGCCTATAACCTGCATGAGGGGGCAAAAACTTGTCCTTAGGGCAGTGTTTAACACGTCTCAACCATACAAGATTAGGGGTGCAACTTGGGCCGGGTTTAACCCGAACCCAGCCCGCCGAACCCGATTTACAGCAGTACTCAAACTCTAGTTTGTTTAACCCAAACCCGAAGGATCCGAGTTGAATCCGGACCGATTTGCAACTTGGGCCAGGTTTGGGTTGTAGTCAATCTGAACCCAAGAAAATTCAAACCCGCAAAGCCGCAAGCGGCAAGCCCACTGGTATTGTGGAAGTGATGATTTAGCCTTGTTTGTTAGGTTTAAAGATATGTAGAGTTGACAATGGTGTTGTGGAAGTGATGATTCTTAGTATGAACATTCCACCATAACCTTCATTACCTTTTAAAATGAGCAATATACCTTTAATCATTGCATTTTATCATGTAATGTTGGTGGGCCAAACTAGTATCTTTATTTTTTTTAATCATCTTCTTTGAGACATTTGTAATTTCTAATATAAAGTTTGCCAAAATTTTACGAAAGCATCTAGGAAGAGGTGATGAGCAAAAAACTAAAACATCTGGGAAAGGGGTGATGAGTAAAAAACCAGAGAGCTTTGGATAGCGAATGCATCTCGCTACTTGGAAAAGATCTCTCATACTAGACTTATGTGGTCTTCTAGCTGGCTCTTTATATCGTCTCAATATTTTCTGCTTTCGAAAGATAAATGTGACTTCATCAATGCATATGGTGGCTATTGAAATGTTATGCAACATCTGGATTACTTTGGATATATTTTGGTTTAAGAATGTACTTTTTTTTTAGTCTTATGTAAAAGATGTATATTTTTAGATATGCAATTTGAAATGAGAAGCTTGTTTGTTTCAAACTTTAGCTTGTTTGTACAATGTGAAGCTTATTTGTTTCAAACTTTAGCTTATTTTTGCAATGTTAAGCTTGTTTGTTTCATATTGTCATTTTTTTTTCTATCAATCCGAATTCTAACCCGAAACTCAATCCGAACCTGATTTTTAAAAATAGGGTTAGGGGTGAGGTTTTACAAATAGGGTTAGGGTTAGGGTTGACATTTTACAAATAGGGTTAGGGTTAGGATTGAGGAAAACCCGACTTTCATGAGCCCGAGTTGCACCCCTAGACAAGATTCTTTTTTATATTTAGTTTATAATTTGTATTTAAATTTTTAGATTAAATTTCTAGCATTTTCTAGAAAAGATTTTTGCAAAAATAAAACAATTTTCTAACAAAATTAACCATCCAATACATGTTGTATTGGTTGGAAAAAAACCACTAGTTGTATGTTGTATGGAAAGAAAATAACCGTAATCTACTTGGCTTTGCATCCAATACATGTTGGGTTTTGTTGCTGCCGGCACCCCCCTTAATAAGATCTCATAATTGTGATGAAAATGGAAGTTAAAAATATTTTCTCACTGAAACATGCCAATAATTTTTTTAGCTAAATTTTACTTTTTTTAATATTTTTGATTAAGCCAAAATAATTTACTATACTTTCTTTGTTACAAACTAGTAAACATATAACTTATGCTAAAGGTGCCTGCCTGCCTGCCTGCCTGCCTGGACGATTTGTAACAGTACTTGATCTCCATTTCTGCTCCCATCCATCAAGTCGAGTCGAGTCATCTGCGACCCATTGATGAGTGAAACATGCTGCAATCTAAATATTTTCTAGCGAGACCCAGGTCTTTAATATCTTGCCAACTTCCAACCATCCACGGACGTAGCGTTAGCCACTCGAATAAAATTCCTCCATGGCTTTTGAGTTCTCTCGCAAACGGTTAATCTTCCTTTCCCGTTGCTTCTGAGTTCTCTCACAGGCGATCACCCTTGCTTTCCCATCGGACGGTCATGGCGTCCACCGCCTTCTCTGTAACCCCCAGCTTTAATTATGGATACCTAGTATCTAGGAGTCTGTTGTCGCTTAGGCTACTGGCCAGACGTCTGGGTTTTCGATCTTTTTATCTAACCGAAGCGTCATGTAGGGGTTTAAAGGATGACGAAGGGTGACTCTCTCCTTAATCCTGGAAGACGTCTTCCTCAGTAATCCTTTCCTGTCCATGCTAGAGAGAGAGAGGAGAGAGAGAAAGGAAGAGAGATAGAGGGGAGATCCGGCCGGCCTGTGCCGCTGGCACTGTAACAGGCCACGGTTGATAGAGAGAGAAGGGAGTTTAAGGGAGAAATTGGAGGATGAGAGGGAGTGAGAAGGGCTGGCCGCGACAGCAGCCGACTCCGGTCCGGCCAACGGTGGCCGGGCCACCTCCAATTGGCCGGTCGTGCTGCCGGCACGGTAAAATTCACCCGGGAATCGAAACGGAGAAAGAGTGAGAGGGAGAGAAATTGGAGAGAGAGTGAAGAAGGGGGGCGGCCGCGGCCGCGGCCGGCTCTGGTCCGGCCAACGATGGCCGGACCAGAGTCGACGCCGGCACAGACCGTCGGGCGGGAGAAAAAAGAAAGAGAGAGGAGAGAAATTGAGAGAGAGAGAGAAAGGGGGGGTGGCCGGCCGCGACGGCGGCCGGCTTGGTCCGACCGACGACGACCGGGCCGCCTCCGATTTGGCCGGCGGCGGCCTGGCCGCAGCTCATCTCAGCCCCTGTTTCGGTTGAAAATGGGAGCTGAGAGGAAGGCAACGCATCGGGCCGGCTGGCTGCCATCCTATGGGCCTGTTGGGCCGTTCCTGGAGCCCTTTTTGGGTAGGGTTTTAGACCCTATAATGGCCGAGAAATGGAAAATAAAATTATGGCCAGATTCAGGATGAATTCTAGTTTCTTGGGGTAATTTTATTTCCCCATTTGGATGCTTTTATTGGGAGATATTCAAGCCCAAAGTCGGGCCCGTGGATTAGTTCGGGTAGAGTTGTAGGAATCTTTTTATTATTCAAATTTTAGAGATCTAATTATGAAAAATAATTCTGTAGGTGCCCAGTTGTCCAAGTAGCTGTTTATCATTTTGGAGTTGCGTATTGAGGTAAGTAAGCCAAATATAATAATTTTATAAATTATAAATTGTTATATTTATAATTTTATGCATACTTATGAAATTGAGTTTTATTGATTATTTGGAAATTGGTAAACTGTATCATGAGTATTTAATTGAATATTTGCTATAACAGTTGGTATTAATTTGCAAAGTAATGGTTGATTGTGTTTATGCCAAATATGATGTACATATTTATTTTTAACTTTGCAAAGTAAATTGGTTATATGCAATGATTAAGAACGTACAAACCACTGTTTATATGATATGAAAAGATTATGCTTATGACGATGCATGATGTGTGATATGCATGTATAATGATGACCCAGAATTATATTTATATGTGTCGCCGCGGTTCTTCTATGACGTGGCATGTGGAGGCCACACACATCTAGAGGATGTGCTCTGTTTGATTATGAGGTGGCATGTGGAGGCCACACGCATATAGAGGATGCGCTATGACTGATGATATGCATGTGGAGGCACATCTAGAGGATGTGTGCTATTGTTTATAAGGTGGCATGTGGAGGCCACACGCATCTAGAGGATGCGCTATGACTAATGATGATATGGCATGTGGAGGCCACGCATCTAGAGGATGCGCTATGACTAATGATGATATGGCATGTAGAGGCCACGCATCTAGAGGATGCTATGACTGATGATGATATGGCATGTGGAGGCCACATATCTAGAGGATGTGCTATGATTGACGATGAGGTGGCATGTGGAGGCCACACACATCTAGAGGATGTGTGCTGATTAAGGTGTAGCAGGGCCGTGGGACATAAAATATAATATAAAAATGATCATATAAACAGTGGATTGTTTACAATGCATTTTTGGTATTTATTGTATAAGCTTCCAAATTAATTTGAGTGGTGATATGCTTGTTCTGATAGCATGATAAATGCATTTGAAATTGGAAGCTTATGAAATTATGACTTGATAATATCTTGATAAGATATGATGATATATGACTTTTATATTATTATTATAGGCTTACTTATTGAGTGTGAGCTCATGTAAATCTCACAATGTTTTTCAGAGCCTCAGGATTGAAGATGGATTTATGGGGTAGATGGAGCTTCTATATAAATCAGTTTCTTGATATCATTGTAACCCCATATTACTTATGTGTAGGGTTTGTAGCCCAGAACTATATTGATTGTGTGTAGGGCTTGTAGCCCAAACTTATATTTATGGTTTGTGTTAAGTTATGGATTTGAATGGCCTAATTATAATTATTGCCTTATATTGATCAATGTGTAAATTTCGGGACGCCTTGCATCCGCATGCGGCGGGTTGTCACCCTAGCTCAAAATTTTGGGTTGGGCGTGACAGCTTTTGTGGTATCAGAGCCTAGGTTTTGATCTTAGGGACACATACATGATGACACTTTAGGCAAATTAATAGGATGACATTGAGACAATTATCACGTTATATGAACTTCAGACCTTATGTTTTGAAAGCCTAACATGGAAAAGTTTACCATAATTTATCAGGAGATAGGAATGACTCGTCACACTGGAAGCCAACAAAATAATGAAGGTTCCCAGGTTGGAAATGTCGGTCAACCAGGAGGTCAGGAAGCTACTGGAGGTGCTGCCCCTGTCAATCCAGTCGGGCTGATCATCAGCGACTCCAGACCGAGATGCTTCAAGTTCTTTCGGGCATGGCTCAGTCGATGCAGACATGCAGCATCAGATCCTGCAAGCTTTATCCACTCAGTCACTTCTGCACCGCAGACTCAGCCTGCTTCACTGTTCCGCAGACTCAGCCTGCTAGACTCAGCCTACCCTTATTATTCCGCAGATACAGCCTGCCCCTACTATTCCACAGACTCAGCTTGTCCCTCTGTTCCACAAATTCAGTCATCCGTACCTACTCTATCCATACCATTGACCCAGCCTACTCCACCTCAACCCTGGGTAGGGATTGGCCGCAGCTTTGCAGATTTTAAAAAGTTTGCCCCTGCCCCTTTCTCTAGATCCACCAACCCTGTTGACGCTGAGCGGTGGGTGCGAGACATGGAGAAGGCTTTTACGGCCCATGGTAGTCAGGAGATGGAGCGGATCAGATTTGCCACCTATCTTCTTCAGGGAGAAGCTTATGATTGGTGGTTAGTGGAGGAGCAGCGTCGGGGTGGTCAGGTTATTTCTTGGGAGAGTTTAAGGAGGTATTTTTTGACAAATATTTTCCCAGGAGTGTGCGGGGATGGAAACAAATTTCTTAAATTGGAGCAAAGGAATCTGTCTGTGGCCCAGTATGAAGCTGAATTCACCAGGTTGGCCCGTTTTGCTCCAAGTATTGTGACAAATGAAATGGCCAAGATCACCAGATTCACTGAGGGACTGCGACCCAGACTGATGCAGGCAGTCAATGCATTCGAGCTACATTCTTATAGTGCTGTGGTGAATAAGGCCTTGGTGATTGAGAGGGATATGAATATAGTTCAGAGGGATTGGGAGCAGCAGAGGAAGAGGAAAGGGTTACTTCTGGTCTACCCCCAGCTCAAGCCAAGAAGAAGGGTGCACATCAGGCCCCAGCAGGACAAAGGAATAGGGAGACTCGCTGCCACCACTGTGGGTATTTCCACTCAGGAAGACCTTGCCGCGGTGGGCCGGGTGCCTGCTTCCTTTGTGGAAAGACTGACCATAAGATTGCCACCTGTCCTCTTCGAAAAATCAGCAGCCCTCTTCCAGTCAAGGGATGAGTCAACAGCATCAGCAGCAGCCACCGAGGACCCAAGGAAGGGTCTTCACTCTACTCAGCAGGATGCTGCCGCCTCTAATTCTGTGGTGACAGGTAAACCATTTAATTTGACATCTAGTATTACATTCTTATCTAGTGCAATGCATTGATAGTTAATTAACATTAGGTTAAATATTTGATGTTAAAACAAATTTCACTTATGTTCAGGAATGATTAAAGTAGGCACTACTTATGCTCAAACTTTAATTGACCCGGGTGCCACGCATTCTTTCATATCTGACACATATCTTGACAAGAATGCATCATTGACACCCGTTCCTCTAGAGCAAGAGTTGCATATTGCTTTTCCAAATGGAGACATTATGAGGGTTGACACAGTTTGCAAATCCTGTTCGATTGTTATGGAAGATAGGAAGTTAAATGCTGATCTAATTGTTCTTCCACTGAAATTCTTTGATGTTATCCTTGGAATGGATTGGTTGGCCTCTTACCATGCTTTAGTAGACTGCTTCGGGAAGATTGTCAACTTCAAAATTCAAGTCAGCCTGAGTTCAGTTTTACTGGTGGTCAGAAACAACTAGCCTCAGTGTTCATATCAGCGCTGCAGGTTGGAAAGTATCTGATGAATGGTGGTCAAGGATTTCTTGCTGTAGTCAAGGATCTTCAGAAGGAGGAGATCAAGTTGGAGAATATTCCTGTTGCCCAAGAATTCCTTGATGTTTTCCCTAAAGAATTGACTGATTTGCCCCCAGATCGGGAGGTTGAATTCTCCATTGATTTAGTTCCTGGAACTGGACCTATATCTAAGGCCCCTTACCGCATGGCCCCAGCAGAGTTAAAGGAATTGAAGGATCAATTGTAGGAGCTTCTTGATCGAGGATTTATCAGACCCAGTGTTTCTCCTTGGGGTGCTCCAGTTCTATTTGTTAAGAAGAAGGATGGCAGTCTTCGGCTCTGCATTGACTACCGAGAAATCAATAAGGTAACAGTGCGGAATAAGTACCTCTGCCGAGGATTGATGACTTGTTTGATCAACTCCAAGGAGCCTGGATATTCTCAAGGATTGATCTTAGGTCAGGATACCATCAACTCAAAGTCAAAGAGGGGGATGTGCCTAAGACCGCATTCAGAACCAGATATGGCCACTATGAGTTCTTGGTGATGCCGTTTGGTTTGACTAACGCCCCGACAGCATTCATGGACTTGATGAACAGAATTTTTAAGCCATTCTTGGATCAGTTTGTGTGGTTTTCATTGATGATATTTTGATCTACTCCAAGAGCCATAAGGAGCATGAAGATCACTTGAGGATTATGCTACAGATTCTTCGGGAGAAGAAGCTTTATGCCAAGCTGCAGAAGTGTGAGTTTTGGTTGGATCAAGTCTCTTTCTTGGGTCATATAATCTCTAAAGATGGCATATCTGTGGACCCGAAAAAGATTGAAGCTATCATTAGCTGGAGCCGACCTTCCAATGTGGCAGAAGTCAGAAGTTTCTTGGGGCTAGCTGGTTATTATCGTAAATTTGTGGAGGACTTCTCTCGCATTGCTCTGCCCTAACTCGCTTAACCCAAAAGCGAGTGAAGTTTGACTGGACAGAGGAGTGTGAGAAAAGTTTCCAGGAGTTAAAGCAATGCCTGGTGTCAGCTCCCATCCTTGTTCTTCCGACAGGATCTGAGGGATTTACTCTATATACGGATGCTTCTCGGAAAGGATTGGGATGTGTCCTGATGCAGAATGGAAAGGTGATAGCCTATGCCTCCCGACAGCTGAAGCCTTATGAGCAGAATTACCCTACTCATGATCTGGAGTTAGCTGCTGTGGTTTTTGCTTTGAAGATTTGGCGTCATTATCTTTATGGAGTATCGTGTGATATGTATACAGACCATAAAAGTCTAAAATACATCTTCACACAGAAGGAATTGAATTTGAGGCAGAGAAGGTGGTTGGAACTACTAAAGGATTATGATCTGAATCTGCATTATCATCCTGGGAAGGCCAATGTTGTGGCTGATGCCTTGAGCAGAAAGTCCTCTTCAGAGTTAGCTGCTATGATTACGTCCCAGCCTCACATTTTGAGAGACCTTGAGAGGTGGGAGGTTGGATTGAGAGTTCAGCAGTCTGATGGGATTGTTGCAGCACTTGTACTTCAGCCGACCTTAGTCGACAGAATCAAGTCCTCCCAGATTGAAGATCCAGATCTGCAAAGAATTAGGGAAGCTGTGCAGTCAGGAGTTCAGAAGGGATTTTATATCAAGGATGATGGATCTCTGAGATTTGAAGGTAGACTTTGTGTGCCAAACATTAGGGAGCTAAAGGCCGAAATCTTGAAAGAGGCTCACTACTCTCCATATACTGTGCATCCAGGTGGCACTAAGATGTACAGAGATTTAAAGGAAAATTTTTGGTGGAAGGGCATGAAGAGGGAGATTGCTCAATATGTAGCCAAGTGTTTGGTGTGTCAGCGAGTGAAGGCCGAGCATCAAAGGCCTGCGGGACCTCTTCAATCTTTGATGATTCCTCAATGGAAATGGGAGAAGATTACTATGGATTTTGTGACTGGTTTGCCCAAAACTCTCAGGAATAATGATGCAGTATGGGTTATTGTGGACAGACTAACAAAGTCAGCTCATTTCCTACCTTTCAGAGTTGGGGTCTCTAGTGAAAGATTGGCTAATTTGTATATTGAGCAGATCGTGAGACTCCATGGTGTTCCTGTATCTATGTATCGGATCGGGATACCAGGTTTGTGTCTCAATTCTGGAAGAGTCTTCATAAGGCCTTGGGAACCAAATTAAACTTCAGTACTGCTTATCATCCCCAGTCAGATGGACAATCAGAAAGAACCATACAGATTTTAGAGGACATGTTGCGAGCCTGTGTGATGGACTTGGGTGGTGCTTGGGATAATCATTTACCTTTGGTGGAATTTGCTTATAATAATAGTTACCAAGCCAGTATCCATGGCTCCATTTGAGGCTTTGTATGGTAGGAGGTGCAGATCTCCTTTATGTTGGGATGATGTGGGAAAAGGAAATTGTTAGGCCCTGAGCTGATTCAACAGACAGTGGATAAGGTGCATTTGATCAGGGAGCGTCTTCGTACAGCTCAGAGCAGACAGAAGAGCTATGCTGATGTTAGAAGAAGGGAATTGGAATTTCAGGTTGGGGACCATGTATTCTTAAGAGTATCACCAACCAAGGATGTGATGAGATTTGGGATTAGAGGAAAGCTGAGTCCACGTATATTGGACCTTTTGAGATCTTGAGCAGAGTTGGAGAGGTGGCTTACAGCTTAGCATTGCCTCCGATTCTATGGTGTACATAATGTGTTCCATGTTTCTATGTTGAGAAAGTATGTTTCCGATCCAAGCCATGTAATAGAATATGAGCCTATTCAGTTGAGGAAAGATTTATCTTATGAGGAGCATCCTGTGCGTGTCGTGGATCGAAAGGATCAGGTCCTGAGGCGCCGCACCATTCCCTATGTCAAGGTTCAATGGAGTAATCATTCTGAGAGGGAGGCTACTTGGGAACTTGAGGAAGAAATGAAAAAGAAGTATCCACAATTATTTGCAGGTAAATTCTCTATTCAAGATTGTTGATAGATCATATTTGAATTCTATAGTATATTTGAAAGTATGTCAATTTCGAGGACGAAATTTTTATAAGGGGGGAGAATGTAACCCCCAGCTTTAATTATGGACACCTGGCATCTAGGGAGTCCTGTTGTCGCTTAGGCTCAGACGTCTGGGTTCCCGATCTTTTTACCTGACCGAAGCGTCATGTGGGGGTTTAAAGGGTGACGAGGGTGACTCCCTCCTTCATCCTGGCAGACGTCTTCCTCAGGTAATCCTTCCTGTCCATGCCAGAGAGAGAGAGAGAGAGAGAAAGGAAGAGAGAGAGGGGAGATCCGGCCGGCCAATAGGCCGACCGTGCGCTGGCGCTGTAACAGGCCGCGGCTGATAGAGAGAGAGAGGGGAGTTTAAGGGAGAAATTGGAGGATGAGGGAGTGAGAAGGGCTGGCCGCGACGGCAGCCGACTCCGGTCCGGCCAACGGTGGCCGGGCCGCCTCCAATTGGCCGGTCGCTGCCGGCACGGTAAAATCCACCCGGGAATCGAAAGAGAAAGAGGGAGAGGGAGAGAAATTGGAGAGAGAGAAGGAAGGGGGGCCGCGGCGGCCTCTGGTCGGCCAACGGCGGACCGACTCCAATTCGGCCGGAGTCGACGCCGGCACAGACCGCATCGCGGGAGACGAAAGAGAAAAAGAGAGAGGGAGAGAAATTGAGAGAGAGAAAGGGGGGGTGGCCGGCGCGGCGGCGGCCGGCTTCGGTCTGACCGACGACGGCCGGGCCGCCTTTGATTTGGCCGGCGGCCCTGGCCGCCGGCTCATCTCAGCCCCTGTTTCGGTTGAAACAGGGGAGCTGAGAGGAAGGCAACGCATCGGGCCGGCTGGGCTGCCATCCTATGGGCCTGTTGGGCCGTTCCTGGAGCCCTTTTTGGGCAGGGTTTTGGACCCTATAATGGGCCGGGAAAAAAATAAAATTATGGCCAGATTCAGGATGAATTCTAGTTTCTTGGGTAATTTTATTTCCCCATTTGGATGCTTTTATTGGGAGATATTCAAGCCCAAAGTCGGGCCCGTGGATTAGTTCGGGTAGAGTTGTAGGAATCTTTTTATTATTCAAATTTTAGAGATCTAATTATGAAAAATAATTCTGTAGGTGCCCAGTTGTCCAAGTAGCTGGTTTATCATTTTGGAGTTGCGTATTGAGGTAAGTAAGCCAAATATAATAATTTTATAAATTATAAATTGTTATATTTATAATTTTATGCATACTTATGAAATTGAGTTTTATTGATTATTTGGAAATTGGTAAACTGTATCATGAGTATTTAATTGAATATTTGCTATAACAGTTGGTATTAATTTGCAAAGTAATGGTTGATTTGTTTATGCCAAATATGATGTACATGTTTATTTTTAACTTTGCAAAGTGAATTGGTTACATGCAATGATTAAGAACGTACAAACCACTGTTTATATGATATGAAAAGATTATGCTTATGCGATGCATGATGTGTGATATGCATGTATAATGATGACCCAGAATTATATTTATATGTGTCGCCGCGGTTCTCCTATGATGTGGCATGTGGAGGCCACACACATCTAGAGGATGTGCTCTGTTTGATTATGAGGTGGCATGTGGAGGCCACACGCATCTAGAGGATGATGCTATGACTGATGATGATATGGCATGTGGAGGCCACACACATCTAGAGGATGTGTGCTGATTGATTATGAGGTGGCATGTGGAGGCCACACGCATCTAAGGATGCGCTATGACTGATGATGATATGGCATGTGGAGGCCATGCATCTAGAGGATGTGCTATGATGATGATGATATGGCATATGGAGGCCACACATAGAGGATGTGCTATGATTGACGATGAGGTGGCATGTGGAGGCCACACACATCTAGAGGATGTGTGCTGATTGAGTGTAGCAGGCCGTGGGACACATAAAATATAATATAAAAATGATCATATAAACAGTGGATTGTTTACAATGCATTTTTGGTATTTATTGTATAAGCTTTCAAATTAATTTAGCATGATAAATGCATTTAAAATTGGAAGCTTATGAAATTATGACTTGAAAATATCTTGATAAGATATGATGATATATGACTATTTTATATTATTATTATAGGCTTACTTATTGAGTGTGAGCTCATGTAAATCTCACAATGTTTTTCAGAGCCTCAGGATTGAAGATGGATTTAGGGGTAGATGGAGCTTCTATATAAATCAGTTTCTTGATATCATTGTAACCCCAGTATTACTTGTGTGTAGGGTTTGTAGCCTAGAACTATATTGATTGTGTGTAGGGCTTGTAGCCCAAACTTATATTTATGGTTTGTGTTAAGTTATGGATTTGAATGGCCTAATTATAATTATTGCCTTATATTGATCAATGTATAAATTTCGAGACGCCTTGCATGCCCGACATGCGGCGGTTGTCACCCTAGCTCAAAATTTGGGTCTAAAGTGTGACATTCTCTATCCTCTGCGCCCTCTCTCTGCCGACGCTCGCCCCGAATCAAACTGAGAACCCTCCTCCCCCAGGTAGCCTTAACCCAGGCCCAAGGGCAACTTCTCCCCCCATCCCTCGATTGGATTCTACCACCAAAACTCCGGCGAGTCCTACGCTCCGGCGTTGGATTTGGGAGGGATCACGGAAATAGATATAACTTTTAAATTTATCTTAGGCAAAACTTTGCCCCGGTTCCATGGTCTAGTGGTAAGGACATCGGACTCTGAATCCGATAGCCCGAGTTCAAATCTCGGTGGAACCTTCATCCTTTCACTTTTTTATTTTTTATTTCATTTTTTTCTCCCTAGTGGCAAGCTACGGCAACTTAAAGCTATATTATATATATATATATATATATATATATATATATATATATATATATATATATATATATATATCACAAGTTGGTGGGCTAAATTTCTTTTGAGATCATAGATGGCTGATTAAGGAATTGCTAAATTCTATGCTAATTTACTTGCATCTCTTTAAGCCCCCATCGTTCCTTTACTACTTTGATTAATGAACATATTTGAAATTTTACTTTGAATGAAAACGACACCTGTATTGACGTTTAGCGATCCTTTGATTGGAGAATAGTTTTGTCCAAATCAAGGGTGGTTCATGAATAACTTGATGTAAAAAATGAAGCTTGAAGCATGATAACTATATTCCACTTTTTCTGATAGGGCATATTTTCATCTAGCCTGTAAAAAATAAGAAGAAAAAAAAAAGAATTTTTGAAACATCTATTTTATCTGAGCCTCAAAGCCCAGCGAGATAAACTGGAATAAATTGAAAGAAAAAGTATGTTATTTCCCTACTCATTCTATCTTATCTCAAATGCACTCTTGATGAGATATTGTTCATATTGTGAGATAATTAAAGTTATAATTTATTTTCTCCCCTTCTTCTAGTTTTTGATGGTTTGCATAATTTTATTTTCTTATATTTTAATTTTTATTCAATGCTCTAATTATTTTTTTTGTGTTTATAATTATTAGCACCGTTCAAACTTTAATTCTTCAATATATTCAGATTATTCTCGTAACTTTCTTTCAATTTGATATCAATCCAAGCTTGTTTAATACTCTGGATCAAACATGGTTGTCATCCTAAAAATAAATAAATAGAAAATGTTGCTGTCAAAAATAAGATAAAAAAATCATAGTTGTAAATAAATTAAAAAAAGTTGGGTGTTTGGTAATGGTAAGTTCGTGGGCCGTAAAGTGAGCGCTAGGTGCAACGGCCCGTTTTCCTTCCACGGACCACGGTTGAGAGCGGGAGGTATTTGCTGCTCTGTGAAACCAGCCTCACGCGTTCCCCACCCTTTTCAAGACAGCCGAGACCCAAGCTTTTCGCTCGGGCCTCGAATATCGCTACCCAACTTGGAACGGGCGAGCCATCATAAACACACCATTAGCGCCCAGGCCCAAAGACCTAAAAACCAACCATTCAGCCAGCCTATTGCCCCCACTTGGGTTACAGGCTCGCAAGCGGAGCTCGGCTACCGAGGATGCGAGTCTTGGCCTATCTAAACTACAACAATGTTTTCTAAATCGTCGATGTGGGACTAAATCCAGCACGTCAGAACGCCACGCGCGTTTTGAGACGAAACCGCGATGGAAAGCCAGTTAAGTCAGCTATCCGGTTCATGAACCTAGAGGAAAAAAAAACAAACAAAACAAAAAAACAATATGAGGGCCACCTTTTATTTATTTGTTTTTTTTAATAAACATGCATTACCTAATTTAAATGACATGACATTTTGTTAAACTAATCAGCATGCGATAAGATTACGGATTTCATTAATGGATGACATAATTAATAAGATACCGCAACTTCGTTTATTTTTTTGATTATTTTTATATTTTTGTATTTTTTTTATTTAAAATAAATATAATCCGAATGAAATTTGATGCTAAAAGTGTGTTTTTATAAAATTTTTGCTAACTTTAATTTTTATTTTCATTTTCTTAAAGCAACATTTTTTCTATCAAAAATATTTAAGATTTAAATAATAATTTTAAAAAAATTAACAAAAATTTTACCATACATGTTGTTTCCGGACCTTTGCTTCGTTAGCTTTGAAATGAAAATAATACCAATAGCTCTAAACTTTGAATAAACTACCTAGTTAAAATCATTATTTATATAAATTATATAATAAATATATAATATTATATTATCATATATTATATAATATTACTATTTAATATTAACAGAGTGAAGAAATTATATTTATATAGTCGGTTCATGTAGTTGAAAAAAAAAATTCATATGAATTGAGTTGAATATTTTATAATTAGCATAATATTAAAATATAATATATATCTATTGAATGTATTAGATAATGGTTGACGGGAATAGATTTGCAATCCTTAATAGAGGGTTTGGATTTCAAATCTGCATTATTAAAGTGATGCCGCCGGGATCCGTCCTTCGACTCGGGCGCAATCGATCTCCAGGGTGGACCTGCATATAAGTCCTCGTGCGAGAGGCGTTGGGGGTGGCCTTCCGTGGAAGATCCTCCGACGCTCAAGTCAGTGGGAGGAAATCGGTAATCAATCAGAAGATGGGGAGGTGGATTATTCCGGGGAGTCTCTCTAGGCGGCCGATCGGGAGCTCCAAGGGGGAAAGCACCGACGAGCAGCTGGCGAGAGCGAGAGAGTGAGAGTGAGGGTGTGAGCGCCTACCTGAAAGAATCTGGGAGTGTCATATTTATAGGTTGTCACCTGGATCTTGAGCACCTTCTGGAAGATTCGAAGGTTGTTAGGATACGGAGACGGATCGAATCGGGCCGTTGGGATCCATATCTTGTTTGTTAGGGGATCGACGGCTAGGAGAGCCCCTTTACGGTTTGAGATCTGGTAGGTGTGTAGGTCCTAGGTAGCCGTGTTAGGTTCTAGACCACTTCTCAACATGATTCCCTGTCTGGGATGTTGTTACGATAGGCCTAGGCTCTCCAGCGTTAGGTTCCGCGGAGGTGAGTACTGGATCGTGGATCGCTCAGTGAAGCCGAGCCATAAAACTCGGGGGAAACGAGCTACAGGAAGCTCGGGGGAGCCGAGCTACGGAAGCTCGGGGGAGCCGAGCTACGGAGCTCGGGGAGCCGAGCTGTGGGAGCTCGGGGGAGCCGAGCTACGGAAGCTCGGGGGAGGCGAGCTACAAAGCTCGAGAGAGGCGAGCTACGGAAGCTCGGGAGAGCCGAGCTATGGGAAGCTCGGGGACAATTTGGCGGGTGAAGGGATGGGGTCGGTCTTAGTCTTCTCGCACGGATATTGATGCAATGATGATTTTACCCCCCAACACATGCCCTCCACTCCCTAGTTCGAAGCGTAGGTTCGGGCATAGGGAGTAAAGTTCAGGTGGCACGCTTTGGATGGGACAATCTGGCTTAGACAGACCGTGCAATGATGTCCTAATTAATGCGGCAGGGTCATCATGCCTTCGTGGGTAAGGCTCCTCCATGGGCGACGATTGGGGAAATTCCACGTAGTAAATCCCGATTAACGCGGCGTTTATCGAGGCGGTTCCGGACGCCTCGGACGAGGCGCCTCCTCTTTTTAAAAACGGCTTCCTTAGGGGGGAAGCAAAACGATAGTAGCGCTGTAGCTGTTTGTTATATTCTCTCATCTATTTCTCGGAGAGTCTTGCCTTTTGCGACGTTCGCCGTCTCGCCCAGTGCTTTTTTCCGGCTAGGATGACGATGAGTCCCGACGACGTAGCTACGGAGATCGTTGCCGAGGATGTGGGGAGGATTCGCCAGAGGTATGGCATACCCCCAGATGTCGTTCTGCGAGTGCCGGAGCCCGAACATAGGGTCTCGCGAGATCTGGATCATGGGGTCTTAGTTTATGAAGATAGCTTGAAAGCAGGCTTCCGTTTTCCTCTCCACCCCTTGGTGAAGGAAATCATGACTCACTATAACATCTGTCCGGCGATGGTGGCCCCAAACAGCTGGCGGAGCATCACCGGATTTATCTCAATGTGCCACCAGATTCGGATCGTCGCCACCCTCCCTCTTTTCCGTGCTTGTTATCATTTGATACCCGGGAGGAAATCGGAGTGGCCATACATCGGACCTAGGAGGTCCTTTAACACAATCATGGATAAGCCGTCTTCCATAAAGGGATGGAAGAGTAGGTTCATCATCGCTGAGGGAACATTGGTTCGATTTTCCTCGGAGATGGGAAATTTCGTCCGGGATGCCAAGACGCATCCGACTTTGTCCGAGCAAGAGGAGAGAGATTTGGACATCCTTCGCAACGGCCAGGCGTTCTCGGCCAATGACTTGCTATCGGAGGATGCCCTTTTCGCCGCCGGGCTTAGTCCTCTGGACCCGCAAAGTGAGTCCTCCTTTTTGTCTTCTTCGTCATTGGTTGTCCAGGCGAACGCGTTTGGATTTAACTGTATACCCTCTGCTTTTGCAGCCAAGAAGTCGGCATGGTTGAGCCTTGCCAAGAGGAAGAGAGGTAAGCCCTAGGGGAGAGCGGCGTAGCGGAGGGAAGTGGGCCCGAAAAGAAGGCTCGCACTTCCGTAAGATGCTCGTCGGATGCCGATGTGACCACGGAGGGAGCGCCGGAGGCGAGAGGGGGTTTGAGGAGGACAGCTGGGATCCCTTGTCCCCCTGTAGTGGATTTATCGGATAGTTCGGACGACATTCCATTAGCTCATCCGGGCGCATCCCCCTTAAAAGATGAACCGGTGACGGATTCGACGGAGGTCGTCGCTTCCGGGGGGCACTCCCCAACCACGGGTTTACTCCCACCCCAGTAGGAGAGGGAGAGGGAACAGTCGCAGTTGATGAGGTTCAGGGCGAGCTCCCTCTTGGGCCTTTTGCGGGAGAGTCCGGTGGTAGTGACGCTGGGTCGCCCGCGGCAGTTCAAGAAGTAGGCCAGATAGAGGCTCCGACAGAGCCTGCAGGGGAGCGCAAGCGACAGCGACTGAAGGAGGCGTGATGGAAGAGGGATCGCAGCGAGATAAGAGTCCCGCGATGGAGACTCCTCCGAGAAGGGTTTTGGGAAGGCTGGCACTTGGGTTGGCCGAATTATCTAAGGAGACTCAAGCCAGAATTCTATGGAAAAAGCTGGGAAGCTGAAGGCTTCCCAGTCAGAGGTCGCTCGGGTTGGCTCCTTGGGCGGAGATGGCCAGCCCGGTAGCTCGAACGCGGGTGTTGAGGAGGTTTTCTGCCTAATGAGGTCGGCCTTGTATCCGGGTGCAGATCCCTCGGCAAACAAGTTTGCGGACTTGGAGTTGGTTGATGCTGCGTTCGGGCAGCAGGGCGTGGCTGAAAGTATCCATCTCCTTCCCGATATTGACAATACGACCCTCATGAGGATGACACGGGCCTATGCCTCGCGGGTGAGTTACCATTCCTGGGTAGTGGATACATTCTGGTTGACTTGATGGTATATCTCATTTATTTTTTATCCTGTAGAGTTTTGCTTTTCAGGGCGATGTGCTGGCATTTGAGTTTGGCGACGGGGGCCAGCGTTCAGGCCAGGAGAGCCAGCGCCGAACTTCAATCACGAGTAAGGTGTCCGAGAAGTTCGAGGAACTCCTGGCTATTAGCAACAGAAGTTTGGAGGGGATGAAGGCGTTGTATCAGGCCGTCCTAGCCAAAGCGTCCAAGCAAAAGCGTAAAGTGGAGGAGTTGCAGGGGCTCCTAGCAAAGAACGACGACGCGTGCTTGGAGCTGGCTCGAGTTAAGTCGAAACATTCTGAGGAAGTGGCGGCGATGCGGCGGGAACATAATGAGAGTTTGGGCTGGCTGGGGAAGGAGGCTGCCGACGAGAAAAAGCGCCTGACCAGAATGCTCAGCGAAATAGAGGAGAGGCTGCAGCGGCGCGATGGCGAAGTTGCTGACTTGAGAGTCAGCGCTAAATGGCACGAAGGGATGATAGCTCAGTTGAGTAATGAGCTATCCCAAGCCCGGGGAGAGGTCGAAAGCAAGCAGTCGAGAATTAACGCTCTTCAGGAGAGGGTCGAGTTGGTTGGAGCTGATAGAATAAGGGCCAGGGGTGAGGCCGAGGAGCTGACCAAAAGGTTGGCCAGACAAGAGGAGGAGGTACGATCTTATTCCCCCCTCTTTTTAACTTTCTTTGTTGATTCCTTGTGGTGCTGATTGATTTCGGTTTCGCAGGTGGCAAGGTTAGGGGTGGATAATCGAGCCTTGCAAGGTGAGCTTGCATCCAGCCGAAGTAGAAGTTCGCAACTCGAGGCACGGGCCGGCGAGTTCGAGGAGCAAACTGTTATTCTGCGGGCTCAAGTCGCGGAGGCTGAGAGGCAAGTTGCTGAGGCTAAGGTGCAACTTGCCATGCTCAAGGGCGAGCAGGATGTAATTGGAGCTGACACTTTCCAACTTGGAGTGGAAGAGTGCAGAGACAAGATATCCAGCGAGCATCCGGAATGGGATCTTTCTTTTCTCGATGCCGAAGCTCTTGACGTCAGCGACTCTGGAGGCGAAGAGGAGGACGAGTACATTGATGCCTCCGATACTGATCCTGGCGCCGTCCCAGGTCCCAGTGAGGCCGCAGTTTCTGGAGGGCATTCGCAGACCGTTGCCCAGGAGGCTAGGGCATTTGAGAAGGGTGAATCAAGCCATGCCTCTGCAGATGTAGTTGGGGATTCTTCTGGAACGGACGTGGCTCCCGACCCTTAAAAGTTATTTCAAAATTTTGTTTTCCGGGTTGTAGTTCTGCTTGACGTCTTTCAAATGGACTTTCTACTTCTATTTGAATGTTTTTCTTTGGACGGTCCTTCACTCCAAATTTCGCCTCAATCGCGAGCGACTCATGGCTTGTTGACGCTATTTGGTCGTCTTTATTTTGGGATCGAGGGAACGCATTGGCTTGGCCAAGGCGGGGTGATAGCCTTGATCGATGAACTGAAAGGCGATCAGGTTCGGTTCACGTTCGAGCGATGCAATAGTTTAATTAAGACTCGAGGAGCGAAGTAGGTCGGTTAAGGCTGACTGGTAGGGTAGGTCGGCTAGGTCCGACAGACGATATAAGTCGGCTAAGGCCGATGGATGAAGTAGGTCGGCTAGGGCCGACGACAAAGTGGGTCGGCTAGGGCCGACGATAAAGTAGTTCGGCTAGGGCCGACAATAAAGTAGGTCGGCTAGGGCCGACATACGAGGGGGGTTACCGAAGCACTTTTCGTTTCCTCTTGCCACTTCCTTCCTTTTTTGGTGAATGAAAGAAGGGTTTACGTAGCCTTGCGCTCATTTTTGCTTTGAGACGCTCAATTTTGTCGCACAAGTTCTTTGAGCAATCGACTTCGTCGGGGAGCAATCGACGGACAATCAGTTTTCATGCTTTTTTGCTGTTCTGCCAGCGCCCTGCCGTTTTGCAGGTAAATCGATTTTTATTTCACCAAAATTGATGATACGGCTCTGTAGGGAGCGAAAAGCTATTCTGGTGCTTTCCGGAAGGTTTTTAGGGCGTTGTTCTTTTCCCATACGGGTCGTTTTGACGTACGGTGCACGCACCCATTTTTCATTGGGGATATTACTTTCGTAGGACGATCTCCTAAACCTGCCAGTTTCCATAAGGTCAGTGGGCGATTCTCTGCGTTTAATGATCGTGATTCGGGATCAAGAGGAAATCTCTGCATGCGTCACAGTTTAGGCAGTGGGCTCGGCGCGCAATGGGGCGTTGCTTTCATCCTGGGAGGCCACGTGGAGGCATGGGCCAGGTGTTTCGAATCTCGGGGCTTATGGCCTTGGTAATTGTTCCGGTTCATTTTTGCCTATAAAAAGGGGAATAGAGGGGTCGTGTTAGGTCATTCCCGAAGTTTCTTTCCCATTGGAGTTTCTACTATGCTCATTTCTCTGATATTGCGAGTGGGAGGGCCGAGCTTTCCTTTCATAAGCTCTTCACCTCCGGACAGCTGGGGTGATGAAGGAGATACTGAAGAATGGATCGCCCTTAGGGGATGAGTCCCGGAGATCATATGGAGAGCGCACAGGAGGGGCGCAGAGATCACACGGAGAGCGCACATATGCGCTTCCAGTGTGACCTTTGTGGTTCCCGTTGGGACGTATGGTAGGAAGTGTACGCGGGCTCCCCATGGTTTGAGTGAATTTCTCCTCCTCCCTGATTTGGATTCTGGGCTCGCCCGCCTGGGAAATCTTTCACCACATGGGGAGGGGGTGATAATGTGCCGCCCCGACACCTTGTCCTTGAGCCTTGGCAAGGTAGGGGCAGTACTCACTCGGTTTGGGAGAGCGTTCCAGCGCTAGGGTCCGCGGCTTCCTACCTACTCGCCAGGGGGCCTTTCGGTTGGATGGTTCGAGGCAATATCCCGTCCACCCTTTCCGATCGCCCTGATATCTCGGTTGGGTCACCGAGATATCATTATTAACCGAAGCTGGTCGCAACGATTGGTCCATGTCGCCTGCCCATTATCGGCGCGAGTTGACTATTTGCGGTTTATCCAGCTCATCGGTCAGGACGCCGGAGCATCACAGTCGCCCAGGTCTGCTTTGGAGTAGTTGCCCGAGTTTTGTACTTGTCTTTATTTTATGCATTTCAATGCTCTTATAACGCCTCTCAGGCATTTGTAATTGATTTTGACGGCAATGGAATAAAGAGAGTTTTTCTGTTTCTCAATCTTCATTTTTCCTGTGCCAATTTATTGTTGCTGGACATGGGGTACGTGGCATTCGGTTTTAGGTGAGGATCTCGCGCCTTCCGAACTAATCGGGGCTTGCAAGCTGCCCTAGTCCAAACAGAGGATTAGAGATTGTTCGGTGGTAGAATACGCTCCTTATCTTGGTTAGAAGCTCGGAGTTTTATGCCTTGTCCCCATTGATGATACCGAATGCTTATGGCTCGGCCTTGCCGAGGTTTGGAGAATTTGCCACTTGGCCCTGCCAAGGTTCGAAAAATCTGTTGTTCGGCCCAGCCGATGTTCGAAGAATTTACTGCTCGGCCCGACCGAGGTTCGTAGATGTTTTACTTGGCCCTGCCAAGGTTCGAAGAGTTTGTTGCTTGGTCCTACCGAGGTACGGAGAACTCATTGCTTGGCCCAGCCGAGGTTCGGAGAACTTGTTGCTCGGCCCTGCCGAGGTTCGGAGAACTTTTACTTGGCCCTGCCAAGTTCGGAGAATCTGTTGCTCGGCCCTGCCGAGGTTCGGAGAACATGTTGCTCGGCCCAGCCGAGGTTCGGAGAATTAGGGGCTCGGAGAAGCAACTTAGTTGCCACTATGAGCCGTAGTGTTAGGTCCCTGCGGTTTTTGGTGAGGGGCGTCAGGGTGGTACATGGCCACACTCTTTATTCATGACGTTGCCCTCCCGAGGGGAAGGATTACCGCCCGGCGCGCTGGAGTTCTTTCCTCTTTGCGTTTCTCGAAAAAGGGGGCCAGCTTAAAAGAGCTTGGGAAGCGTCGAGAGCATTCATTACGGGGGACCGGCAGATCAGGAGATACTCTGTTCAGGGGGGTTCCCGAACAGTCCGGCGACATTTACCTATCTTGCTCGGGATGGGGCATGGCCCTTTGGATTCCGTAGGCGCTAGTTAAAGCGACGACACGCAGCGAATTCTCACAGGTCGGTATTTATAGCCCGACTGATCGAGATACTCGCCTGAAGAGTATAAATACCGATGAGCGGGGTGCTGGTGCTTACCATCCTTTCGGTTCAGTCTTTAAGCAACTTTCAACATGGCTTTTCAAGGTGGAGAGCAATCACCTGACAGACTAGGTGTGGTGATCAACGGTCTGAGGCGTTCAGAGGGGAGTCGCCTCACCATTACAGTTGATGGCCAAGCCTTGGCGTCAGCCTTCGCAAGCCACGAACGGCTTGAGAAGGTTGTCGAGGAGTATGTCGCTGTCTCTACGAGGGAGGCGGAGGCCCTGCGCCGGGTGGCGGACCGGCAGAGGGAAGAAATAGTGTCACTCCCCAGCAGGTCGCCGATCTTACTGAATGCTGGAGGACCTGCTGGCATCTGGGAGTGACACTGAGCCCTAGCCAGGGCTTCTCTCTCTTTTCTTTTTTCTTTTTGTTTCTTTTGTTTCTCTTTTTGTATTTTCCTTTTTTAATCAATGAAAAAACCTTTTTGATAACCTCTCATTTTATGGGATTTTAGCTCTGAGAAATGTCACTCGTATATGATTGAATGGTTGGGGAGCCTGGGTGGCTCTACCGGTTCACGCGCTGAGTCACGGTTTTGTTTGAGACAGCGCTTTGTTCGGAAGGTTATAGGGGCATTGCCCAAAGATTTTAGCAGCAAAAAAAGGGGGAATTCTCCGGCTTTGCCTGGGGTTCGTGGCCGGTCATGTAGGGCTTGTTGAACCTTTAGGGGTTTACCGGAGGCGTATCCTTAGCGTCCGTTTAAGGTTTTTGCTCAGTGTGCCTTTTCTCAAATTGGCCGAAGTTCTGGGGACTATTTGGAAGCCCTTCGGCTTTAATCGGGGCCCGCGCACTTTGGCTTTCTGCGGGACTTTAGTTCGAAGAGTTATTACTCGGCCAAGCCGAGGTTCGGATATTAGTTGCTCGGCCCAGCCGAGGTTCAGAGAATTTTTACTTGGCCTTGCCAAGGTTCAGAGGATTTGTTGCTCGGCCCAGCCGAGGTTCGGAGAATTTTTTACTTGGCCCTGCCAAGGTTCGGAGATTTGTTGCTCGGCCCAGCCGAGGTTCGGAGAATTTTTTACTTGGCCCTGCCAAGGTTCGGAGGATTTGTTGCTCGACCCAGCTGAGGTTCGGAGAATTTTTACTTGGCCCCGCCGAGGTTCGAGAATTTGTTGCTCGGCCCAGCCGAGGTTGGAGAATTTTTTACTTGGCCCTGCCAAGGTTCGAAGGATTTGTTGCTCGGCCCAGCCGAGGTTCAGAGAATTTTTTACTTGGCCCTGCCAAGGTTCGGAGATTTGTTGCTCGGCTCAGCCGAGGTTCAGAGAATTTTTTACTTGGCCCCGCCAAGGTTCGGAGATTTGTTGTTCGGCCCAGCCGAGGTTCGGAGAATTTTTTACTTGGCCCTGCCAAGGTTCGGAGATTTTTTACTTGGCCCTGCCAAGGTTCGGAGATTTGTTGCTCGGCCCAGCCAAGGTTCGGAGAATTTTTACTTGGCCCTGCAAGGTTCGGAGGATTTGTTGCTCGGCCCAGCCGAGGTTCGAGAATTTTTACTTGGCCCGCCAAGGTTCGAGAATTTTTACTTGGCCCTGCCAAGGTTTGGAGAATTTGTTGCTCGGCCCAGCCGAGGTTTGGAGAATTTTGTGGCTCGGCCCAGCCGAGGTTCGGAGAATTTTTTACTTGGCCCTGCCAAGGTTTGGAGATTTTTACTTGGCCCTGCCAAGGTTCGGAGATTTGTTGCTCGGCCCAGCCGAGGTTCGGAGAATTTTTACTTGGCCCTGCCAAGGTTCGGAGAATTCTGTTCAGATAGGTAGCTCGGTCGTGCCGAGGATTGATAAGCAGCACCTGTTTCCTTTCGATTTTTGGCAATGTAATGCATGATGATTCACGTTGCAAATTACGGAAGCATGTGCCGACATGAAGGTATAATAAAGTATATAAAAGTGACTTATAGAGGACATACCCTACTGATAATACTTACGGAGATTGTCCGCGTTCCACGTCCGGGGAACAGACTTTCCGTTTAGATCTTGCAGCTTGTAGGTTCCGGTCCAATGATCTCCGCTATTTGGTATGGGCCTTCCCAGTTTGGTGCCAGCTTTCCTTGTTCCAGTGGTTTGGAGACAGAGGCTTTTCGGAGAACAAGATCGCCAGGCAGGAAGGCTTTCCCTTTGACTCTGGAGGCATGGTAGCGGGCCATCCTTTGTTGATAAGCAGCTACTCTGATCCGGGCCTTCTCTCTGATCTCCTCTATCAGGTCGAGGTTGGTGCGGAGCTGTTCGTTGCTGGCTTCCTCTGAGTAGCTTTCCACCCGCAACGATGGGAGGCCTATCTCCACAGGGATAACGGCCTCCGTGCCGAAGGCCATCCGGAATGGGGTTTCGCCTGTTGGGATTCTCGGGGTGGTGCGGTAGGCCCACAAAACATGATGCAGCTCATCCGCCCACCTGCCTTGGGCTCGGGAAAGGCGAGCTTTGATCCCCTGAAGGAGGGTCCTGTTAGTCACTTCGGCCGCTCCGTTGGCTTGTGGGTGTCCGACCGAGGTAAGGTGATGACGGATTCATGCTCCTCACAGAACTGGCGGAACTTAGAATTATCGAACTGCTTACCGTTATCGGTGATTATAGTATGCGGGAGGCCGAACCGGCAGATGATGGACCTCCATACAAAATCTCTGGCCCGTGCTTCGGTTATTTGTGCAACTGCTTCCGCCTCGACCCATTTAGTGAAGTAGTCGATGGCGACGAACAGAAATTTCGCTGCCCCGTGGCAAGCGGGAACGGGCCGAGGATGTCCATACCCCATTTGGCAAAGGGCCAAGCGGAGGATATGGGAACTAGGTCGGCGGAGGGGAGTCTTTGAATGGTTGAGTGCCTCTGGCTGGGTCGCAGGCTCGGACCAGATCGTCTGCATCTTTCTGCATGGTCGGCCAGTAATAGCCTTGCCGTAGCACCTTGTGGCATAGGGACCGGCTTCCCAGATGGTTGCCGCAAATCCCCTCATGCACTTCGCGGAGAGCATAATCCGCTTCGGACGGGCGGAGGCATCTGAGTAGTGGCATGGAGAAGGACCGCTTGTAAAGCTGGTTGTCGATCAACACGTAGTGGGTGGCCTGTAGCTTCAGCTTTCTAGCCTCTCTCCGGTCAGGCAGAATCGACCCTTCTTTGAGATATTTAAGAATGGGATCGAACCATGATGGTTCGGCTTCAACTTGCATTATTCGGTCGGCTTCCGCGATGCTGGGCTTCTCTAGGGTCTCCAGGTGGAACTTTTGTTCGGCGTCCATTGATTCCGCGGTCGCCAATCGGGAGAGTAGGTCGGCGTGGGCATTCTCGGATCTAGGAATCTGAATGATCTCAAATTCGGTAAAATGGGGAAGCAGGCTCCGCACCTCTTGAAGATATCGAACCATATTCGGCTCCGGGCTTCAAACTCTCTCCACACGTGACCGGCCACCAGCTGAGAGTCGGTGAAGGCATTAAGCTTCTCCACCTTCAGATTGCGGGCGATTCGGAGGCCGGCTAACAGGGCTTTGTACTCGGCTTCGTTGTTGGAGGCCGGGAAAGAGAACCGGATGCCATATTCAAAAGTTACCCCCTCCGGACTGGTGAGGACCAGACCCGCACCGGAGCGATGGGCATTAGATGACCCGTCGACATGGAGGAGCCACCGGGTCCCAGATTTTGGTTCTTCGGGGGATTCTGGGGTAGAACCATCCTCCGGGATGGTACACTCAAGGAGGAAGTCGGCTAGCACCTGAGCTTTGATGGCTGGGCGAGGCTGGAAGTGTATGTCATGCTCGCTCAACTCGACGGCCCACTTGGTCATTCTTCCTGATGTCTCGGACGGTGGACTACCGCCTTGATGGGTTGATCGGTCAGGACCGTCACAGAATGTGCTTGGAAGTACGGTCGCAGCTTCCGAACGAGGTGATTAAGGCCAACATCATCTTCTAATTCTGCTATACCTCGTCTCCGCATCGCGGAGTAGCCTGCTGACATAGTAGATCGGCTTCTGGACTCTGCCTTCTTCCCGGACCAGTACCAAACAGACGGCACCTTCTGAAACAGCAGGTACAAGAATAGGGTCTCGCCCGGGGCCGGACTACTGAGGAGAGGGGGCGAGCCGAGGTATTTCTTGAGATCTTAAATGATTTTGACATTCAGGAGTCCATTGGAAATTCTTAGCCGACCGAGGGTTTTGAAGAAGGGAGGCATCTCTCGGCTGACCAGCTACAAAGCAGTTAAGGGCTGCTATCCTCCCGGTTAGGCGCTGGACCTCTTTAACAGATGCCGGGGGTGCCATTTGTTGGAGAGCTTGAATTTTCTGGGGGTTAGCTTCGATACCTCGCTGGGAGACCATGAAGCCGAGAAACTTCCCGGAGTTAATGCCGAAGGCGCATTTGGTGGGATTGAGTCTCATCCCATACTTGCGCAGCGTTGCAAAGCTCTCTAGAGGTCCTCGACATGCTGTAATGCTTCTTTGCTCTTGACCAGCATGTCGTCCATGTACACCTCCATATTCCGGTCGATTTGCTCCTTGAATACTTTGTTAACCAGCCTTTGTAGGTTGCAACTGCATTTTTAAGACCAAAAGGCATGACACGGTAACAGTAAGTACCTCGGTCGGTTATGAAGGCGGTCTTTTCTTCATCTTCGGGGCCAACGGATCTGATTGTAGCCTGAATAGGCATCCATGAATGACAGCATCTGGTGACCTGAGGTGGCGTCCACGAGCTGTCGATCCGGGGAAGAGGGAAGCTGTCCTTCGGGCAGGCTTTGTTAAGGTCGGTGAAGTCGATGCAAATCCTCCACTTGCCGTTCGACTTCTTCACCATAACAACGTTCGATAGCCAGCTTGGATAATTCACCTCCCGGACGAAGTTAGCCTTGATGAGTTTGTCTACCTCTTCTTCAATGGCCTTTTATCGCTCCAGGGCGAAGCTTCTCTTTTTCTGCTTAATGGGCCTGTGCATCTCGTCCACATTGAGACGATGGACGAGAACCTCGGGGCTGACCCCTGGCATGTCGGAGCGGACCAGGCGAAGATGTCAGCGTTGCTTCGGAGGAACCTGATCAATCTATGCTGAGGTTCGCCCTTGAGCAGCGACCTGATTTTTATGGTTCGGTCGGGACGAGCCTCATCCAACGGTACCTCCTTCAGTTCCTCTGCCGGTTCTCCTCGCTGTTCGGCGAAGTCCTCTCGAGCATCTAGCCCATCAACTTCTGGCATTCTAGACTGAAGGCTTGTAACGAAGCACTGCCGAGCCATGGCTTGACTTCCTCGAACAACTCCAACTCCTTGCTTGATGGGGAATTTCATGGATAAATGCGGGATGGAGACAACTTCCTTGAGGGACATCAGACCGGGTCTGCCGAATATTGCGTTGTGTGGAGACCTGAGGTTGGTTACCAGGAAGTCTGTCTGGATAATGGCCACAAGGGGCCAGGCTCCCGCGCGGACCGTCAGGGTGACGACCCCCTCCGGGACGATGATGTCGCCTGTGAATCCATTAGGGTGGAATCCACGGCTCGAAGGTTTTCCATGAGTAATTTCATCCTGGCAAACACATCGAGGTACAAAACGTTTACCGAACTTTCACTATCAACAAGGATTCGGCTTACATCATAGTTATTTAGATTTAGGGATACAACGAATGCGTCATCATGGGGGAACTGTATCCCTTGGAGATCATCATCGGAGAAGGAGAGCTCGCCCATCCGGGCCCTCTTTGGTGCCGATCCTTCACCGTCGTCCCTGGGGCTCGACCCGCCGGCCTCCTCAATCATGTTGATGCGGCCGATTATGGGCGGATTTGGTGGAGGAGGAGTTTGTTGAAGTTCGGGCTGGCGGTCACCTCCTTGTCCTGGCTCGGGCGCCCTCCTGAACTGATTCAGTTGCCCCCGCTGGATCAGCCTCTCAATTTCATTTTTCAGCTGCCAGCATTCTTCAGTGTCGTGGCCATGCTCCCGGTGGTAGCGGCAGTACTTGGTGGGGTCTCTTCGGATCGGGTTCCCTCGGAGAGGAGCCGGCCGGGGGAGCTGGCGCTCTATTTCCATAAGAATCTGCGCCTGGGGCACGGTCAGCGAAGTGTAGCGATCGAATCGCCTGGGAGGGCTCCGGGAGTGATTCTTAGCGGCAGCGGGGGAACTCTTTGGCGGCGAGGTGGACTTGGCCGACGGACGGGACGGTGCCTGTCGGGACCTTTGGGCTCCTTCTTCTTTGCCAGCTCGGCGCGGGCAACTCTCCGCGATTCTTCGACCCTAGCGTATTTGTCCGCTAGGGCCATCATATCAGAGAGGCTAGGGGGGTAGCTGACTTCCATAGCCAGGTAGAAGTCGCTTTCCTTTGAGACTCCCCCTACTAAGGTGGACATAGCCACCTCATGATTAAGGTCGTCCACCTCTAACATGGCCTTATTAAAATGGCCAAGATAATTTCTCAAGGACTCCTTATCTCTCTGCTTAACTTCGGAGAGGGAGTCAGATCTTCGTCGGTGGCGGCGGCTGCTGACGAACTAGCCAATAAAAAGGCAGCTCAGCTCACCAAATGAATCGATGGAACCTGGCTTCAAGGCATTGAACCAGGTTCGGGCAGATCCTCTGAGGGTGGAGGGGAAGGTGCGGCAGAGGACCGCGTCGGATGCTCTGTGGAACATCATTATTGATCGGAAGCTGCTAAGATGGTTGTCCGGGTCAGAAGAGCCATGGTAGGGTTCGACGGCTGGTAGCTTGACATGGGAAGGGATCATTTCCTTCATAATCCCTTTAGAGAAAGGGATGCCCTGCTCCGCCTTGGGCTGAGACAGATGGGCCTGCTTGGCAGCGTCCAGCTCCTGACGCATCTCCTGGATCTGTCGTCGGATCTCCTCTTCAACGGTCAGAGGAGGAGCTGGACGAGAGGATCGCAAGGACGGCGTCAATCATGGTGGGAGGTCACTGGGGAGAGGGACCGGGCTTGCCAAGATCTGGGAGGATCTCTGTCGTAACCGCCTCGCGGGACTGGTTTGTCCCCTTTAGGTCGATGTGGGGGGTCCGCGGATTTGTGTGAACCGGAGGAGGAGGTTGCCGGCGAAGAAGGAATCGTGGCCTCCTTATGAAGGTGCGGAGCGGGAGGAGCCACAAGGCGCTCCTGGACCAGGTGAGTCAGGGTCTGGACTTGCTGGACCAGCGAGGCAAACTGATCCTGGGTCACCGGGATGGCAGGCGGTGACGGGGTTTCGATTGGTGGAGGTTGCGGCGCTACACCGCTCACCGGATCAGGCCTCTGGGAAGCGGCCTGATCCTGGGCTTCAGAGGTTGCTCTTCTCCGATTGGCCATTAGAGAGGTTCTACTCCAGACCGAGATCCTTATCTCCTTTCTTCAAGTTTTAATGGGACTTGAGACCCTTCCTCTAGCGCCAATCTGATGCTGCCGGGATCCATCCTCCGACTCCGGCGCAGTCGATCTCCAGGGGCGGACCTGCACACAAGTCCTCGCACGAGAGGCGTTGGGGGTGGCCCTCCGCGGAAGACCCTCTGACGCTCAAGTCAGTGGGAGAAAATCGGCGATCAATCAGAAGATGGGGAGATGGATCTCTCCAGGGAGTCTCTCTAGGCGGCCGATCGGGAGCTCCAGGGGGAGAGCACCGACAAGCAGCTGGCGAGAGCGGGAGAGTGAGAGTGAGGGTGTGAGCGCCTACCTGAAAGAATCCGGGAGTGTCATATTTATAGGTTGTCACCTGGATCTTGAGCGCCTTCTGGAAGGTTCAAAGGTTGTTAGGATATGGAGACGGATCGAATCGGGCCGTTGGGATCTATATCTTGTTTGTTAGGGGATCGACGGCTAGGAGAGCCCCTTTACGGTTTGAGATCTGGTAGGTGTGTAGGTCCTAGGTAGCCGTATTAGGTTCTAGACCACTTCTCAACATGATTCCCTGCCTGAGATGTTGTTACGATAGGCCTAGGCTCTCCAGCGTCAGGTTCCACGGAGGTGAGTACTGGATCGTAGATCGCTCAGTGAAGCCGAGCCATAAAAACTCAGGAGGAAATGAGCTACAGGAAGCTCGGGGGAGCCGAGCTACGGAAGCTCGGGAGAGCCGAGCTGTGGGAGCTCGGGGGATCCAAGCTATGGGAGCTCGGGGGAGGTGAGCTACGGAAGCTCGAGAAAGGCGAGCTACGGAAGCTCGGGGACAATTTGGCGGGCGAAGGGATGGGTCGATCTTAGTCTTCTCGCACGGATATTGATGCAATGATGATTTTATCCCTCAACATAAAGGATTTGGATTCAAAAATAATTGGAATTGGATTCTAATTCTCTATGAACAAACACTTGAAAATAGAATTAGTGATTCCAATTTCGATTCCGATTCCACATAATCATTTCCACGAACCAAGAGGTCCTAAGTTTTTTTAAATATTTAAATATTTAAAATATGTTTTTTATAAATAATTAAAAAAGAAAAAGAGTAGTAGCAGGTTCACGAATCTTTATTCTCCATTAGATGAGGTTGGAGACTAAACTTATTATCCCGAAAGGGCATGACATGAGATATAAAAAGTTGAAGTTTGGATGATGTAAGTAAAAATTATTCTTAATCCATTCATTTTTATTCCTATATGTAGAAAATAATAAATCCTGCTATATAAAATCATACATAAGCATATAGTTAAATGTGATATTTCTACTTAAGAATTACTTGCGACAAGTAAATGATAAATAACAAAATCACATTGCTAAACATGAGGTAAAATAAATAAGGATAAAACTTACATACATGCGGGCTCTACGATGAGATCTATCTCTTTCCTACTTTTAATTACATAGAACTAAAGTAGCATTTTCAATGTTTATAAAGAAGAATACACTCGCACCTCACATCATATGTATAGAATAACTATCCAAATAAAAAATTTTATTTTTTTGTCAAATTTTATTTTCAAGATTAAATATCCAAATAAAGAATTTGTAAAATCTAGAATTCTAAAATATTATATTTTGAACACTACATTTCAAATTTCAAAATTATTAGACAAAAATTAATTTTTAAGAATAATCTTCTAAATAGGGAATTTATATATTTTAAAATTTTATAATATTATATTTTAAATAACTATTTGTAATTTAAATGCCGGCTTAGCTAGTTCTGAATAGAGTAGAGTGAAGGAAGCAGATTCATGTAGCCAACATGTAGTTGAGAAAAAGCTTAGATGAATTAAATTAAGTTGTATAATATTACATTTTAAAATTTTATATTTTAAAATTTTATAAATTATTAAAATATCTCAACCTAATGTAATCTTAATTTTGACCCGAACGAATCCTCTACGTTACATACTTTGTCCCACAGATGCTACGCATGCTTGGATGGTTATCCTTGAAAAATAACAAAGAAGTTATTAATACGCATAGAGTGGACGAATAATAAGTATCATATCCAGGACACATATGATATATATTATTAGACTCCATGACCGAAGCAAAGAAAATTTTATGAATCGAGTAGTTGCTTACAACACAACCAACCATATGATTGGGTGTTGCATAGGTGGCATAGAATTTTGGTGGCCATATGTTAAAGCTCTATTTAACATTGATGATTAGAAATGCATAAAAAATTGACTAATTTATAAAAACAATCCAAACCATCATTTCAATTTAGTTTGAATTGAATTTTTAAAATACTAATATAAATGTACACTATAGTTAAAATTAAGATGCTAAAGGCATATGTGAGTGTGAATAATTAGTTTATGTGAGAGCTTTTTTATTATAAATAATTAAATTGCCCTTTGATTGCATAAAATTTATTATTAAAATTTATATTATTAAAATTTTTTGGATCAGTTTAGTTTGATTTAATTTACTTTACTAAAACAATCGATTTGATTTTGATTCTGATTTTGAAAAATATTAGTTTGAACCCATTTGATTTCAAAAATATTTCTAAGACTATCCAATCTGACCTGTTGATGATACGATAACAAAAGGTGGTGCATGGGATTTCTATCTTATCTCCGACTAGAATAAAACGAAATTCTGGGTACGTTGGGGTCCATCACTCGAATCCCACTAACCGCCGTACTCGTGCCAGCATCCTCTGTTTTCGCCCAGCTCAAGCGATAATGTCGTGATAATAATAAAATAATATATAAAACATTAGGAAAAGTATAGTTTTGGCCTTCAAACTTCGAACCAAAATTCATTTATGTCCTCCAAACTGGTGTTTTTAAGATTCTTCTATTTCTATGGCTAAACTTTATGCAGTATAGATTAGTATCTATATATTATTCGAAGATTTCATACTCACAGTTTTTTTATTGAAGGAGATTCTCTATCTGTCATCCAGTGACTTCAGTTGGGATATTGCAATCATATCACATCAATCCTCTTCTCTATGATATTCGGGCTGCTCTACGGGATTCTCACAGAGTCCACATTCGATACATATACCAAAAAACTAATTTAGCGGCTGACGGGATAGCGGCGGGTGTGGCCCATCATGTGGGATTTTAGACATGGAATAAGGATGACCCCTATCCCTTAGCTCTTAAGTAAATTTTATATTCTGATATTTTTAGGCTGACTCGCACGAGATTAGTGTGATCGCCCATCTGTACCAAAAAAAATATATTACAATTCTAATGTTTAATTATATAAAATAATTAAATTAAAAAAATAACTACAATTAAGATGATATACTGATTATTTTATAAATTTCACTGTAAAAAATATAAATTTTAAGAGTAAAATGAATTTTAACTATGATGACGCCTGATCACCGGCCCTGAACATCGGGAGAAGAGAGATGCTTAATTTGTTGTCCTTCGCCTGATCGGATGGCCTGCAAAAAGTCCCAAGACCGAAGGGAAGCTCCGGTGGGGACCCTCCGACGCTCAAGTCAGTAACAGGGGTCACAGCTGAGGAAGAGCTCAGACGAGCTCTGGGAGAAAAAATGAGTCCTCAGAAAGATAGGAATTTCTTTCTGGGTATCAGGGTAGCAAGTGTATGAGTTTGTGTTACCTTATTCTTGAGTGGACCTTCCCTTTTGTAGGGGGTTGACCCCTGCGCGACCACGTGGAGTTCCGTGAGAAAGGAATGTCCGCCGGGTTCGTAAGGGCTGCGTGAATCTTGGCTGGTTGGTGGGTCCTATCCCATCGGAGAAGGAGAAAAATGGCGGTTGGTGAGCCACATCCCATCGGTCAGGAGAAAGGCGGTTGGTGAGCCACGTCCCATCGGTCAGGAGAAAACGGCGGTTGGTAAGCCACGTCCCATCGGTCAGGAGAAAAACGGCGGTTGGTGAGCCATGTCCCATCAGTCAGCGGGGCTGACAGGTAGTTAGGTCCAGTCCCATCAGCGGCGTGGCCAGCGGGTAGTTGGGCCTGAGGATGCCATGCGGCGTGGGTCAGAAGGACGGGGCGCAAATAGCTAGGACTATTCTGGGTCCATCCTGAAGGTGTCGGGGCGGGGCCGACCAGGGATGGTCGGGGCCAACACGGCTGGCCCGGAGAAGCTGGAACCAGAGGGGCCGACCTGGGAAGGTCGGGGCCGACTTGATCGACTTGGAGGTGACGGGGCCGAGCGGGGCTGACCTGAGAAGGCCGGGGCCGGCTTGGCCGACTTGGAGGTGACGGGGCCGAGCGGGGCCGACCTGAGAAGGCCAGGGCTGACTTGGCTGACTCGGAGGTGACGGGGCCGAGCAGGGCCAACCTGAGAAGGCCAGGGCCGACTTGGCCGACTCGGAGGTGACGGGGCCGAGTGGGGCGGACCCGAGAAGGCCGGGGCCGACTTGGCCGACTCGGAGGTGATGGGGCCGAGCGGGGCCGACCTGAGAAGGTCAGGGCCGACTTGGCCGACTCGGAGGTGCCGGGGCCGACTTGGCCGACTTGGAAGTGCCGGGGCCGAGCGGGGCCGACCTGAGAAGGCCAGGGTCGACTTGGCCGACTTAGAGGTGTTGGGGCCAACCTGGGCAGGTCGGGGCCAACTTGGAGGTGCCGGGGCCGAGCGGGGTCGACCTGTGAAGGTCGGGGCCGACTTGGCCGACTTGGACGACTTGGAGATGCCGGGGCCAAGCGGGGCCGACCTGAGAAGGTCGGGGCCAACTTGGCCGACTTGGAGGTGCCGGGGCTGAGCGGGGCCGACCTGAGAAGGCCAGGGCTGACTTGGCCGACTTGGACGACTTGGAGATGCCGGGGGCCGAGCGGGGCCGACCTGAGAAGGTCGGGGCCGAGCGGGGCCGACCTGAGAAGGTCAGGGCCGACTTGGACGACTTGGAGATGCCGGGGGCCGAGCGGGGCTTAGAGGTGACGGGGCCGAGCGGGGCCGACCTGAGAAGGTCGGGGCCGACTTGGCCGACTTGGAGGTGGTAGGGCCGAGCGGGGCCGTCTTAAGGTTTCGATTTTGCCATAATTATCCTTGTGGCTGCGTCAGCCACATCAGATGCCCCCCGCCCCTGAGAGTGAAGGGCCACGCGCCCGTTGCCCTTTGGGCGAGAGGGGCACGAAAATTCAAAGAATGATTTCTCTTTAGTGCACTTTTAATGGCTTGGTGAGCTAGCGCGTCATCCTGAGGCAGTGTCGCTTCGAAAATCTTCTGTAATCATGCGGTAGGTGGGAGATGACGTTAGCGCCGTACGCCTTGAAGAGGAAACTTATCGGGGAATGGGAAAAGGTGAGGGCCATCATCTCTTCTCTGTCTTCTATGCCTTGCGATTGGCCGGGGATCACGCTCCTTGGGGCGAATCGAGTTGGCACGTCTCAGGCGCAGGCGAGATTCCGGTGGACAGCCCATGGCGCAATAGGAGAGTGCCGCGTGGCGGGCCCTTGATTATCGCCCTTTGGAAATGGGGGTATAAAAGCACCCCAAGGGCTTGGGTGATGGCCCAGATGGCAACCCAAGAGGGGGGTGAATTGGGTTCTTAAAAATTTAACCTTTTAAAAACTATGTGCTTTGGAATATATAAAATTAAGTGCAGGATAAATATTAAGCACAAATAAAGAGATAGAGTGAGAGAGTCAAAACACGGCAAACACAAGGATTTTATAGTGGTTCGGTGTATCCAACACCTACGTCCACTCCCAAGTATCTCTTGGGTCCACACTATAATCTACTTTATTACAACCGAGTTGTTTTACAAGCTCACAACTCAAAACTTGTTGTTTCCCCTGGGATTACAACGAACCCAGCTGGTTTTCCGGGCTCACCAGCACAAAACCCAACCACAAGCTATCCTTCGCTTGTACCGAGGTATACCACCTCCACTAATTCAATCCCTTGATTGAACTAGCAAACAATAAATGAGAATAGAGTTCAAGTACACAGCAGCTCCTCAAATGAGCAAATAAACAAAGTAATAAACAAGGTTCAGGAAAGCCTATTTGAAGATCTTTAAATGCGTGCTTTCTTCTTTTCTTCTTTTTCTCTTCTTCTTTGAAAGATTGAATTAGGGCCTCAGCTCAGATTCTTCAGAAACTTGCAGTTGAGAAGTTGGAAAAATCAGGGCTTTTGCTCTCTTTTTCTTCACTTGAAAAATCTTTCGATTTTGAACTTGAATCACTTGGAATTCTCTTGAATCTCTCTTCAGAAGATAGACATGGATTCGGAGATTTCTCTTTGAAAATTTCTCTCTCCTTTTTTTTGTTTTTGTTTTTATTTTTCTATCACTTTTAATCGGACGGTTTCCCCTTTTTTATAGAACTCTCAATCCAGGTTTTAGGTGGGAAATATAGCCGTTGGAGATGTTTGGATTCTTCTGCACACAAAGAAAATAGCCGTTAGAGGTTAGGTAAAAAGAAATCTTACCGTTGAAGTACGTTCTGACAGATAAAAAATCCATTCCTGACAGGTTGGAGTCGGCTCCAACTTTTCAGGTGTCGGCTCCAAGTCGGGTGTTCAAAAATAGTAAAGAAAAAGTTGTTGGGGAGTCGGCTCCGAAAAAGGTAAGTGTCGGCTCGTCGCTTTCGGGAGTCGACTTGGGAAACTTTAAGTGTCGGCTCCAGAATGGTCCATAAAATACGCTCTCTGTTCTCAGGTTAGAGTCGGCTCCAAAAACTCAGGTGTCGGCTCCCAAAATCTCAGGTGTTGGCTCCCGAATTCTATGTGTCGGCTCCAGAAACTGAAACAGAATACACTTCTCTGTATCTCATGTTGGAGTCGGCTCCGAAACCTTGGGTGTCGACTTCGGACCTTGCCAAAATCTCAGAAACTTTCTGATACGCCTTGGGGTCAGCTCCTTATCATTTGGGTGTCGACTCCAGGCTCTGAACTTTAAAAATTCCTTTTAAAATATTGATTCAAAACATGTTTCTTTATCCTTTTGATTGATCAAACATTTTAAATCCCTGAAATACTTGTTAAATCAATTAGAAACAAAATGAATATACTTATGTCTTTTATTAATCATCAAAATTATTGACCCAATTATTGATTTTGATGATTAATAAAAGATATGAGTATATTCATTTTGTTATTAATAAATTTAACTAGTGTTTCAGGGCTTAAAAAATCTTTGATCAATCAAAAGGCATAAAGAAACGTGTTTTAAATCAAATGTCTAAAGTAAGTTTTAAAATTCAGAGCCTGGAGTCGACACCCAGAAGGTCTGGAGCTGACCCCATGGCCAATCAAATATCTTTCTGATTTTTGGCACGGTCTGGAGTCGACACCGAATGTTTCGGAGCCGACACCCAGAGTTTTGGAGTCGACACTTACATTGTCTGGAGCCGACTCCAATGAGAGAACAGAACGCGTATTTTTGGACTTCTCTAGAGCCGACACTTACAGTTTTTCGGAGCCGACACCCGAATGCGGCGAGCCGACACTCAACTTTTTCGGAGCTGACTCCTCAACGAACTTTGTACTTTCTATTTTTGGTTACCCGACTTGGAGCCGACACCTGAAAAGTTGGAGCCGACTCCAACCTGTCAGGAACGGATTTTCAAAATGCCAGATCAGCTCAAACGGTAATATTTTCTTTACCTAACTTCTAACGGCTATATTTTCTGTATGGATAATCTATCCAGGTACATTCCAACGGCTATATTTCACCTATGGATCCATAAAAAGGGGGATTCATCCGTTTGAAAAACAACAACAAAAAAGAGACGGAAAATAGAGAAAAATCAAATTGAAAAATCCAAGAAGTCTTGAGCAAGAAATCTAGAGAAAAGAATCAAAGTTCAAATCCATCAACTCCAGAAAGCTCAAAGAGAAATCCAAGGCATTCAAAGTTAAAAATCGAAGGATTTGCCAAAAAGAAGAAAAAGGAGCCAAAAGCTCTGTTCTGTGATTTTCCAACTTCTCATCTGCAACATTTGTAAAGAATCCAAGCTGAGGCCTGATTCAACATCTCAAAGGAGAAGAGGAAAATAAGAAAAGAAGAAAAGCTCAAATCCAATATGCTTCAAACAGGCTTTTCTAACCTTGTTTATTTACATTGAATATTTGCTCATTTAAGGGGTTGTTTGTTATTGTAAACTCTATTGTTATTTGTTTTTGCTAATTCAATCAGGGGGATTGAATTAGTGGAGGTAGTATACCTCGGGACAAGCTAGATTAGCTTGGGTTTGGGTTTTGTGCTGGTGAGCCTGGAAAACCAGCTGGGTTTGTTGTGATCCCGGGAAAACAACAAGTTTTGAGTTGTGAGCTTGTAAAACAACTCAACTGTAATCTAGTAGATTATAGTGTGGACCCAAGTGGAACTTGGGAGTGGACGTAGGTGTTGGATACACCGAACCACTATAAAATCCTTGTGTTTGCCGTGCTTCGATTGTCTCACTCTATTTCTTTGTTTGTAGCTGTTATTTATCCTACACTTAATCTTGTTGATTCCAAAGCCAATCATTTTAAAAGCTTAAAAAAAAATTTGAACCCAATTCACCCCCCCCCCCCTCTTGGGTTGTCATCTGGGCCAACAATTGGTATCAGAGCTTGTGCTCATTTGAATTTGGTCTAACGATCAAGAGCTAAAGATCCAAATGGCAGCTCAAGCTAGTTCATCTTATTTAGAAGGTTAATCCACTAATCGACCTCCTTTATTTAATGGAACTAATTATGGTTATTGGAAAGCTAGGATGAAAATTTTTATTCAAGCACTTGACTATGATCTATGGAGCATTATAGTCAATGGACCACACACACCCACTTCTAGAATTAATGGCATGGAGATTCCTAAACCGGAAACGGAATGGGATGAACATGATAAAAAGTTGGCTCAGCTCAATGCTAAAGCCATGAATGTTTTATATTGTTCATTAGATACAAATGAATTTAATCAAATTTCTACATGTATTTTCGCAAAAGAAATTTGGGATAGATTAGAAGTTACCCATGAGGGTACTAATCAAGTTAAAGAATCAAAAATTAATATTTTGGTGCATAAATATGAACTGTTTAGCATGGAACAAACTGAAACAATTACATGCATGTACACAAGATTCACTGATATTGTAAATGGATTAAAAAGTATTGGTAAGATTTATACTAATTCTGAACTTGTGCGTAAAATTCTTAGGTCACTTCCAAGATCATGGGAAGCGAAGGTGACTACAATCCAAGAAGCCAAGGACTTAAATGTTTTACCTTTGGAAGAGCTACTTGGATCCTTGATGACTCATGAGCTAACCATGAAACAACATCAAGAGGAGGAAGTCAAGAAGAAGAAGATAATTGCTCTTAAAGCTATAGAAAGTGAGGAGAGCTGCAGTGATAGTGATGAGGATGAAGAGACTGCACTCCTTGCTAGAAAATTTAAGAAATTCATGCAAAGAAGGAGACCCTTCCACAAGAAAAAATCTGGAACAAAAATGGAAGGAGAAAAAGAAAAAGAGAAGGACAAAGAAAAAGAAAAAGAGCCCTTAATATGTTATGAGTGCAAGAAACCAGGGCATTTCAGATATGACTGTCCTCAATTAAAGAAAGTCTTCAAGAAAAAGAAGAAGGCATATGTTGCAACCTGGAGTGATAGTGAAGAATCCTCTTCCGAGGAGGAACAAAAGGAAGTTGCCAACATTTGCTTTATGGTGAACGACGACGAAGTAAGTACCGAAAACTTCAATGATGAATTTACATTTGATGAATTATATAAGGCTTTCAATGAATTAGTCAATGATTTTAAAATTCTAAAAAAGAAAAATAAGTTTTTAAAAAATAAAAACTTAAATCTGTGTAAAGAGAAAATAATTTAACACTTAAAGTTAAGGATTAAAAGACAATCTTACTCATGAAGTTAAAAAATTGAAATCAGAAAATGAAGCTTTGATTGAAGAAAAAGGATAAATTTCCAATGAAAATGATAGATTAAAGAAGGAAGTTGATAAATATAAAAATATAGTTGATAAATTTACATATAGTTCTGAAAAACTTAACTTATTGTTGAGTAATCAAAGAGCTATATTTGATAAGGCATGATTAGGTTATAGGCCTAACATAAAATAAAAGTATGTCAAAACTTCTTCAGAAAAGAACAAGATAAAAATGAAGTTTTATGTCATTATTGTAACAAAGGGACACAAAGCCTTTGAATGTAATTTTAAGAAAATTAACAAGAATTTAAGTAGTAAAGGAAGGAAAATATGGGTTCCAAAAGGAACAATCTTTATTGCTACTAACCATGAAGGACCCAAGAAGGCTTGGGTACCTAATATAAGACTTGATCATTTTTGCAGGAGTGTCTTGTGGCCAAAAGATCAAAGCGAAAGTGGTATCTCGATAGTGGCTGCTCAAGATACATGACGGGTGACAAGGATCAATTCATCACCCTTGGAAGCAAAAGAGGAGGAGTTGTTACGTTTGGTGACAATGGCAAAGGCTAGATCATGGGGTTTGGTAAAATTCAAATAACTCCCTCCATATTTATTGAAAATGTCTTATATGTTAATGGTTTAAAGCATAATCTAATAAGTATTAGCCAATTATGTGATAAAGGTTTCAAAGTATCATTTTAAGCTTCTATTTGCACTGTTTCTAATCCCATTGATAATAACATTGTATTTACTGGAAATAGAAATGGCAATGTATACTTGATTGATTTAGACAATTTGTCTACTAGTAATCATTACATAGTTGCTAATAATGCTAATATGAATGAGATTGGATGGCTGTGGCATCATAGATTAGGTCATGCAAGCATGCACCTAATTTCAAAATTAATTAGAATGGATTTAGTAAAAGGTCTTCCACAACTAGATTTTGAAAATAACAAAATTTGTGATGCATGTTAATTTGGAAAACAAACTAGAAACTCTTCCAAAATTAAAAACATTGTTTCCACTTCTAGGCCACTTGAACTACTTCACATGAATCTCTTCGGACCTACTAGAACCACTAGTCTAGGAGGAAAGAAATATGGTCTTGTGATTGTAGATGATTATTCTAGATACACTTGGGTATTGTTTTTAGCTCATAAAGATGAGACCTTTCCAATATTTTTGAAATTCTTCAAGAAGGTCACAAATGAGAAAAATAACACCATAGTGTCTCTTAGAAGTGATCATGGTACTGAATTTGAAAATCATTTATTTGAAAACTTTTGCATTGAAAATGGCATCCATCATAATTTTTTAGCACCTAGAACATCACAACAAAATGGAGTAGTAGAAAGAAAAAATAGAACTTTAGAAGACATGGCCCGTACCATGCTATGTGAAAGCAACCTACCAAAGTACTTTTGGATGGAAGCTATAAATATGGCATATTACATTCTTAATAGAGCTTTAATTAGGCCAATCCTTAAGAAAACTCCTTATGAACTATGGAACAATAGAAAACCAAACATAAGTTATTTTCATGCATTTGGTTGTAAATGTTTCATTCATAATAATGGTAAAGATAATCTAGAAAAATTTAATGCAAAATTAGATGAAGGCATATTCTTAGGATATTCAACATCTAGTAAAGCCTATAGAGTGTTTAACAAGAGAAACTTAATTGTAGAAGAATCTATTCATGTAGTTTTTTGATGAATCTTTAGCATCANGATGAAGGCATATTCTTAGGATATTCAACATCTAGTAAAGCCTATAGAGTGTTTAACAAGAGAAACTTAATTGTAGAAGAATCTATTCATGTAGTTTTTGATGAATCTTTAGCATCGAGTTCGGAAAAGATTGATGATGAGGAAGATACAAATTTACTTGAGAGAGATATTGAAAAATTGAATATAGATGTATCTTCAGATCATGAACAAGAAGCTAAAGATGATGAATCTCCTAGTGTTGATGTTGTTGATACTAATCATAATGATGTAGATCTTCCTAGAGATTGGAGATATGCCTATGGTCATCCAAAGGAATTAATTATAGGTGATCCATCTCAAGGAGTAAGAACTAGATCATCAATGAGAAACATCAATAATCATCTTGCATTTGTATCTCAAATTGAACCTAAAACTATTGAAGAAGCTGAAAAAGATAATAATTGGATGTTAGCTATGCAAGAGGAATTAAATCAATTTACTAGGAATAATGTCTGGACCCTTGTAGATAGACCTAAAGATCATTCAGTTATAGGATCAAAATGGGTATTTAGAAATAAATTAGATGAAAATGGCATAGTAATTAGAAACAAAGCTAGATTAGTCGCAAAAGGATATAATCAAGAAGAAGGAATTGATTTTGATGAAACTTTTGCACCTGTAGCTAGATTAGAAGCAATTAGATTATTACTTGCATTTGCATGTCATATGAATATCAATTTATTTCAAATGGATGTTAAAAGTGCATTTTTAAATGGATTTATAAATGAGGAAGTTTTTGTTGAACAACCACCTGGTTTTGAAGATCATAAATTTTCAAATCATGTTTTTAAATTGCACAAAGCACTTTATGGTTTAAAACAAGCACCTAGAGCTTGGTATGATAGGTTAAGCAAATTTCTAATCGAAAATGATTTTTCTAGAGGAAATGTTGATAAAACACTATTTTTGAAAAGAAAAGATAAGGATTTATTAGTAGTACAAATATATGTTGATGATATTGTATTCGGTGCTACTAACAATCTCTTGTGTCAAGAATTTGCTAAGTTAATGCAGGGTGAATTCGAGATGAGCATGATGGGAGAACTCAATTTCTTCCTGGGACTCCAAATCAAACAAGAAAGAGAGGGAATCTTCATCAACCAAACAAAGTACACAAAGGAAATCCTCAAAAAGTTTGGGATGGAATCAATCAAACCCCTCGGAACACCAATGAGTCCTTCATGCAAACTAGACAAAGATGAAGACGGTAAGCCAGTTGATCAAAAATATTATAGAGGTATGATCGGATCACTACTTTACTTAACGGCAAGTAGACCTGATATCATGTTTGCTGTTTGCTTATGTGCTAGATATCAATCTGAACCTAAAGAATCACATTTAATTGCTGTAAAAAGAATACTAAGATACTTGAGTGGAACTAAAAATGTAGGTTTATGGTATTCTAGAGACTCAACACTAAATTTGATTGCTTATTCTGATTCTGATTATGCTGGTTGTAAACTAGATAGAAAGAGTACAAGTGGAGCATGTCAATTTTTAGGAAGTAACTTAATCTCTTGGTTTAGCAAAAAGCAAAATTCGGTTGCATTATCAACTGCTGAAGCAGAATATGTTGCAGCTGGAAGTTGCTGTGCTCAAATCCTTTGGATTAAGCGACAACTTGAAGATTATGGCATAACACTTGATAGAACTCCTATTAGATGTGATAATACTAGTGCAATAAACCTAACTAAAAATCCAATTCAACATTCAAGAACTAAGCACATTGAAATTAGATATCATTTCATTAGAGAACATGTAGCTAATAATGACATTTGTCTAGAATATGTTAATACTGAGGAACAATTAGCCGATATATTTACAAAACCTTTGAGTGAAGAGAGATTTTGTTATCTTAGAGGAGAGTTAGGGATTTGTGATCCGTTGGAATGACTCGAAACCCTTAAGTTCAATTATCTAGATTTCATTCAATATCTTGAAAATTTCTTCATGATTTTAAGGAAAATTCATCTAGATTGTTGAACCAATTGATTCTCCATATTCCAAGGATTTTTATCATATTTATTGATTTTTATTTGATGAGTTTCGGATTTCTGAAACTCTTATCTGTTTTTGAATCTGTCTTGGAGTCGACACCTCAATCTTTGGAGTCGACACCTTATTTCTGTGTCGCTCTCGGTCAGGGACCTTGGAGCCGACACCCGCTTTAGCGGAGCCGACTCCAGTTCGGGCGCTAACCATTTTAGCGAGTTGGAGTCGACACCCGACTTTGCGGGAGTCGACACCTAGTGGACCCTTTTCGACTATTTAGGGCCGAGTCGACACCTCTTCGACCTAATCTTACTCAAATCATCTCCAAATCCTCTCTAAACCCTATCAAAACTTGAGATTCCTTCAATTAATCATTCCCTAGGATTCCATGGCACCTAAGAGAAGGGGAACGATCTATGGTGGTCCGGTGGCAACGAGGAAGCGGACGGCGAGACGCCCAATTCGTCAACCGTCGCCATCTTCGGATTCTTCATCCTCGTCCTCTACTCCTAGTGCGATTCCAGATCCTTCCTCACCTCCTTCACCACACATTGACACTCTAGCCGGTCGGATGATTACAATGGGAAGAAAGGTCAATTTCGGATTTTTTGAAGATGAGGGATTCGCTATTGGACGACAACTAAAGGAAATTGGTTGGGAAAAGGTGTGTTCTTTAGACATTCCTACATATCCTGCTTTAGTTAAAGAATTTTATCAAGATTTGTCAAGAGGAGATGGTGGCATAGTAAGTGTTGTAAGAGGAAAAAGGATACATCTTACTTCCGAGATTCTTGGAACCTTCTTGAGATTCCTACTCTTGGACCTATTGCAAACTCTCACAGTGATAGGTCAGGAGCTTTGTCAAGGATGTTAGGAAGAGATGTTGTTGATTTTGAGGAAATCAGGGCAAATCAGTTGCCTCTTGAGCTTAGATTGTTACATAATATTTGTAGTCGATTTTATTCCCTAAGACTGGTAGGTTCGAGTATGTCTCGGAGCGAGACATTGTGATCATGGATAGTGTTTTGACTGGACAGCCTATTAATCTTCCTGGCATGATGATTTGGTACATGGCAGAGGCTGGTGGCAAGAAGAGATATTCCTTACCCTATGGCATGATCCTAACCTTAGCATTCCGAAGTCAGGGTGTAGTTATCTTAGAAAATGAACCTAAAAAGAACCTAAGGCACACAGATTACTACAGCATCGCTACTGTTCATCGCATGGGGTTCATTAAGGTCAATGGGAACTGGAAAGGAAAGGTCATTCAGAGGACAGGGCAGCTGAGATTGGAGCTTCAGCACCATCAGAAGCTGGACCATCCATGAGACATCCTTCACCGAGCCTAGCAGACCAGAGCCTTCACCGACACCTATGCCTGCTTCAATTCCGAGTGCTTCTGGTTTTTCTGAGTTACAATTAGAGCAATTGAAGACTTTGTTGGCTGAACATGAAGAGAAGATGAATAATAGTTTTGAAAATAGACTTTTGAGTTTAAAAGAATCATTTTACTCCTTAGAAGACAAAGTGAACAAAATTGGATCCTCTCTTGGAACTTCTTCTGAAGCCCTAAAATATGATTTAATGAATATTTTTGATAAGATCAAGGACATTGCTGGTGATTCTGACACATATTCTAGAAGCAATATAGAGCTACAAGAGAATATAAACAATGCAGCTGACTTGGTTCAAAGGAGCTTAAATGATTTTATGAAGATTCAAAAGGAAGGAATGGAAAAGATCTTAGAAGGACTGAAGAAACGCTTCAGTTTTGGATTTAAAGTTTTAGTTTGCTTTACACTTTGATGTAATAGAATATTTTGATGTAATGTTTTGGTAGAATGTTTTGATGTAATGGAATGTTTTGATGTAATGAAACTTATGTATGAAATCTTTTGATGCAATGAAATTTCTTTGAATTAATATTGTCTTATTCAATGAGTTCACTTGTGGTTGAATGTTAAGCTAAATTGTATCTTATCTTAACCTTTTTGTTGATAACAAAAAAGGGGGAGAGAAGATATTGTATATGCATTATTGAACACTTAAGTAATTTGATTAAGTTGATTATTGCATGAATTTTTTTCAAGGGAGAGAAATGAAATTAAGGGGAGAGAAATGAAATTTCAAAATAAGGAGAGAAAATTTCATTTTGAGTTTCATAGGGGGAGCTACCTCATTCAGGGGGAGCTTAACTATGATAACTTATTCCTATCGTAAAACTCTTTAATTAATCATGCATATACTCAATGTTTTTGTCATCATCAAAAAGGGGGAGATTGTTGACCCAATTATTGATTTTGATGATTAACAAAAGCCATGAGTATATTCACATTGTTTCTGACAAATTTATGGAGTGTTTCAGGTATTAAGAAAGTTTAACAATTCAAATATCACTCAAAATTGATTTTAAGATGAGTTTCAAATTGTAATTTTCAAAAGTTCAGACCTTGGAGTCGACACCTATAAGTCAGGAGTCGACACATGGGCGTATCAGAACAGTTCTCAAAATTTGGCACGGTCGGGAGTCGACACATGGATGTCTGGAGCCGACTCCAACCTGAGAAACAGAAGTATGCTTTTCTGCGTCAGTTTCTGGAGCCGACACATGGAATTCGGGAGCCGACACCTGAGATTCGGGAGCCGACACCTAGAATGAGTGGAGCCGACTCTAACCTGAGAACAGAGAGCGTATTTTGGGCCATATTTAGAGTCGACACCTTTTGTTTCGGGAGCCGACACCTGGATGCGGGGAGCCGACACATAACTTTTCGGGAGCCGACCCCTCAACGAAAACTTTTATTACTATTTTTGGATACACGAAGTGGAGCCGACACATAAAAAGTTGGAGCCGACTCCAACCTGACAGGAACGGATTTTCAAAGTGTCAGAACGGCCTCCAACGGTAACATTTTCTCACCTAATTTCTAACGGCTATTTTTCTTGTGTGTAGGAGCAATCCAAGGACAGAAATAACGGCTAGTTTTCCACCTAATCTCGGATTAAAGAAAATCTATAAAAAGGGGAGAACGACCGTTTAAAAGAAGGAAGAGAAAGAAACAAAAAATGGGAGAAAGATCAAAAAATCGAGATATTCAAGAGAGCCATTTCAAAAAGAGAAATCTCTGTGAGCTCGCCCATCTTCTAAAGAAAGATTCAAAAGAAATCCAAGGCGTACAAAGTTCAATTTCGGAGGATTTCAAAGAAGGAAAAGAAGAAGCCAAAACCTATTTTTTCCATCTTCTCAACAACATATTCCTGGGTGAAATCTGAGCTGGAGCTTGATTCAACCTTTCAAAGGAGAAGAGGAAAAGAAGAAAAGAAGCCAAGCCTACATTCAAATCGCTTCAAACAGGCTTTTCTATTCCTTGTCTATTTTTATTGCATATTCGCTCATTTGAGGAGCTGTTTGTCATTGTAAACATTAATTGATTTCATTTGTTTGCTAATTCAATCAGGGGGATTGAATTAGTGGAGGTGGTATACCTCGGGTCAAGCTAGATATAGCTTGAGGTTGGGTTTTGTGCTGGTAAGCCTGGAAAACCGCTGGGTTCGTTGTGATCCCGGGTAAAACAACAAGTTTGAGTTGTGAGCTTGTAAAATAACTCGACTGTAATCAAGAGGATTATAGTGTGGACCCAAGTGAAGCTTGGGAGTGGACGTAGGTGTTGGTTACACCGAACCACTATAAAATCTTTGTGTTTGTAGTGTTTTGATCTCTCTCTGTTGGCCCAGATGGCAACCCAAGAGGGGGGGTGAATTGGGTTCTTAAAAAATTTAACCTTTTAAAATGATTGGCTTTGGAATACACAAGATTAAGTGCAGGATAAATATTAACCACAAATAAAGAGATAGAGAGAGAAAATCAAAACACGGCAAACACAAGGATTTTATAGTGGTTCGGTGTATCCAACACCTACGTCCACTCCCAAGTACCACTTGGGTCCACACTATAATCTACTAGATTACAGCTGAGTTGTTTTACAAGCTCACAACTCAAAACTTATTGTTTCCCATGGGATCACAACGAACCCAGCTGTTTTCCGGGCTCACCAGCACAAACCCAAACCCAAGCTAATCTAGCTTGATCCGAGGTATACTACCTCCACTAATTCAATCCCCCTGATTGAACTAGCAAAAACAAATGAGAATAGAGTTTACAATAACAAACAGCTCCTCAAATGAGAAAATATTCAATATAAATAAAAGGTTAGAAAAGCCTGTTTGAAGCAGAGTTGATTTGAGCTTTTCTTCTTTTCTTCTTTTCCTCTTCTCCTTTGAGATGTTGAATCAGGCCTCAGCTCGGATTCTTCACAAAGATTGCATATGAGAAGTTGGAAAAAATAGGGCTTTTGGCTCTCTTTTCTTCTTTTGAAAATCCTCCGATTTTGAACTTGAATGCCTTGGATTTCTCTTTGAGCTTTCTGGAGTTGATGGATTTGAACTTTAACTCTTTCCTCTTGATTTCTTGCTCAAGACTTCTCGGATTTTTCAATTTGTTTTCTCTCTATTTTTTCCATCTTCCGTCATTTTTTCAAATGGACGGACTCCCCTTTTATAGATTCTTCTTTTATCCAAGATTAGGTGAAAAACTAGCCGTTATTTCTGTCCTTGGATTCCTCCTACACATAAGAAAAGTATCAGTTAGAGATTAGGTGAGAAAATATTACCGTTAGAGGCCATTCTGACATTTTGAAAATCCATTCCTGACAGGTTGGAGTCGGCTCCAACTTTTCAGGTGTCAGCTCCAAGTCGAGTATCCAAAAATAGAAAGTAAAAGTTTGTTAAGGAGTTGGCTCCGAAAAAGGTAAGTGTCGGCTCGTCGCATTCGGGAGTCGGCTCCAGAAAACTGTAAGTGTCAGCTCCAGAGTAGTCCAAAAATATGCTTTCTATTCTCGTATTGGAGTCGGCTTCAGAGACTGTAAGTGTCGGCTCCTGAAATCTAGGTGTCGGCTTTGAAACTCTGAGTGTCGACTCCTGACCGTGCCAAAAATCAGGAAAGCATCTGATCCGCCATGGGGTCGGCTCCAAACCTTCTAGGTGTCGACTCCAGGCTCTGAATTTTGAAACATACTTCTAGCAATTGATTCAAAAACGTATTTTTTATCCTTTTCAATTGATCAAATCTTTTTAAGCCCTGAAATACTTGTTAAATCTATTAGTAATAAAATGAATATACTCATATCTTTTTATTAATCATCAAAATCAATAATTGGGTCAACACTCTCTCTCTACTTTAATTGCCTGTGCTAAGCTTCGATTAACTCCATTCGCTTGCATACTTTGATATCAATCGATTTAATTTCAAAAAGAGTTAAAATTTTTAGAACCCAATTCACCCCCCTCTTGGGTTGCCATCTGGGCCAACACAAAGTGCATCTCTTATCAAAAGCCTCGGCCAAAGCCGAAGTACGTCACTTATTGAAGCCTCGGCCAAAGCCGAAGTACATCTCTTATTAAAAGACTCGGCCAGAGCCGAAGTGCGTCACTTATTATAAGCCTCTGTCAAAGCCGAAGTGCATCGCTTATCAAAAGCCTCGATCAAAACTGAAGTGCATCTCTTATTAAAAACTCGGCCAGAATCAAGTGTGTCTCTTGTTGAGAGCCTCGGTTAGGGCCAAAGCGCATCCCTTGATATTAAAAACTTCGGCCGGAGCCGAAGTGCATCTCTTGATATCGAAAGCCTCGGCCAAGACCGAGTGATGAGAATAAACATTTTGAAGATAGCAACGACCACAAAAGTTGCGAAATTCTTCTTTTCATTCATCATAAAAAGAATAACAAAAAGGAAAGAAAAAACACATGAGCCCTCACTAGGGCTTATCATTTTCTTCGAGCGCTGCTGAGCTCTCCCACGCCACTGAGTTGACTGAGCAATCTGTCGTTGGAGAAATGCTACTACCCCTCAGCCGGCTGTTGGCTCGACGAAGGAGCTCGATCTCTCTCGTAGAAACAGCCAGATATTGCTCGGCCGCCCTCTGAAGTCGTTCGCGGTCTGTGAACAGTGACGCCAAGACCTTCTCGTCAAAGGTTACCGTAGTGCGGCCCCTATGGGGCCCCCCGTAGCCACTGCCGCCGTTACCTGGCCTCCCTCCATCCTCAGAAGCCATCCTACTATCCCAAGCTTAGGGAGGCCAATAGGAGATGTGATTAACGATGGTGTCCCCCATCCATATTTAAACTACTTCTGGAGAGTATTTCGATCACCCGGGCCATTAATTTCTACTCGCGGAAACTCGCCATGCGTCACCACCTCAGTAAGCGCTCGCGGGAAATGAAGAGTTCCGCCCCTCGTCGAAGAGGATCATTAATAACATTGAGGCGCTCAAGAAGCTTCCCCTTTTTGGGACTAGACTCCCTCCGATTTGCCGGACCCCTTCGAAGTAAATAACCTCGAAAGTCTGCTGGACTCCCTCGAATTAGACATCCTCAAAAAACGCGGAGAAGAGGGAAAAAGTGCATCAGCGACCGGCACTGGAGAACATGGCTCGCCCACTTCGAAAATGGCTGATTTACAGGCCTCGGGCGCCCCCTGCATCACTCGGATAGCTCCCCATCCTCTTTGGCCATCCGGGCCTGAATCTACAGTTGCAACAAGGGCCAGGTAAAATATCAAAAACCCTCAGCAACACCGAGCGATCTTTGTACCTTGGCAAGGCCAAGTAAAATATCAAAAACCTTGGCAACACCGAGCGATCTGTTGGGAATTATATCCTAAAGCCAATCATTTGATGATTGTGCTGATGTAAATTGTATATAAATTGATATATTAATAAAAGTTATTTGGCAGTTTATTCATTACAAGAACATCTTCTTAATACTCCTGAAAGTAATGAAGCCCTTAGGATCTTCCTCACGATAAAGGAGGATTTATCTTAGAAGGTCCTTAAAAGAGTTCGCGACCAAATGATATACTATGACAGGGCCATAGTACTATCAATTATAGGACGTTGTATATCATATTTGTTGGTTATCCTCTTAACCAAGGAGTGTAGAGACACTGGTATGACATACAGGTGAAAGTGTAGGAGTACATTTCACCGAACGTGACTCATTTCGGATACTCTGCTGTCAAGAGTTAATCCGAGAAGATATAGGTATAAGTATCCTTCAGACCTGAAGATCACAACCAGTGGCTTACAAGCAACTCATTGTACTTAGGTGCCGGACCACCTGGATTTCTAATCCAGCTACGAAAGGTTACTGGGTGCAGTCAAGTACTTGTGGTAGTCAGTTGTGGATCAAGATGGAATTTGACCTATCCCATTAAAAGGAGAAATGCTTGTGTTTCAATTTAGCAAGACCTTGGCCAAGGCACTTCATGTGAAAGTCACATGATCACTAAAGTTGAAATCACTTTATGGATTTGCTATTTAGAGTTGACAGGCTCTTAAGCCATCCTTAGCATTTGTGGTCAAGAGGATGAATTATACGGTAACTGTTTCTTAGGGTTCTTGGAGTTTGCTCGGCAACTCTTCGACCTATCCGGACGTCGGGTTCCATTGCTAGATGGGCACATCGATTAGTATAGAAAGTTGTTTCTATGCTACCGGCTTAGGTTCGAACCTAGAGAGTCACACGCATAGAAGTTTCCTAGGATGATCTATTTGCTGATCAACGATTGAGAATCGTATATGATTTAATTAATCAATTTGATTGATTGAATTATCTCAATTGGGTTAAGTACAATTGAATAAGATTCAATTTGGTTTAAGTCTATTAGAAGGACAAGTCAATTTCAAATATTGATTTGAAATTAGACTTGATTTGAATTTAAATAGATTCAGGACTAGCCAAATTTGATTTGGGCTTGGACCATGATCTATGTGGGTTAAGTCAAATAAATTCAGATCAGAACCCAAACCTCTCGAATATGGATCTCATATGATGAGATGGCTAAAATCTCATCTCATGAGATAGAATTTAATGCATGACATTTATTTACCGAACGTCGGATTTATCCCTCGTCTCTTTGGTTTTCTCCGAACGACGGAACTAAACCAAACGCCGCGACTCCTTGGTTTTCTCCGAACATCGGAATTAAACCAAGCGCCGCGCCTTCGGCGTCTCTTCGCTTTTGCCAAACGACGGATTCTTAAATGTCAGAATTAAATGTCAAGGCTAAATCGAGACTATAAATAGAGGGCATTCCCTCACCAGAGACACAGAACAAAAAATAGAACAACAATACACGATTTGTCGTGGATTGTAATTCTAAATTATCGTGGATTGTAATTCTAAAATGTTAGAATAGAAAATCCTGGTGATTCTGGTGTTAGCGGAAGCCTGGTGGATCTTGGAGGAAGATTCAAGTGAGAGGATTCAAGATCAGCAAAGCTATTTTTCGCGAGCTAGCACTCCCGGAAATCTGATCATTCGGGGCTTCGCGTGGACGATACTAGAGGCCGGACGATTGAACGGCTGCAGAGCAATAAGGATTTACCTACTGTTCTTAAGGTAAGTGATTTGATCCCTAGATCTTAAGGCAGGCTTCAAGATAATAGTGTGACTAGTCATCTTGAAGATCAAGATATGATCTTGATATTTTTATATGCATATTTTAGATCAAACGACCTGAATATATAGGCAAAGATATGATCTTGATGCATATTAGATAGATTAATATGTAATCTTTTAATTTCCGCAATGATAATAGTTATCAATTTTTAAAAATATGCATGCCTCGGAGACTATTTCTCCCTACAAATGGTATCAGAGCCATGGTTTCGTTAATGATCTAATTTATTGCATGTAAATTAATATTCTCATTAATTATGTAATTATGGCTAAAACTTATCACAAGGCCATATGGTCACAGGTGGATTGAAAATCCGAATTACCCATTCAATGAGGTATTCTGTGACATATTGCCGTGCGATTGTTTTATCGTTGATGCTTTGTTTAAAGAAAATTTAAATTGTGCTTTGGCATCAAAACATAGATTACACACACTCTCAAAAGATATTTTATATTTGATACATATTGATGTTGTATAAAACCATAATATTTGCATGTTTAGTATAAAAACATAGATATGATATATGATGGCATGATGTCTATGTTATAAACATACAAATATTTATGAGAGTTTTATTTGAATGTCAAATATTAGTTCATAATTTTTTTTAGATATGATCTAAATATAGGAATTATGAGTAGTAACATTATGCTTGATTGAAATATATGACATGTTAACATGAAATATATTTAATCATTTGGGTTAGCTAAATCGGGTCCATAAAGGGTTAGACTCTAAGGTTTAAATCAACTGGACTAAAAGAGTATTTGTTCAAATCTAATTAGATTAGGTTAAGAATGCTCTAAATCAAACAATAGTTGTAGTTGATCAAGTCCTTCTCTTTGATTAAACCAAATGGAAGTAGATTAGGCTCCGTGGTTGAGCATGAATCTATTAGATGGTCAAATCAGAATTGGTTAACCATATGATGTCAAGGTGGGATGGCAAGTTGCTCTAGGATCAACGATCGAATGGTTTTTAATTGGGAGCTACTCGTATTGATGCGTCTTTAACGAGTTAATGGCATATCCCTCCCATCGATCTCTCTCACCTGGTCATTGTGGTGAACCATTTATGATTCAGATCATTTACCTGATTCGGGTTGACCCATGCCTGTAAGGATATCAGTATGACTGATTTAGGTGCCACTTAACCTGACTTAATCTTGTTTCATTCTACCGATTTCATAGATTCAGTGGGAGAACTTGATTAGTCAATTTATCTTCATATTATTAAAATCCTCTAAAATTATTAGGTCCTTAAAATGAAATAGTTATATGATAACTAGATCATAGCCTCCCATTAAGGTGGGTGATAATGAGTCCGATGTCTTGATAATCATTGGAGGCACTCCATGCCTGGTGCTTGTCAACCATCGGAATTATCATTCATTATATGATAAGTCAGCGTAACTATTAAATAAACAGTCAGGTGAGCCGAGCTTCACTCGGGCTTGGTTGTCTATTGATAGGTTACACTGATTATATCATTTAATGGTTGGACCTAACCAGAACTTTCAGTGGAGGCACTTCATGCCTGCTGAAGAGGTACATGGGGCAAAACTGAACACTAAGAATTGTTTGGGGAAACAATTGGTTTTGAACCTACTCTTAGATGCATATGGGTTAGCCAAGCTTCACTTGGGCCTGTATGTAGTTTATGTAGATCTTAGTGCCCGCTAAAGAATTAAGAATAATTCTTCGAATTGGGGTGTAGAGGCTGCCAATTTGAACAAAATAGTGGAGAATCTTTAGACTAAAGTCCAAGTCTTTAGACTGAATCAATTTATATACTAATAAACTTTAGTTTTTCCTTATGCAGAACATGGCCACTAATTTATCATTAAGGTCCCTATTGGATAGTGACAAATTGAATGGTTCCAATTTCAATAGCTGGTTCAGAAAACTTAAGATCGTCCTTGAGCATGAGAGGATTCTATATATTCTGAATAATCCTGCACCAAAGATACCTGATGCAAACACCCAAAGTTCTGAGAGAGACACTTATCAGAAGTGGCTCAATGATAGAACTAGCGTGCGTTGTATCATGTTAGCAGCAATGAACGATGAATTCGGTCGCCGGTTCGAGAATGCTCAGCCAGAAGAAATCATTCAAGCGTTGAATGAATCTTTCGGCACACCCGACGATGTTGAAAGGCACAAGACTAGTTGTGCTATTTTCAATGCTCGAATGAGAGATGGATCTCCTGTCACTGATCATGTATTGTACATGATCGAGAAGATAGAACTCCTAAGCAAGCTCGGCTTTCCCTTACATGAGCAGTTGGGAAAAGATGCGATCCTGAATTCCTTGCCTCCATCCTTCCGACCTTTCCTTACTCATTTTCGAATGACAAAGCCTGCAGTCAACTACCACGGTTTGTTGGGGTTGTTACAGAACTTTGAGAAGGATAACCAGCTCTCTAAGGGTTTGGTTAATGTGGTTGAAGGATCTAAGGTAGGGCGTAAACCCTTTGGGAAAGGGAAGAAGAAAAAGAATAATAAAAGGGTGCAACATGCTAGGACATCTATAAGGGGTCAGATGCAGAAGAAGAAAGTTGATAAAAGTCAAGCTGAATGCTTTCACTGCAAGATGCAAGGGCACTGGAAGAGGAACTGTCCTCTTTACATTGCCACACTTGATCCAAACAGGCCAAAGAAGAAAAAGGAGCAAGATGTTGCTCAACAAGGTATTTATATGATAACACCTTGTAATTTTTCTATATATGATAATCAGACCTGGGTATTGGATACCGGGAGTCCTTTTAACATTTGCAATTCATTGCAGGGACTACAGGTCACCAGAAGATTTGAGGACAATGAAAGATTCCTAAATGTCGGCGATGGAAGATTAGTTCCAGTACTGGCATTAGGAGTTCTTGAAATAGTTTTCAATAGAAATGTCATTATACTAAATGATTGTCATTTTTGCCCAACGTTCTTATTGAACGTAATTTCTGTAGGCCTTCTGGCCAAAAATAATTATGAAATTTCAATAATGGCATTATGATGGATATTAATCACAGCCTGTGAATGTAGTGTACCAATCAAGTAAGCGCCCTAGAACAACTGATGTCACAGATATTTATCTTTGGCACCATCGGCTGGGTCATATCAACAAGAACAGATTAAACAGGTTAACTCAGGAGGGCATCCTTCGAGTTGATGATTGTGAATCATTAACTACCTGTGAATCATGTCTTCTTGGTAAAATGACCAAGTCATCTTTTACTGGAAAAGGTGAAAGAGCCAAAGAGCTATGGGTCTAGTACATACTGATGTATGTGGACCAATGAGCACTTGTGCCAAAGGTGGATACTACTACTTCATTACTTTTACAGACGACCTTTCTAGGTTCGGTTATGTCTATCTTATGCGACATAAATCTGAATCGTTTGAAATGTTCAAACTATATCATAAAGAAGTAGAAAAACAAACAGGAAAATGTATTAAGACCCTTCGATCAGATCGAGGAGGCGAATACCTTTCCAATGAATTTGTGACATATTTAAAGGAGAATGGGATTCTCTCCCAATGGACTCCTCCTGGAACACCGCAACATAACGGTGTGTCGGAAAGAAGGAATCGAACTCTGTTAGACATGGTTCGGTCCATGATGGGTTTTGCAAGCTTGCCAATATCATTTTGGGGATACGCATTAGAATCAGCTTGTCATATTCTTAATAAGGTTCCAAGTAAGTCTGTTTCTAAAACTCCACATGAGATGTGGTATGGACATAAACCGGTTATTACCTATCTGAGAGTCTGGGGGTGTCCGGCTTATGTGAAACGTGCAAAATCAGACAAACTTGAACCCAAATCTGACAAATATTTTTTTCATCGGCTATCCGAAAGAAACAAAAGGATATTACTTCTACAATACTGAAGAACAAAAGTTGTTCATTAGTAATAGAGCAGTTTTTCTTGAAAAGGAGTTCCTTAGTGAAGGAACAAATAGCTCTAATGTTGAACTTGAGGAAGTTCATCAAGTAGAAGGAACAACACAAACCAGTGAACCCCTAGAATCTGAGTTGATTAGATCAAACTCAAAACCCATTTTAGATGCACCATTAAGGCGATCTGGTAGAGTACCACATCAACCGGACAGATACTTGGTTTCTTGGTCCAGAACGATGATCCTGTTGAACTCGATGAGAACAACGAGGATCCGATCACCTATATGGATGCTATGCAAAGGACTGACTCTAATAAATGGCTTGATGCCATGAAATCCGAACTTGATTCCATGAAGGACAATAATGTATGGACATTAGTTGACCCACCCGAAGGGATAAAACCCATAGGGTGTAAATGGGTTTTCAAGAGGAAAAGAGGCGCAGACGGAAAGGTAGAGACCTATAAAGCACGTCTGGTTGCCAAGGGGTATCGTCAACGTTATGGTATTGACTATGACGAAACGTTTTCTCCTGTGGCAATGCTGAAATCCATTCGGATTATGCTAGCTATAGCAGCACACTTCGATTATGAGATTTGGCAGATGGATGTTAAAACCGCTTTTCTAAATGGTGATTTAGAAGAACAGGTGTATATGATACAGCCTGAAGGTTTTATATCTGAAGACGAGTCTAAAGTGTGCAGGCTACAGAAGTCTATTTATGGACTTAAGCAAGCATCAAGGAGTTGGAACATACGATTTGATAAAGTGATCAAATCTTATGGCTTTATTAAGAATAAAGAAGAACCTTGCATTTATAAATGGGCTAACGATTCTGTTATTGTATTTCTTGTATTATATGTGGATGATATTCTCTTAATCGGGAATGATATCCCTGCATTACAAGGAATAAAGACATGGTTATCATCACAATTCTCCATGAAAGATCTGGGAGAAGCATCATACATCCTAGGGATGAAGATCTATAGAGATAGATCTAAGAGGATGCTAGGTTTATCCCAATCTACGTACATTGACACAGTGCTAAAGAGGTTTAGCATGGAGAATTCCAAGAAAGGCTATCTTCCGATAGGCCATGGAATTCATCTTTCTAAGAAGGATTGTCCGACAACTCCTAATGAAAGAGAACGTATGAGTCGAATTCCATATGCTTCGGCAGTAGGATCGATTATGTACACCATGACATGTACAAGACCAGATGTGGCATACTCACTAGGAGTAGTGAGTAGATACCAATCTGATCCAGGAGAAAAACACTGGCAAGTTGTTAAGACAATCCTTAAGTATTTGAGAAATACTAAGGACCAGTGGTTAGTCTATGGAGAGTCTGATTTGAAACTTGTTGGATATACTGATTCCAGTTTTCAATCAGATCATGATGATAGCAAAAGTGTATCGGGTTTCGTGTTTATCCTAAATGGTGGAGCTGTTTGCTGGAAAAGTTCCAAGCAACATACAGTGGCAGATTCGGTGTGCGAGGCAGAGTACATCGCTGCATCAGATGCTGCGAAAGAAGCTGTGTGGCTGCGAAAGTTCATCTCCGAGCTTGGAGTGACACCTTCCATAGATGAACCAGTCCTGTTATACAGTGACAGCACTGGTGCCATAGCTCAAGCAAAGGAACCACGAGCACATCAGCGCACCAAGCACATACTGCGCCGGTTTCATCTTATTCGAGAGATAGTAGACCGAGGTGACATAAATCTTCAGAAGATTGATGGAAAGGAAAACCTAGGTGACCCATTTACTAAAGCACTCAGCATCAAGGAGTTTGACAACTATAAGTTGAAGATGGGTATTAGATACTGTAATGAGTGGCTTTAGGCTAAGTGGGAGTTTGTTGGGAATTGTATCCTAAAGCCAATCATTTGATGATTGTGCTGATGTAAATTGTATATAAATTGATATATTAATAAAAGTTATTTGGCAGTTTATTCATTACAAGAACATCTTCTTAATACTCCTGAAAGTAATGAAGCCCTTAGGATCTTCCTCACGATAAAGGAGGATTTATCTTAGAAGGTCCTTAAAAGAGTTCGCGACCAAATGATATACTATGACAGGGCCATAGTACTATCAATTATAGGACGTTGTATATCATATTTGTTGGTTATCCTCTTAACCAAGGAGTGTAGAGACACTGGTATGACATACAGGTGAAAGTGTAGGAGTACATTTCACCGAACGTGACTCATTTCCGGATACTCTGCTGTCAAGAGTTAATCCGAGAAGATATAGGTATAAGTATCCTTCAGACCTGAAGATCACAACCAGTGGCTTACAAGCAACTCATTGTACTTAGGTGCCGGACCACCTGGATTTCTAATCCAGCTACGAAAGGTTACTGGGTGCAGTCAAGTACTTGTGGTAGTCAGTTGTGGATCAAGATGGAATTTGACCTATCCCATTAAAAGGAGAAATGCTTGTGTTTCAATTTAGCAAGACCTTGGCCAAGGCACTTCATGTGAAAGTCACATGATCACTAAAGTTGAAATCACTTTATGGATTTGCTATTTAGAGTTGACAGGCTCTTAAGCCATCCTTAGCATTTGTGGTCAAGAGGATGAATTATACGGTAACTGTTTCTTAGGGTTCTTGGAGTTTGCTCGGCAACTCTTCGACCTATCCGGACGTCGGGTTCCATTGCTAGATGGGCACATCGATTAGTATAGAAAGTTATTTCTATGCTACCGGCTTAGGTTCGAACCTAGAGAGTCACACGCATAGAAGTTTCCTAGGATGATCTATTTGCTGATCAACGATTGAGAATCGTATATGATTTAATTAATCAATTTGATTGATTGAATTATCTCAATTGGGTTAAGTACAATTGAATAAGATTCAATTTGGTTTAAGTCTATTAGAAGGACAAGTCAATTTCAAATATTGATTTGAAATTAGACTTGATTTGAATTTAAATAGATTCAGGACTAGCCAAATTTGATTTGGGCTTGGACCATGATCTATGTGGGTTAAGTCAAATAAATTCAGATCAGAACCAAACCTCTCGAATATGGATCTCATATGATGAGATGGCTAAAATCTCATCTCATGAGATAGAATTTAATGCATGACATTTATTTACCGAACGTCGGATTTATCCCTCGTCTTTTGGTTTTCTTCGAACGACGGAACTAAACCAAACGCCGTGACTCCTTGGTTTTCTCCGAACATCGGAATTAAACCAAGCGCCGCGCCTTCGGCGTCTCTTCGCTTTTGCCAAACGACGGATTCTTAAATGTCAGAATTAAATGTCAAGGCTAAATCGAGACTATAAATAGAGGGCATTCCCTCACCAGAGAACATAGAACAAAAAATAGAACAACAATACAAGATTTGTCGTGGATTGTAATTCTAAATTGTTGTGGATTGTAATTCTAAAATGTTAGAATAGAAAATCCTGGTGATTCTGGTGTTAGCGGAAGCCTGGTGGATCTTGGAGGAAGATTCAAGTGAGAGGATTCAAGATCAGCAAAGCTATTTTTTGCGAGCTAGCACTCCGGAAATCTGATCATTCGGGGCTTCGCGTGGACGATACTAGAGGCCGGACGATTGAACGGCTGCAGAGCAATAAGGATTTACCTACTGTTCTTAAGGTAAGTGATTTGATCCCTAGATCTTAAGGCAGGCTTCAAGATAATAGTGTGACTAGTCATCTTGAAGATCAAGATATGATCTTGATGTTTTTATATGCATATTTTAGATCAAACGACCCTGAATATATAGGCAAAGATATGATCTTGATGCATATTAGATAGATTAATATGTAATCTTTTAATTTCTGCAATGATAATAGTTATCAATTTTTAAAAAATATGCATGCCTCGGAGACTATTTCTCCCTACACGATCTTCGTACCTTGGCAGGGCCAAGTAAAATATCAAAAATTCTCGGCAACACCAAGCGATCCCCGTACCTTGTTAGGACCAAGTAAAATATGTTCCTTACGATACCTCGGCTAAACCGAGCGATATATTCCCTAATGCCCCATCTATACCGAGCGGCATATTATTCGAAGCCTCGGTCGAGTCGAGCGTTATATTCCCGAAGGAATCCCAAAGTCTCAGCCGAACTAAGGGACACAATTTTGAAGCTTCGGCCTGAATGGGCAATCTCTCAAATACCTCGGCGTCACTCAAACGCCCTATGATACTTCGGTAGAAGTCAGCAACCTCCTTCTGCCCAACAGTAAGGTCATACGAGCTATTTCTTTCCGAAGAAATATCTGCTTCATTCTGCGAACAAGATCATGCTTAACCCATGAGTCCATAGGCCTGCCCAGGTCTACCTATGGCCCAAATAGGGATAAATGCTTCCTCTACTAAGGACCGAACGTTTGTCTTAGCAAAAACAAAGTAGCAAGAGTGCTGCCGAAATATGCTATGACACAAAAAGCATGATATGGGAGTAGCAACTCTCAACACAATTACATAAAAAAGAAGAAGCAGGTGCTAAGAGAAGAAAGAATAAATATTTCTTTATTTCTTCACCAATGAAAAGAGTTACAACCTTACAAGGGCTTCATAGCCCAGGAAATACAAGTAAGATAAAAACTGCACTGAACAGCTTCGGTCGATGACGATGCTTCCACATCAGAACTACCCACAGGTCCCTTGGATGAATTAAGATATCCAAAAGCAGAAGGAAGACCTATGGATGCCGATGCTGGGGAGACATTCCCCTTGGGTGGAATGCTGGGCTGCTGGTCGATGTTCGATCGTATAAGGCATAGAACCAGCACGCCCACACTGCTCTCCTCCCTCTTCACACAAGCGAAAGATCCCCCAGTCGAATGAGCTAAGGGATCCAGCCCGAGGGAGAAGGAAAAGTTCGCCCTTACCATGAGGATATGCACGCTTTGCATTTTCGACGGTCCCCATGGCAAGTGTCGAAAGACACACAGGGAGCGCATATGTGCGCTCCCCATATGATTTCTACGGACCTTCCGTACGCTCTCCATATGATCTCTGAAATTTCTCTCTTGAGGACGGTCTGCTCTTCAGCAGCTTCTTCATCACCCCAACTATCTGGAGGAAATCGACTTGCAAAAGGCAAGCTCATTCTCTCCACTCTCAACCTCAGGGACACAGACACCATGAAGTTCGCAGGAGAACAAAGTATCAGGAGATAGCCTAACACGACATGCTCCCCCCATTTTATAGGCAAGCAAGCCCGGGGCAGTTATTAAAGAGGGAAGCCCTGAAATTTGAAACACCCTACCCCATTGCCACGCGGAAGGGCAAAAGAAAAACTTCCTAGAGCGCGCCAAATGCGTTTCCTAAGCCGTGACAAAAGGCAAGGGATCTCCCTCTTAAATGCATGAGATCAGCTGTAGGTCCTTGAGATACGGGCAGGCCTAGGAAATCCCCTTCCGAAAACGATGCCAACCAATGGCGTTCAATTGCTTGTGGCATACGTTAAAAGGACCTACATTGAAAAGGCCAACGAAGTAAATGCCCCTGACAAGGGCGAAATGCTCTTCAACAAAGCCACTTCTTGTACCTCGGCTGAAAGCGTGCCCATTTCTTAGCTTTGGGTAGGCCGAACTATCTAACCTCGGCTCTAACCAGGATACGCCTGCAATTCTTGGCCATTTCAAGCCGAACATCCTATACTTCGGTAGGACGAATTCCTTACCCGCTCCGAGCGGGACCAGAACTATATTCCTTGGTAGCACCGGACCATTTTATGCCTTGGCCGAAGCATGTCAATCTTTTTTACTTCGAACAAACCAAGCTATCCTTATACCTTGGCCTCGACCAAAATGTTTATTTAAGTCCGAACCAAACCGACCTAAGAGCGCGAATGAGTTGTAATTTGTTCACAGTCGGAAGAAAACTTGAGATAAAATATCAGCCAAGAAAGGCAAACAAGTGGAGGCAAAATACCCATTCATCAAAAATTTTGACCAGATTACAAATCTGAAAAGCAAAAAATACATAAGCGATCCTCAAGGATCAGGGGCTGGATCGGTCCCAGCAGCATCTTCGGTAACATTCGGGGGGGCTTGGCTTGTTTCGCCCACTTCAAAAGTCGTTGTTCCCTCGGCAGCAAGCTGAGAGTGTCCTTCGGGAGCCGCGGCCTCACTAGAATCCAAAATAGCATCGAGATCGATGTCTAAAATATCTTCATACTTGACTTCTTCAGCCCTCGGGGTACAGGCTTCAAAGGGTTCAACATCCAAAAAGGAGAGGTCCCATTCCATATGCTCCCGAGATATTTTGGTTCGAACCTCCTCTGCACCAAGCTGGAAAGCCTCGGCACAGGTCGCGTCTTGTTCACCCCGAAGTATGGCGAGATGCCTTTCAGCCTCGGCAATTTGGCTCCGAAGTAAGGCGATTTGCTCCTCGGTCTCGGTGATTTGCTCTTTCGAGCTCCAAGCTCCTCTGTGGACTCGACGATAGTTTTCCTTGCAGGGTCTCTAATTGTCTTCGACCCTCTAATTTTGCCTTCTCCATCTGCAAACATAGGATTAATCGATGCAACAGTGAGCTGATGGGGAGATTAAAAAGACAATATCGTACCTCCTCTTGCCGAGCTAATCTTTTGGTCAATTCCTCGACCTCGCCGAAGGCCCTCAGCTTGTCGGCCTTAACCTACTCGATCCTATCCTTGAGGTCATTAATCCTCGACTGCCTGCTGTTAGCTTCTCCCCTGGACTGGGAGAGCTCGTCGTCAAGCTTGGCTATTTTCTCCTGATGCCATTTGATCCTATCATCCCTGGCGATAACACAATGTTGCAGTTGCCGGATCTTCTCCTCCGTCTCACCGAGCATTCTATTCAGGTGATTCCTCTCTCCTCGACAGCTTCTTTCCTCAGCCTGTCTCAACTCTCGTCAAACTATTTTTTAACAGTTTCCATTTCTCCAGATGCCTAGATCTGATCTGCGATAGCTCCAAGCATGCTTCGTCATACCTTGTCCGGAGCCCATGCAGCTCCTCAACTTCAAGCCTCAAGTTGGATGCGTCATCGAGGGTGGCCTGATGCAGTCCCCTCGCCCTCGCCATGTTCTCATTGGCGACGTCTAGAACTCGCTCAAGTTTGTCAGATGCCTCCGCTTGCAATCTGAGGTCAGTACTGACTTTCTTAGCATGGGCACTAGCCCCTGCTGCCAGATTCAAGCACCAACATAGCGCCCTAGTGATCAAAGCACTCTGTGAAATGAAACACAGATAAAAAAGCGCAATCAAGTCAACCTAGAAGGCACCCATTACTCTGGAACAGCAACTTACCCGGGAAGCGTAGGACCTAGCGAGCCCCATAAGGGTGGAGAGAAGATGGACATCCTTCGCCACATTCCGCTGACCAAATGCGGTGTCGATGAGGTCTAGGTCCGCAAATTCATTCGCCAAAGGACCCGCGCCCGGATACAATGCCGACCTCATCAGGGCAGCGAACGCCGCCTCGATGGCCGGGTCTAAACCACCAGGCTGCCCGTCCGAAGGACCAGGTCGGGCAATCTCAGGCTGAGAAGCTTTCAACCTTCTGGCTTCCTTCAGCAAAATTCTGGCTTAAGATTCCTCGGATATCTCGGCCAGCCCAGGCGCCAATTTTCCCGAAGCCTCGGTAGGAGAAACTTCAACTGGAAGATTCTTATCTTGCCCTCTCCCCTTGTCCGAGGTTTTCTCCTCGATCGCCAGCGTCTGCTTTTTTCCCATAGGTTCCACCGAGGCCTTCATCCTATCACCAGCTCCTCCAACCTCTCCAAGAGGAAGCTCTCTAGTGGAAGACTCCTCTTGAGCTTCCGTTACTATTGGCCCAACGTCACCGCCCCTTAATCCCTTCGAGGGAGGCCCTTCAATGGTAGGCTCATCCTGAGCCTCGGCGATTGCAATCGCTCCCTCCTGTTCTCCCATTGAAGCTAGAGACATCTTCTTGCTCGGGGAAGGAACTCCTAGGATACTGGCCTCTGCCGAGCCGGGCAATAACTCATCCCCAGGAGAGGGGACTGCCGGATGAGCACACAAAGCCTCGTCCAGGCTATCCACTATCTCTACCACCAAAGGACAGGGGATCTCAGCAACCTTCCCAGAGTCCTTCTCTACTCTCTACTCCTCCGACATGACCGTCGCTTCTTCCCCCGACTGAGGGAACCCCTCTTTCACTACCGATGCTCCCACATTCTCTTTCTTCGATGGTAAGGAGCGCGGGCTAACCTTGACTCGCCCAGCCTCCGGCAAGTGCTCGTTAGAAAGATAGACTTTCTTCTCAGGCTTATGTCTTTCCACATTACGAGTCCCTCTCGGACGCTTACCCAACTCCTTCCTTATATGGCCCGTTAGTGCAGATCTCTTAGCTGTACAGTGGGTGAACAATTAGACTGAGATATACTTGCTCAAGTGAAATCAATGGAAGGGAAAAAGAAAAAGACTTACCTTGTACGTCGATGGGGCTAAGCCCGACGGCAAAAAGAGCCTCCTCTGATAGTAAGTCATTAGCCGAAACATTCGGCCATCACAAAGGACCTCTAGGTCCTCCTTCTCCTGTTCGGATAGGGCTGGATGTGTTTTCATATCCCTGACAAAGCTCCCCCATCCCCGTGGAAAGTCGAAGCCGATGTTCCCCTTGGCGATAAAAAATTGGACCTTCCAGTCCTTTATGGACGATGGCTTATCCATGATCGTCTTGAATGATTTCCGAGGTCCAATATAGGACCACTCTGAGTTCCTCCCGTACATCAGATGATAGCAAGCACGGAACAGGGGAAGAGTCGTTGTTACTTGAACCCGGCTGCACATCAAGATAAACCCGATGATACTGCGCCAGCTATTAGGAGCCACCATTGTCGGACATATGTTGTAAAACCTCATGATCTCCTTCGCTAAGGGATGAAGGGGAAACCAGAGGCCTGCCTTCAGGCTATCTTCATAAAGAAAGATCCCACGCTCCAGTTCTTGCGAGACCCTATGCTCGGGCTCCGGCAACCGCAAGAGGATATCTGAGGAAATGCCATATTTCTAGCGTATTCTCCCCAAATCTTCGGCAACAATCTCTGAAGCCATGTCGCTAGGACTCACTATGCTGTTGGTCGAAAGAGATGCCAAGCGAGGTTACAAAGGAAATAGGGGAATAAGATTCTTCGAGAAGAAATGAGAGCTGCGAACGGGAATGACGCTGTTACGACTTTGTTTTTCTCCAAAGAAAACTGCCTCAAAGAGAAGATAAGGCATCTTAATCGAGACACCCAAAACTGCCATCGCAGGCACGGTGAAAATCGGGATTTGATACATGGCGCTTCCCCAACCGTTGCTCCTAAGAAACGACGTATTCATTTCGTAAAGGCATGGTGGTCGTGCAACATTAATTAGGGCATCATTATACAGGCTGTCAAATCCAGACCCTTCCATTCAGATCTTGCCATCTAAAACTATACTCCCTATGCCCGAACCTACGCTTCAAACTAGGGAGTGGGGGGCATGTGTTGAGGGGTAAAATCATCATTACGTTAATAATTGTGCAAGAGGTTAGGATCAACCCTGAACCCTGACTCTCACTCGCTTGCAATGCCTGCTAGAAATAAGTCAGCCATTATGCCTTGGTGGATCGAAGCACTTCAGCCCCTCGACGAGCCAAGGATTCCCCGGGTATGCCTCGCCAGCCGAGCTATCCACTATACCTCGGTCCTAGTCCGAACTATCCTTGCGCCACGCTAGCTGAGCTATCCATTGTACCTCACCAGCCAAGCTATCTGCTGTGCCTTGCCAGCCGAGCTATCCACTGTGCCTCGCTAGCCGAGCTATCCCTATGCCTCAGTCCTAGCCCGAGTTATCCTCATACCTCGGTCCTAGTTCGAGCTATCCTTATGCCCCGGCCAGACCCGGGCATTCGAGCACCTCTACAGAATCCAGTGTGGAAGAATTTGAATTCGTAAGATTCCAAACAGAAATCATACCCGAGAGTGGCCTAGGACCCACGAGAGTGGCCTAGAGCCTTAGAGCCTATACAGTCGCCAAATCTCAGGATATCAACCAACTCTCCCAGCCGTCGATTCTCTAACTAACAAGATACGAATCTTACTGACCTCATAACAAACTAGATTCGAATCCTAATAGCTTTTGGACCCACGACACCTCCAAGGAATCAGATGATCCTCTATAAATACTACTGTCTTTCGACTTCTCAGGTACATGCGCACTTGCTTACTCGCCCACTATCCATCTACCCTTGCTCACCTCTCTCCGTCATTAACGCTCTGCTCAGAGCTCTCGAAAGGCCATCCTGGAGAGATTCTTTAGCGGGAGCCTTCTCCCCATATTTGTTCGTTGTTGATCTCCGCTGACTTGAGCATCGGAGGGTCTTCCGCAGAGGGCCACCCCCAATGCCTCTCGTGTGAGGACTGTTTTGCATGTCTGCCTAGGAGAGAGCCCACTCTGAAGCTCGGTCGCGCTTGAATCGAAGGACAGATTTCAGCAACAACAGTTGCCAATACCCAACCCTAGTCCTGATGGCAGAAGGTGGAGCATTGAAGTTAGGTTAGCAATCAATTATAAGAAAACATGTCAAATTCTAAAATAGAGAATGCCATAGAAATGAGAACATATAGTGGGATGGCTGGTAAAAAAAGGAAGAATTGACTAAGAATTTAGAATATTATAAGAAAATTATGGAAAATCAGGTGAGATGTTATGCTTGTGTAGAACAAAGAACTAAGAGCCTCTGATATGAAGAAATACTTTAATCTTTACATAAGAAGAGAAGGAGAACGAAATAATATGGATGTAAGTTGTGAAAGGTAAAATCCTCAAGGCCATCCTAAGTAGGAGTACATGATGAAGCCTACCTGAAATAGTTGGTACTGGGCTTGATGGTAATGATTTTGATTAGACAATTACATGCATGTTTTTCTGTTGAATTGTGACTGGTCATGAAGATTAGCATGAAAAAAATGTACCTGAGGTTCTACTTTATATTTTCTGGTTTCAGATGTCATAGTGGGCATGGGGGGAAATGGATGCAAGAACAATATGCAAGTAGGAAATAAGAAATGATGGTTTTGTTTAGCAATAACATGCGTATTTTCTTGTTGGATAGTGACTGGTCATGAGGATGAGCATGAAAAAAGCATCCTTGAAGGCCTGCTTTATATTTCCTGGTTATATATATCATAGCGGTCATGGGAGGAACTAGCTGCAAGAACAATACATTAGCAGGAAAATGTGAAATGACTGTAGGAAAAAAATCTCCAAAGTGAAACCTGACAAACCTGAAATAGTATATACATAGCTTTGTAATAAATACATGCAAAATTATTCAGCAACCACTGCACTTGTCAGCCCAGGTATTTACCATTGCACCAAGCGATTGTTACTTATCAAGTAAGAATAAAATCTTTAAGATAAAAAAAATGTTTTGAGTAAAAAATCCAGTAACTAATCCGCCTCTGCCCAACTCTGTCCACCTTATCTATCATCTTAGCTTCGTGGTTCTTGATAGGACCAGTTAACAGGCCCATGGGTAATAAAAATGAAAATTTTCAAACAATTTTTCTAGGCGGCCATCTTCGGCGGCCTTCCTAAGCGGCTTATTTCTTAGGCGGCCTCGCTAGCCTATTGGGTTTTTCTTAAATGGAGCAATTAATTCCGTTCACAGCTTTGCTCCCTATTGAAATAAGCGCCCGTCATAATGAAGACAAAGAACAAGTGGGAAAAATAGCTATGTGATGTGACCGTCTTTTTGTCATTAATGTCCCATAGGCAAATCAATGGGCAGCGTTTAATGATACAGAACCAAAAAAAATCCTAGGCGGCCTTTCGTCCTAGGCGGAGGAAGTCCTAAGCGGCCCCCTCCTTAACAATCCTAGGCAGCCTTTCATCTTAGGCGGAGGAAGTCCTAAGCGGCCCCCTCACAACAATTCTAGGCGGCCTTTTATCTTAAGCGGCCCCCTCCTCACGATAAGTCTAGGCGGCCTTTCATCTTAAACGGCCCCCTCCTCACAATAATTCTAGGCGGCCTTTCATCTTAAGTGGCCCCCTCTTCACAATAATTCTAGACGGCCTTTCATCTTAAGCGGCCCCCTCCTCACAATAATCTTAGGCGGCCTTTCATCTTAAGCGGCCCCCTCCTCACAATAATTCTAGATGGCCTTTCATCTTAAGTGGCCCCCTCTTCACAATAATTCTAAGCGGCCTTTCATCTTAAGCGGCCCCCTCCTCACAATAATTCTAGGCGGCCTTTCATCTTAAGCGGCCCCTCCTCATAATAATTCTAGGCGGCCTTTCATCTTAAGCGGCCCCTCCTCACAATAATCTTAGGCGGCCTTTCATCTTAAGCGGCCCCCTCCTCACAATAATTTTAGGCGGCCCCCTCCTCACAATAATTCTAGGCAGCCTTTCATCTTGAGCGGCCCCCCCTCTTCATAACAATTCTAAGCGGCCTCTTCCTCGACGGCCTTCTCAACGGCATTTATGTGCCGAGGCATTTATAGGTCTTATAAAGGCCCTCGCTCCAAGGCATTTATTGGAGGGCATTCAATAGAATAGAGCATTCAATGTCAAGTCACGGACCACAAAGAGAAAGAGACAGTGGAGGAAGTCGCCTCTTCCTCCGCGGCCTTCCTCAACGGCCCTCCTTAATAGTCCTAGGCGGCCTTCCTCAACGGCCATCCTAGGCGGCCTTTCTAGGCGGTCATCTTAGGCGCTTTGGTTTCAAACTCCAAATGCCACCACGACAATAACTCTCTATCGCATTTATGTGCCGGGGCTTTTATGGTCTTATAAAGGCCACGTGCATTTATGGTTGCCACGATTGACTCCTTTTTTGGCCCCATGTGTTGGCCCAGATGGCAACCCAAGAGGGGGGGGGTGAATTGGGTTCTTAAAAAATTTTAAGACTTTTAAGCAATTTAAAATGAGATGTGCAAGTGAAAGGATTAACTAATAAGCAAAGCACAAACACAAGTATATGAGAGATAGAGAAGAGACAATTAGACACGGCAAACACAAGATATTTTTATAGTGGTTCGGTGCAACCAACACCTACGTCCACTCCCAAGACTCACTTGGGTCCACACTATAATCTCTCTAGATTACAGCCGAGTTGTTTTACAAGCTCACAACTCAAACTTGTTGTTTTCACGGGTACACAACGAACCCAGCTGGTTTTAACTCGGGCTTACCAGCACAAAACCCTACAAGTTGTTTTTCTAGGGCTCACAACTAACCCAACACAAGCACTCCGGCTTGCAACGAGGTATGCCAACCTCCACTAATTCAATCCACAGATTGAATCAGCAAACAAATAATAAAGATTGTTTTTAAACAATAAAGTGCTCCCCTTGAGCAGATATACAAATTAAGTACAAAATGATATAAGGTTAGAAAAGCCTGATAATTTTGCCGATGGTAGATGCTTGGGCTTTCTCCCTTCTTTTCTTCAACTCCTCTAGAAGTGTTGAATCACGCCTCAGCTAGATTCTTGACCGTTGAAGACTTTTGGAGTTGAGATGAATCTTTTCCCTCTTTTGAAAATCCGCAGATTTGACCTTTGGAACGCACTTGGATTTTCTTCTGGCTTTTGTGGAATGATGAGAAGGAGTAGACGAATCTTTCACTTGGATTTCACTCCTTTTGAATCTCTCTACTCTGAGCTAAAAGATTTTTCTAATAACACTCTGTTTTTCCCTCTTTTGAATTTCTTACTGAATGATTCTCAATATATCTTCTCTCTTTTTTTTGTTGAATGGCTCCTCTATTTATAGATTCTGAAACAATATAGCCGTTAGAAACAAAGAAAATAACCGTTATTCAAAAATATATCCGTTGGAGCTGATGTGTCATTAAAAAAAATTTCCGCCCAGAAGTCGGGGAGTCGGCTCGGGACAGTGCGAGTCGGCTCGAGCAATCGAATCCAGAACGCACCAAAAAATGGGTCTCCAGGAGTCGACTCGCGAAAGTCTGGGAGTCGACTCGTGACTTTCAGGGGTCGACTCGCGAAAAGCTGGGAGTCGACTCGTGAGGCACTCAAAAATGAGTCTTTCTGCCGTCTGAGTCGAGTCGACTCGGGTACTGTGCGAGTCGGCTCGAGAAAGTTCAGGGGTCGACTCGGAAACTCTCGAGTCGGCTCGGGACTGATACAAAAATCAGAAAACATTCTGATTTGCTTTGAAAATCATCCCAACCAACTTTGAAATATAAATTTGACTTAGATAATGTTGTTTTAACAGTAAAGCTCAATTTCAAAGCATTCTCATTAAGTCATTGATCTTTAAAAGATTGATATATAAAATCATATTTGAATTCATAAGTATAGCTCAATGAAACATATATTCAATTGATTCAAGAAACTCATTATTTTTAATAGTTCATAGTTTCCAATTTGAAATTGAATATTTCATTAGTTAACTTAACATTGTCATAGCCTTTTAGAAAGTAAAGCAATGTCTTTTGGAAATCATCAAAATCAATAAGTTGGAGTAATTATGTTACAATAATTTCTCAACAATCTCCCCCTTTTTGATGATGACAAAAATATTGAGTTTGTTCATGATTGATTAGTGAATTAACTTTGTTTTCATAGTTAAGTTTAGGCTCCCCCTCAATGAGGTAGCTCCCCCTATGAAACTTAATTAACTAACCCATTGTTTATCACAATCATAGACAATCATAAAACTATAAAATTCTCCCCCTTTTTTGTTATCAACAAAAAGATTGATAAACATTCATTCAAATTTCATTGACATAAGGAAATAGAGAATTCATTTCATTCAAAAAGTCTAGTACATCAAAATGTTCAATACATTGATTTCATAAAGAAAGCATAAAAACTTCAGTACAAGACAACTCTAGTAACTCAAAAATGAGTTCTTACTATTCTAGTTAGATGATCAACAATGTTTTTCATTCCTTCAGATTGAATTTTTACATAGTCCTTGAGCTTTTCATCCACAAATGTGCACGCACTCTTGATTTTATCTTGAAGCTCTGCGTTGCTCTTGGAATAAGTCTCACTATCTCCACATATATCCTTAAGTTCTTCAAAAATATTCTTGAGATCACTACTTAAGGATTCCGATGAAGATCCGATAGTGGATTCAATCTTTGAAATACGATCATCAAGAGAATAAAGTGTCTCTCTCAGATGCATAAACTTATTCTCAAATTCAGTTTTAAGCTTGTCAGATTGATCTTCAAGTAAGGCTTTGAGTTGCAAGATTTGTTGATCTGAGAAGCTAGCAGAAGATGAAGTCTGAACAATTGATGGAACAGGGGCTGGAGCAGAGGTAGAAATCAAGGGGCTCGGTGGTGCAGGCGAGGGATGTCTGACAGATGGTCCTGCAGCCTCAGTGTCTATTGCTCTTTCCTCTGTCACTCCTTTTCTTTCCCACTTCCCATCCTTTTTGACAAACCCCATCCTATGAATAGTTGCCAGACTATAGAAATCAGTGTGTCTTAAGTTTTTCATTGGTTCATTATCTGAGATCACCACACCCTGGCTTCGAAAAATCAAAGTAAGAACCATCCCATATGGCAGACTGGATTTCCTTTTCCCTGCACAATCTGCTATATACCACAACATCATGCTTGGAAGATTGATTGGCTTGCCAGTCACAATGGCGTCCATAACAAAAACATCTCTTTCGGAAACATAATCAAATCTACCCGTTTTAGGAAATAGAATCCTACAGCATATATTGTGAAGCAATCTCAACTCTAAGGATAGCTGATTAGCAAGAATCTCTTCAAATCCAACCACCTCCCTGTTCAATAATCTGGATAATGCTGGGGCGCGGTCATCAGAAGAGAAGGTTGAGGTGCCAGACAAGGTAATTGCAATAATCTAGCCAAGATCTCGGGAGTTACAGAAATTCTTACCCCTCTCACATTGCTAATAAGCCCATGGTCTCCTCTAGACAAATTTTTGTAAAATTCTTTAACTAATGAGGGATAAGTCGGGCATTCAAGAGAGCAAACTTTCTCCCATCCCATCTCAATTAACTGTCTTCCAAAAAGAAAGCCCTCATTCTCAAATAACTCAAAATCCATCTTCCTACCAGTGGTGATGATTTTATCTGCTAATCGGTCTACCTGGGAGGACGTGGCAGAAGGAGCAGCAGCTGGAGGAGAAGCAGATTCGGTGGAATCCGAGCTTGGCGAAGGATCACGCGCCGGACGCTTGACCGTTTGCTTCACGGAGCGCTTCCTCTTGGTGCCACCCGCCACGACACTAGATCCTCTAGTCTTAGGAGCCATTTGATGATTGGAGGTGATAGAGAGGGATTCTAGGAGTTTTGGAGGGTTTGGAGAGAGTGTGGAGAGCGTATTTTTGATTAGGGGACGAATAGAATGAGCGTCGAGTCGACTCTGCCCTAGAAAAATCAATTTGGGACCACCTCGAGTCGGCTCGCGCAAACTCAAGTGTCGACTCGGCACAGACACAGAAAGTCCGTCCCGACATGGAGTCGACTCGCGACAGTGAGGGGTCGACTCGAGAGTTTCAAATGAAACCGGGAGTCGACTCCGATACGCGTCGAGTCGGCTCCGAGACTATTTCAGACAAAAAACATGAAATTTCTGAAATATGTCCGGAAAATGATCATAAAAATTGATAAATAATCATTGGATATGAGTGAATCAATCAGATAAGAGTTCTAGATGAGATGTCCTTAAGATTTGAGGATTTAAAGGAATTCTAGATATATTTCCTTAAGATTTCAAAGTTTACTCAAAAGGATTACAAATTCCTAATTCTCCTCTTAGATATTCAAACCTTTCTTCACTTAGGGGTTTTGTTAAGATGTCAGCTAATTGTTCTTCAGTGTTTACATAATCTAAACAAATTTCATCATTAGCTACATGTTCTCTTATAAAATGATATCTAATTTCTATGTGTTTTGTTCTTGAGTGTTGAATTGGATTTTTTGTTAAATTGATTGCACTAGTATTATCACATTTTATGGGTGTCTTATTAGGTTTGATACCATAATCTTCAAGTTGTCGCTTAATCCATAGGATTTGCGCACAGCAACTTCCAGCTGCAACATATTCAGCTTCAGTAGTAGATAATGCAACTGAATTTTGCTTTTTGCTAAACCATGTGATTAAGTTACTTCCTAAGAAATGGCATGCACCACTTGTGCTTTTTCTATCAATTTTACATCCGGCATAATCAGAGTCTGAATATGCAATTAGGTTTAATGTTGAGTCTCTAGAATACCATAAACCTACATCTTTTGTGCCATTTAGATATCTTAAGATTCTTTTAACAGCTATTAAGTGTGATTCTTTAGGTTCAGCTTGAAATCTAGCACATAAACATACTGCAAACATTATATCAGGTCTACTTGCTGTTAAATAGAGAAGGGATCCGATAATACCTCGATAGTACTTCTGATCAATCTTCTTACCTTCTTCGTCTTTGTCTAGCTTGCATGAAGGACTCATTGGTGTTCCAAGGGGTTTCATTGTTTCCATACCAAACTTTTTGAGTAGCTCTCTTGTGTACTTGGTTTGGTTGATAAAAATTCCCTCCTTGCATTGTTTGATTTGGAGTCCAAGGAAGAAGTTGAGTTCTCCCATCATGCTCATCTCGAATTCTCCCTGCATTAACTTTGCAAATTCTTGACAGAGAGATTCGTTAGTAGCACCAAAGATAATGTCATCTACGTATATTTGTACTACTAGTAAATCTTTACTTTTTCTTTTTAAAAACAAGGTTTTATCAACATTTCCTCTAGTAAAATCATTTTCTATTAGAAATTTGCTTAACCTATCATACCAAGCTCTAGGTGCTTGTTTCAAACCATATAAAGCTTTGTGCAATTTAAAAACATGATTTGAAAATTCATGATCTTCAAAACCTGGTGGTTGTTCTACATAGACTTCTTCATTAATAAGTCCATTTAAAAATGCGCTTTTTACATCCATTTGAAATAGGTTAATGTTCATATGACATGCAAATGCAAGTAAAAGTCTAATGGCTTCTAGTCTAGCTACAGGTGCAAAGGTTTCATCAAAATCAATACCTTCTTCTTGACTATATCCTTTAGCAACCAGTCTAGCTTTGTTTCTAATTACTATACCATTTTCATCTAACTTATTTCTAAAAACCCATTTAGTTCCTATAGTTGAATGGTTTTTAGGTCTTTCAACTAAGGTCCAAACATTATTTCTAGTAAATTGATTCAGTTCTTCTTGCATTGCTAACATCCAATTATTATCTTTTTCAGCTTCTTCTATAGTTTTAGGTTCAATTTGTGAAACAAATGCAAGATGATTACTAATATTTCTCATGTATGATCTAGTCCTTATTCCTTGAGATGGATCGCCTATAATCAATTCCTTGGGATGACTATGTGCATATTTCCAGTCTCTTGGAAGATCTACATCATTATGATCATTATTAACATCATCATCCTTATGTGAATCATTATCTTTAGCTTCTATTTCATGATTAGAAGATACTTCAATATTAAGTTTTTCAAGATCTTTTTCAATTAGGTTTGTATCTTCCTCATCATCAATCTTTTCAGATCTAGTTGCTAAAGATTCATTAAAAACTACATGAATGGATTCTTCAACTACTAGGGTTCTCTTGTTAAAGATTCTATATGCCTTACTAGTTGTTGAATAACCTAGAAAAATTCCTTCATCAGATTTAGCATCAAATTTTCCTAAGTTGTTTTTACCATTATTATGAATGAAACATTTACATCCAAATGCATGAAAGTATTTTATAGTTGGTTTTCTTTCATTCCATAATTCATAAGGTGTTTTCTTTAATATTGGTCTTATTAAAGCTCTGTTTAAGATGTAACATGCTGTGTTAATTGCTTCCGCCCAAAAATACTTTGGTAAGTTGCTTTCACATAGCATGGTACGGGCCATGTCTTCTAAAGTTCTGTTCTTTCTTTCAACTACACCGTTTTGTTGTGGAGTCCTAGGGGCTGAAAAGTTATGATTAATTCCATTTTCAGTGCAGAAATTTTCAAATAAGTGGTTTTCAAATTCTGTTCCATGATCACTTCTTAGAGATACTATAGTAGTGTTTTTCTCATTTGTGACTTTCTTGAAAAATTTCAGGAACATCGAGAAAGTCTCATCTTTGTGAGCTAAAAACATTACCCAAGTATATCTAGAGTAATCATCTACAATCACTAGGCCATATTTCTTTCCTCCTAGACTTGTAGTTCTAGTTGGTCCAAATAGGTCCATGTGAAGTAGCTCTAGTCCCCTAGAAGTTGAAACAATATTTTTAGATTTAAATGAACTTCTAGTTTGTTTTCCAAGTTGACATGCATCACATATTTTATTATCTTCAAACTTTAATTTAGGTAAATCTTTAACTAAATCCATTTTAATTAATTTTGAAATAAGGTGTGTGCTTGCATGACCTAATCTACGATGCCACAACCAACTAATATCATTAATGTTAGCATTATCAGAAATTAGGCAATGACTACTCTTAGAAGTTTTGTCTGTGTCAACTAAGTATATATTGCCAAATCTATATCCAGTAAAAACAATGCTATCATCAATAGAATTAGTTACAGTGCATAAAGAAGATTTAAATGAAACATTAAAGTTTTTATCACATAATTGACTTATGCTAATTAGATTATGCTTCAAACCATTAACATAAAGTACATCTTCAATAGTTATGGATGGAGTTATGCGAACTTTACCAAGGCCCAAGATTTGACCTTTACCGTTATCGCCAAATGTCACAACTCCACCTACATTTGCTTCTAGGGTGATGAATTCCTCTTTGTCACCCGTCATATGTCTTGAGCAGCCGCTATCAAGATACCACTTCTTGTTTGATCTTTTGGCTACAAGACATTCCTGCATTATCATCAAACTTTATGTTTAGGTACCCAAGCTTTCTTGGGTCCTTCATGGTTAGTAGACACAAAAATTGTTCCTTTCGGAACCCATATTTTCTTAGCTTTAAATTTTAGCTTGTTGTTTTTAATGTTTTGCATTCAAAGGATTTGTGACCTTTTTCATTACATTTAAAACATGTTATATTACCTTGGTTGGCTTTTACAAAAATATTCTTTAGTGATTTCTGTTTTCTTAGTGTGTTATATCCTAGCCCAGCTTTATCAAAAACAGCTTTTTGACTATCTAGGATCATGTTAAGTTTAGTTGAACTTAATGTGAATTTCTCAACAATGTCCTTATATTTTTTAACATCTTTCTTAAGAGAGTCAATTTCTTTAGCTTGCTGTTCTTTATCTAAAGCTAGAGTTTCTATTTCATCTTTTAAGTCTTTAGTTAAGTTTGTAGTTTCAGATTTTAATGAATCTAATTCTTGATTAAGATTATCTCTTTCTTTCTTAAGGTCTTCTTTTTCATTAGTCAATTTCTTAACTTCTAAAGCTAATTCATTTTTACTTTTAGCTAAACTAACATTATCATTTTTCACAGATTTAAATTTCTTTTTCAACAATTTAAAATCTATCATTAGTTCATTAAAAGCTTCAAACATTTCATCAAATGTAAACTCATTGTCGGAGGTTTCGGAACTTACCTCGTCATTGTCGTCGTCGTTGGCCATGAAACAAATATTTGCAACCTCTTTTTGTTCTTCTTCTTCGGAAGAAGATTCATTGCTGTCAGTCCATGTTGCAACATATGCCTTCTTCTTTTTCTTGAAGGTCTTTTTCAATTGTGGACAATCATATCGATAATGCCCCGGTTTCTTACACTCATAACATATCAAGGGGTCTTTCTCTTTGTCCTTGTCCTTATCTTTCTTTTCCTTTTCTCCTTCCATTTTGTTTCCAAATTTATGTTTTTGGAAGGGTTTCTTTTTCCTCAAAAATCTTCTAAACTTCTTGGCCAAGAGAGCAGTTTCATCATTATCTTCATCACTATCATCACTGCTGCTCTCTTCCAATTCTGCAGTCTTGAGGGCAAAAGTTTTCCTTCTTTTTGTTTCCTCCTCAACATGCTGCCTCATTGTCAATTCGTGGGTCATGAGAGATCCTAGAAGCTCCTCTAAGGGTAGTGCATTGAGGTCTTTGGCTTCTTGGATTGCTGTGACTTTTGCCTCCCACGATCTTGGCAATGACCTGAGTATTTTGCGAACAAGATCAGCATTAGTATAAACTTTTCCTAAACTTTTCAAACCATTCACTATATCGGTGAATCTAGTGAACATGCATGTGATGGTTTCAGCTTGTTCCATTGTGAACAATTCATATTTATGAACCAAGATATTTATCTTTGATTCTTTTACTTGGTTTGTTCCTTCATGTGTGACTTCCAACCTATCCCATATTTCTTTAGCGGAATTACAAGTAGAGATGCGGTTGAATTCATTTGAATCTAAGGAACAATATAAGATATTAATGGCTTTGGCATTAAGTTGAGCCATTCTCCTATCATTATCATTCCAATCCCTTTCGGGCTTTGGAACAATAGTGCCATCAATAAGGTGTGTGGGTGTACTAGGTCCATTTAATATAACACCCCAAAGCTCATAATCAGAAGCTTGAATGAATATCCTCATTCTAGCTTTCCAATAAGAATAGTTTGAGCCATTAAAGAGTGGAGGTCTATTTGTAGAATGACCTTCAGCAAAACTAGAACCACTTTGTGTTGCCATAATGACCTTTAGCTCTTGATCGTGAGATCAAACTCTAAATGAGCACTAAGCTCTGATACCAATTGTTGGCCCAGATGGCAACCCAAGAGGGGGGGGGTGAATTGGGTTCTTAAAAAATTTAAGACTTTTAAGCAATTTAAAATGAGATGTGCAAGTGAAAGGATTAACTAATAAGCAAAGCACAAACACAAGTATATGAGAGATAGAGAAGAGACAATTAGACACGGCAAACACAAGATATTTTTATAGTGGTTCGGTGCAACCAACACCTACGTCCACTCCCAAGACTCACTTGGGTCCACACTATAATCTCTCTAGATTACAGCCGAGTTGTTTTACAAGCTCACAACTCAAACTTGTTGTTTTCACGGGTACAACGAACCCAGCTGGTTTTAACTCGGGCTTACCAGCACAAAACCCTACAAGTTGTTTTTCTAGGGCTCACAACTAACCCAACACAAGCACTCCGGCTTGCAACGAGGTATGCCAACCTCCACTAATTCAATCCACAGATTGAATCAGCAAACAAATAATAAAGATTGTTTTTAAACAATAAAGTGCTCCCCTTGAGCAGATATACAAATTAAGTACAAAATGATATAAGGTTAGAAAAGCCTGATAATTTTGCCGATGGTAGATGCTTGGGCTTTCTCCCTTCTTTTCTTCAACTCCTCTAGAAGTGTTGAATCACGCCTCAGCTAGATTCTTGACCGTTGAAGACTTTTGGAGTTGAGATGAATCTTTTCCCTCTTTTGAAAATCCGCAGATTTGACCTTTGGAACGCACTTGGATTTTCTTCTGGCTTTTGTGGAATGATGAGAAGGAGTAGACGAATCTTTCACTTGGATTTCACTCCTTTTGAATCTCTCTACTCTGAGCTAAAAGATTTTTCTAATAACACTCTGTTTTTCCCTCTTTTGAATTTCTTACTGAATGATTCTCAATATATCTTCTCTCTTTTTCTTTGTTGAATGGCTCCTCTATTTATAGATTCTGAAACAATATAGCCGTTAGAAACAAAGAAAATAACCGTTATTCAAAAATATATCCGTTGGAGCTGATGTGTCATTAAAAAAAATTTCCGCCCAGAAGTCGGGGAGTCGGCTCGGGACAGTGCGAGTCGGCTCGAGCAATCGAATCCAGAACGCACCAAAAAATGGGTCTCCAGGAGTCGACTCGCGAAAGTCTGGGAGTCGACTCGTGACTTTCAGGGGTCGACTCGCGAAAAGCTGGGAGTCGACTCGTGAGGCACTCAAAAATGAGTCTTTCTGCCGTCTGAGTCGAGTCGACTCGGGTACTGTGCGAGTCGGCTCGAGAAAGTTCAGGGGTCGACTCGGAAACTCTCGAGTCGGCTCGGGACTGATACAAAAATCAGAAAACATTCTGATTTGCTTTGAAAATCATCCCAACCAACTTTGAAATATAAATTTGACTTAGATAATGTTGTTTTAACAGTAAAGCTCAATTTCAAAGCATTCTCATTAAGTCATTGATCTTTAAAAGATTGATATATAAAATCATATTTGAATTCATAAGTATAGCTCAATGAAACATATATTCAATTGATTCAAGAAACTCATTATATTTTAATAGTTCATAGTTTCCAATTTGAAATTGAATATTTCATTAGTTAACTTAACATTGTCATAGCCTTTTAGAAAGTAAAGCAATGTCTTTTGGAAATCATCAAAATCAATAAGTTGGAGTAATTATGTTACAATAATTTCTCAACACCATGCATGCACGTTAATGTGCTTCGGTAATAACTTCGGGACGTCTTCATCTTAGGCGGTCCCAAAGGCTTCTCCCAGCTAGGCGGCTCCCGAGCAATCCTGGGCGGCCCTCGACACTCCTATGACGGCAGCCCCGAGCATTCCCATGCGGCCACACCGGTCCCAAGCGGCCCCTATTTCCTACCACGAGCATCCTAGCTGGCCTCATGCGCTCACAGGTCCGAACAATCCCAGGTGGCCACAGTGATCCCAATAGGCCCTTGGCGGCTCCCGAGCAGTCCTAGGCGGCCCCGGCCTCAGTCGATAACGGCCTCGCTGGACCTAAGTCCCCAGCGGCCCTTTCTTAGTGGCTTCCAACTCGGACACGCGTGGGCCCTACAGTGACTGTTCACTACGTCATCTTCTGGATTAATAAATTATGGCCACTTACTTTAACGAGATAATTAAGTGGTCATCTGTCTCTGACAAGATGGCGCCTAAAGCTCTGACATTCCACTAAGAGGTAAGCTTTATCGAAAGTTATCATTCATCATAAAAGTCTTGATAGGTGGCGGCATTTGGGCCTCACAGATGTCAGCCCTGACATTTCACCCACCAAAAGTACTCAGTCATCATGACACTTCAGCCACTCAAACTAAATGAGCCCCAAAAGTCATGGTCCATCATGAGGCCCCACGTGACTCACTCCCACTAGATGACAAAGATTCAAACTTCTCAAGCAAGCTACATAGAGTACAATGGTGAATAAAGAAGGTAAGAGGTAACTCAAAAAAGGAGTCAACACGCTCATTCTGGGCCTCTCACTCTTTCTCTTTTGAGCTTTCTCAAGCTCACGGCTGTTGCCCAGAGCACTAACTTGAGCATCGGAGGGTCTCCGCCGGAATACTCGGCCGTGAGACTTCTTGCAGGCTTTGAAGACAAAGGAAGGGCTCTAATATTCTATGGAGGAACGGCCGACGCTCAAGGACGCCGACTCAAAGTGATCGGGCATCAACAGATTGGCGCGCCAGGTAGGGGGCGCACGCACTGCAGGAAAGAAAGCTCTATCTTCCTGAGCTATAAGCCTTTGTCCCCTTTAAGATAGCCATGGTGGCGATGCGCATACTGAAGGTCCTCACCAATCATGCTGGGGGGCATTCACATCACATTGAGCAGCAGAGGACCACTCTCTCTGCTCCTCCTTCACCACCAACCTCAGCTGCTCTAATTAACCAACTGGCCATCCTCAATCAGCAAGTTTAAGCCTTGAATGCAGCAGTTCATAAGCCGCAAAGCAATGCTCGGTGGCCATTCAGCAGCAGCCCAAGCTCCTCACATCGCTCGTGATAGCTGCACCAGTTAGTCAGAGATTCACCTACTGAAAATCTCCTCATAGAGAAGCTTATCGCCATCAAGCTTCACCTAAGCACCGCCACTACGAAGCTTTCAAGAGACTGCGATCTCCTTTCTTCTTCTCATCTTCTGAGTCATCTTGAGAGGACCTTAATCATGGGATGAGGAGGCATCTGGATGAACAACACTGGTGGCTGGAAGAGCTTAGTCAAAGGCTCAACAATCAGTCGGAGGTAGATTGCAATATGGTCAAAAGAATAATTTTCAAAAAGGGGTGAACTTGGGACATTATCCGTGCCCCGTCATTCTAAGCATTTGTAGGCATTTTAATTTCTGGTGGTAATAGGCCAGGAGGTGTTGATGCAATTAATGCAAAAGATGAAGATAAAAGGTCTTTGCAACTTCTCCACCATTTCAAAAAACCGAGAATCTGAAACCAAAAGTAGCTAAATCCCAATGCTGCGACTGTGGCGAAAGAAACTAATAGGGAGAGTATCAAGAAGAAAAGAAAAAAAATGGCATCCAAGAGTGGGGAAACAAAGCGGCTGCAAGTGATAGAGCCTCAGCATCCAAAAAAAAAAAAAAAATCATACATTAAATGATGCTGATGGACCATCTGATGAGGGAAGAGTTAGCATCCTCAGCAATGGACAAGTGATGATGCCCAAGCGAGGATAGACCACTAGCGGGCTGAAGTACCTAGGTCAGCAGCAGGAGACCAATTTCTCCAAAAGAAAAGCTCCCAAGCCCTTAATCGACACCAAACACAATGCAAAGGCAAAAGCCTTGAAAGCTAAGTATGCCACACTCTGAGAGCAAAATTTCTTTTTATATAATCCAATAGATTTCTATTTGACTTCCTAACCCCTCGGTGGCCCAAGGGACACAGACACCCCGGACCGGCACAAGAAACCTCCGGAGGTTCAAGCCCTGTGTCCTAAGTGGCCCTGAGCTAAACCCCCGAGCCAATTTTATTTTCGCCTCATCAATAAAGGCTCCCGAGCATGGTCCCATCACAGCGACTCTCGGGTCACCCTTCAGGGTTTAAAAGGAACCTGAGCCTGGTCCAAGCACCCTCAGGTCACCCTCCGGGGTTAAAGGCTCCCGAGCATGGTCCCATCACAGCGACTCTCGGGTCACCCTTCGGGGTTCAAAAGGAACCTGAGCCTGGTCCAAGCACCCTCAGGTCACCCTCCGGGGTTAAAGGCTCCCGAGCATGGTCCCATCACAGCGACTCTCGGGTCACCCTTCAGGGTTCAAAAGGAACCTGAGCCTGGTCCAAGCATCCTCAGGTCACCCTTCGGGGTTAAAGGCTCCCGAGCATGGTCTCATCACAGCGACTCTCGGGTCACCCTTCGGGGTTCAAAAGGCTCTCAACGGTTTTATTGCAGCCTCGTTGGCTCGATCTCTCATCCTCAACGACATCAGTGTAGCTCCATCAACTCTATGTAAGGCCCCTAGCCAGCCCTCGGGCTGGTCCTAGGCGGCCACAGTCATGTCTGGCCCCTAGCCGGCCCTCGGGCTAGTCCTAGGCGGCCACAGTATGTTAAGGCCCCTAGCCGGCCCTTGGGCTGGTCCTAGGCGGCCACAGTCATGTCTGGCCCCTAGCCGGCCCTCGGGCTGGTCCTAGGCGGCCACGGGTATGTTAGGCCCCTAGCCGGCCCTCGGGCTGGTCCTAGGCGGCCATTGGTATGTTAAGGCCCCTTGACGGCCCTCGGACTATCCTAGGCGGCCACAGTCATGTTTGGCCCCTAGCCGACCCTCGGGCTGGTCCTAGGCGGCCACGGGTATGTTAGGCCCCTAGCCGGCCCTCGGGCTGGTCCTAGGTGGCCGCAGATATGTTAGGCCCCTAGCCGGCCCTCGGGCTGGTCCTAGGCGGCCATCGGTATGTTAAGGCCTCTAGCCGGCCCTCGGGCTGGTCCTAGGCGGCCACAGTCATGTCTGGCCCCTAGCCGGCCCTCGGGCTGGTCCTAGGCGGCCACAATCATGTCTGTTGGCCCAGATGGCAACCCAAGAGGGGGGGGGTGAATTGGGTTCTTAAAAATTTAAGACTTTTTAGAAGATTTAAACTGATTAGCTCAAGATGTGCAAGTGAGTGAAATTAACTAACAAGCAATACACAAGCAATTAAGATAGAGAGATAGAGAGAGAGAAAATATATCACGGCAAACACAAGATAATTTTATAGTGGTTCGGTGTAACCAACACCTACGTCCACTCCCAAGATTCACTTGGGTCCACACTATAATCTCTCTAGATTACAGCCGAGTTGTTTTCCAAGCTCACAACTCAAACTTGTTGTTTTACCGGGTGCACAACGAACCTAGCTGGTTTTAACTCGGGCTTACCAGCACAAAACCCTACACGTTGTTTTTCACGGGCTCACAACTAACCCAACACAAGCACTCCGGCTTGTAACGAGGTATACCAACCTCCACTGATTCAATCCACTGATTGAAACAGCAACCAATTAAAATAAAAGTGTTTGGATAATGAAATGCTCCCCTTGAGCAAATATACAAATGAAGTACAAAAATAAAGGGTTAGAAAAGCCTGATAGTATTGCAGATGGTAGTGGCTTGGGCTTTCTTCCTTCTTCTCCTTAACTCCTCTTGAAACGTTGAATCACGCCTCAGCTAGATTCTTGACCGTTGAAGTCTTTGGAGTTGAGATGAAGCTTTTTCCTCTTTTGAAAATCCTTCGATTTGACCTTTGAAATGCTTGTGGATTTTCTTTTGGCTCTTGTGGATTGATGAGAAGGAGCAGACGAAACTTCCTCTTGGATTTCACTCCTTTTGAATCACTCTTCTTTGAGCTAAATGATTTTCACGATATGCTCTGTTTTTCCCTCTTTTCAAAGATATTCTTTTCTCTCTTTTTGATTTTCTCTGGTATGTTTTGATTTGAAAAGAGCTCCTCTATTTATAGAATCTGCAAAAATATATCCGTTAGAGACAAGGAAAAATAGCCGTTATTTAAAATCTTACCGTTGGGGCTGATGTGTCATCGTTAAAAATCGCGCCCAGATTTGCTGGAGTCGACTCATGCTTTTCCCGAGTCGGCTCGAGCTCGTCTTACCAAAAATAGAATATTTAAAAAGGTTAGGGGTCGACTCGCTAAAAGTNGATAGGTTAAGTAAATTCTTAATAGAAAATGATTTTACAAGAGGTAATGTTGACAAAACACTATTTTTGAAAAGAAAAATAAAGATTTGCTTGTAGTACAAATATACGTAGATGACATTATTTTTGGTGCTACTGACGATTCTCTTTGTCAAGAATTTGCAAAGTTGATGCAGGGAGAATTCGAGATGAGCATGATGGGAGAACTCAACTTCTTCCTTGGACTCCAAATCAAACAATGCAAGGAGGGAATCTTTATCAACCAAACCAAATACACAAGAGAACTACTCAAAAAGTTTGGTATGGAAACAATGAAACCCCTCGGAACTCCAATGAGTCCTTCATGCAAGCTAGACAAAGATGAAGAAGGTAAAAAGATTGACCAAAAGTATTATCGAGGTATTATCGGATCCCTTCTTTATTTAACAGCAAGTAGACCAGATATTATGTTTTCAGTATGTTTATGTGCTAGATTTCAATCTGAACATAAAGAATCACATTTAATAGCTGTTAAAAGAATTTTAAGATACTTAAATGGAACGAAAAATGTAGGTTTATGGTATTCTAGAGACTCAACTTTAAACCTAATTGCATATTCGGATTCTGATTATGCTGGATGTAAACTAGATAGAAAAAGCACAAGTGGTGCATGCCATTTCTTAGGAAGTAACTTAATCACATGGTTTAGCAAAAAAAAAAATTCAGTTGCATTATCAACTACTGAAGCTGAATATGTAGCAGCTGGAAGTTGCTGTGCGCAAATCCTATGGATTAAGCGACAACTTGAAGACTATGGTATCACTCTTAATAAGACACCCATAAAATGTGATAATACAAGCGCAATCAATTTAACTAAAAATCCAATTCAACATTCAAGGACAAAACATATAGAAATTAGATATCACTTTATAAGAGAGCATGTAACTAATGAAGAAATTTGTCTTGAATATGTTAATACTGAAGAACAACTAGCTGACATCTTTACAAAACCTTTAAGCGAAGAAAGATTTTGTTATCTTAGAGGAGAGTTAGGGATTTGTGATCCTTTGGAATAGATTTTGAAACCCCTAAGAAATGTATCTAGAGTTCTTTCAATTTCTCAAAATCTTAAGGAAATTTTATCTAGAACTCATATCAATTTGATCTCTCAAAATCCATGATTTTTAATCATACTCAAAGATCAATTTTTAGACTCATTTCAGATTCTCTGAATCTTTATTCATTTTTTTTCTGAAATGGTCTAGGAGCCGACTCGGATAGGATCGGAGTCGACCCCTGTTTCTATTGAAACTCGAGAGCCGACCCCCGCTCTGCGCAAGTCGACTCGATGTCGGGTCCGTGCTCAGTGACTAGTCGGGAGCCGACTCCACACTTTACGCGAGTCGACTCGACGTGGTCCCAGTTTGATTATCTAGGGCACGAGTCGACCCCACGGACATTTCATTCACTTCAAAATCATTCCAAACTCTCTCCAGAGCTTTCCAAACCCTCCAAAACTCAAAAACCTCTGATTAATCACTCCATTGAGATCTATGGCACCTAAAACCCGTGGAGCTAGCAGTAGTGGCACCGGATTGAAGAGGAAACAGACTGTTTGATGACCCGTTCGAGCCGTCTCCGGATTCATCCTCTACCCCTTCTCCGAGTGATTCTCCTGCTCCAGCTACCACTCTTCAGGTAGATCACCTTGCCAGTAGAATTATCACAACAGGTAGAAAGGTTGATTTTGAGTTGTTTGAGAATGAAGGCTTTATAATAGGTAGGCAGTTGATTGAGATGGGATTTGAGAAAATGTGTTCACTGGACTGTCCCACGTACCTGCTCTAGTTAAGGAGTTTTACAAAAATTTGACCAGAGGAGATGATGGTTTAGTGAGCGTAGTGAGAGGCATTGGTCTGAACATCACTTCCACTATTCTATCTAGATTGTTAAATTTACCCCTGTCTGGACCATCCACCTTTGCCCCAGAGGATAGATCTCCAGCCCTCACAAGACTATTGAACAGAAATTTTAAGGGATTTGAAGAAGTTTTTGCTAGTCAGTTGCCTTTGGAGCTGAGATTACTTCACAACATCTGCAGCAGAATTTTGTTTCCCAAGACCGGCAGATTCGACTATGTATCTGAGAGAGATATTTTTATTATGGATGCTGTTGTTTCTGGGAAGCCTATTAATCTACCTCGGATGATCATATGGTACATTGCCGATTATGGTGGGAAGAAGAAGTCAAGTTTGCCCTATGGCATGGTTCTAACGAAGCTATTTCAAAGCCAAGGGATTGCATTTGGTGATAGTGAGCCGAAAAAGGAACTAAGGCATACTGATTTTTACTCTTTGGCTACTATACATCGAATGGGGTTTGTTAAGAGGAATGGAAGTTGGGAGAGAAAGAATATTACTGAGGACAGAGCTATAGATGCTGAGGCCCCCAGACCTTCTGTGAGACATTCATCACCTGAGCCTCCTCAGAGCTCGTCTGTTCCAGATTCTGTTCCAGCTCCTGCCCCTGATTCTACCCCTGCTCCTGCTATTGCTCCTGCTCAGACTTCTACTATATCATCTGGTAGCTTTTCTGATGTATAATTAGATCAGCTTAGATCCTTATTCAAATCTGAGATAAGTGAACATGAAAAATAGACTGAAAAATGAATTTGACGAAAAGTTTATGAATTTGAAAGAAGCCTTGTATTCACTTAGTGATCGGGTTGCATCAATTGAATCTACTCTTAGTTCATCCACCAGCTCCTTAAGTGAAGACTTGAAGAATATTTTTGGAGAACTTAAGGATATCTGCGGTGACTCAGAGACCTATTCCCAGTGCAACGCCGAGCTTCAGGATAAGATTACAGCTGCTTGCACTTTTGTAGATAATAAGCTTAAAGATTATGTTAGACTACAATGTAAGGAATGAAGCAGATAGTTGATCACTTGAATAGGATTACAAGAAGAAACTTTTGATTTTTTTATGTAACCTCTTTTTGATGTAATCAAGTTTACTTTCAATGTAATGAGCATGTTTACATTTTCTTGTAATATCATTTTGAAGTAATGAGAAAGTTTGATGCATTACTTATGTCCATAGTAAGCATCTTTGAATATCTTGAATGATTATCCTCAATTGATAATTTAAATGGAAAAAGATAAAGAATGAAATTGATATTGAACTTTCTAACCTTTTTGTTGATTACAAAAAGGGGGAGAGATTTTATTTAATCGTATATGCTTTCAATTAAATATATGCTTTCAATATAATTTCAATGCAGTCAAAGTTTAACTTTGAAAGAGGGAGAGATAATTTGAATATTAAAGAGGGAGAGTTAATTTAAGTAAAAGGAGAGATAACTAAGTTATCATTATGCTTAATGTTTGAAAAGGGAAAAATTATTTGCTTGAACTTAACAATTAAAATTCTGAATGAATTACAAAATTGAGTTTCATAGGGGGAGCTATCTCATTTAGGGGGAGCCTCTCAATGAACATAAAAATTGATTTTGAGTTCAGAAATTTTTTTTCAATACAAACATGCATATACTCAATGTTTTTGTCATCATCAAAAAGGGGAAGATTGTTGAGAAATTTGGGAAATTGTATTTACCCCAACTTTATTGATTTTGATGATTTCCAAAAGCCACGAGTATTTTAAAAGAAACAATGAGTTTATTTATCAAAAATCTTGAGCTTATTCTAAATGAAAGCAATGGACTCTCAATGTTCAAATTCACTGAGTTATGAATCATTTTTGAAAAAGAAGTTTCAAGCTCTATATTTAATATTTCAAAGAGGAATTTTTACACTATATATTTCATTCCATGATTTCTTGAAACATGTCTTGAATTCATGCTTAATGTCATATTTACTGTATTCAAGTCAAAATATCATTTAAATTTATTCTGGGACAAATTTCAAAATCAATCAGAAAAATATCTGACTTTTGATACGTTCCGGAGCCGACTCTAGAGTTTCAGAGTTGACTCCTGTAAGTAACTGAGATTTCTGATTTTCTCGAGTCGACCCTTGGTTTTCAAGAGTCGACCCCTGACTCTGTGCGAGCCGACTCCTGTCTGTGCGAGCCGACTCCGCTCAAACAACAGAAACCATGTTTTTTGAGCAGTTCTCGAGTCGACTCCCCATTTTCCTCGAGTCGACCCCCGACTTTCGGGAGCCGACACTTTGGTTTTTCGCGAGTCGACCCTCTAACGTTTAAAATGTTTCTATTTTTAGTAATCGACTTCGAGCCAACTCCCACAAAGCTCGAGTCGACTCCGCGAATTCTGGGCGCGATTTTTCACGATGACACATCAGCCCCAACGGTAAGATTTTCAAATAACGGCTATTTTCTGTGTTTCTAACGGATATATTTTTGCAGAATCTATAAATAGAGGAGCTCTTTTCAAATCAAAACAGGGAATAGAAAATCAAAAAGAGAGATTACTGCCTTATCCAAAAAGAGGGAAAAACAGAGCTTTATTGGAAAAATCTTCTAGTTCAAAATAGAGTGATTCAAAAGGAGTGAAATCAAAGAGGAAGTTTCGTCTGCTCCAGATCATCAATCCACAAGAGTCAAAAGAAAATCCAAAAGCTTTTCAAAGATCAAATCGAAGGATTTTCAACATTCAACAAAAGGAGAAAAAGCTTCATCTCAACTCCAAAGTTTTCAAACGGTCAAGAATCTTGCTGAGGCCGGATTCAATACTTCAAGAGGAGTTAAAGAGGAGAAGGAAGAAAGCCAAAGCCACAACCATCTGCAATCTTATCAGGCTTTTCTAACCCTTTTATACTTTATTTGTATATTTGCTCAAGAGGAGCATTTCCTTACTTAAACTCTGTTATTTTGGTTGTTTGTTGATTCAATCAGTGGATTGAATCAGTGGAGGTCATTATACCTCGTTGCAAGCCGAAGTGCTTGTGTTGGGTTAGTTGTGAGCCCGTGAAAAATAACGTGTAGGGTTTTGTGCTGGTGAGCCCGAGTAAAACCGGCTGGGTTTGTTGTGCGCCTGTGAAAACAATAAGTTTGAGTTGTGAGCTTGGAAAACAACTCGGCTGTAATCCAAAGAGATTATAGTGTGGACCCAAGTGAATCTTGGGAGTAGACGTAGGTGTTGGTTGCACCGAACCACTATAAAATTATCTTGTGTTTGTCGTGCTATATTTTCTCTCTCTTTATCTCTTTATTATTTGCTTGTGTATTGATTAAAGTTATCCTCTCACTTGCACATTTTGCTAACTAATCAACTAAAGTTAAAAAGACTTAAATTTTTAAGAACCCAATTCACCCCCCCCCCCCCTCTTGGGTTGCCATTTGGGCCAACAAAAAGCTATTGAATTGTATATAAAATGATCCAATGAAAAACTATAGGAAATAGGCTACACAGTACGTAGATATCCATCCTTAATATCTCTATACCACCCATCAACTTTAACTGATACATATAAATCAAATTATAAGAGACAACAGAATGAATAGTGCATGAAACTTTACAAAACTTTAAGCATGTACACTAAACTGGAACTACATCTAAAGATGGCAAACCAAGGTTTAATTGCGTGATTAATCTGAGTTAATGGAGCATACTGGACCTGAGGTGGATATTCCAACAGAATGTTGAAGCTCAGTTATTCCTCTTGCTTTTGCCCATGGAATGTCGTGATCAGCTTGCCCCGGATCTTGTCCAGCTCGGCGTTCCTGGAATAGGCTAGATGATAAATCAGACATTAGTCAGTTAAAATGTTATATGAAATAGAGCCCCCATTGTTTCAGTTATAGCTAGTCAACAATGTCAAGCATGGACAATAACTAAGAACAAAAGCAGTTGATGCCATCAAGACCACTTCTCCTCCCTCTCTTTTCTTTTCCTTCTCTCCCTTCTTCTTCTTGCAGGCTGCTGGAGCCCTGCTGCTATGCCGATGTTCACCACGTAACATTGAGGATGAGCCACTGAAGCTATGAGGTGATATATTGGCTGTGAAGCTCGGATCGTTTGAAAACTGCAGACATCATGGGTCCTTAGTCGGTGAACCACTGTTGTTGCTAGGATCTTCATCATCCGGAGATAGATCACCGATCAGTACCCTTTCTTCTCCGGTGCTGGCAACAGGGAGCCGGACATCAGGTAGCACATCCTCTATTTCATTCCTCATTCTTTTCTTTAGACTAATCTAAACCAATGAGAGCAGTAAGAATACTAATCAGATCTTGACCTCCAGACATTTAAAAGTTCTAACATTTACAAGAATCGCTTTCCAAATGCTTTATAAAGGCTAATAGCAGTTTAAGTTGTTGCAACTCCTCGTGATCCAGACTCCATAATGTAGTGATTTATACGGAATATAAGATGGAGTGCCTAACGTAATCAAGAGTCCCATTCTGTCGCAGCTCCTCGTAATCGAGAATACCTTGTTCTCGAAGAGTAATATATCTCGATCTACTGATCTCTCCTCTTCTCTATTCTCTAATCTCTCTCTTCTCTCTTTTTATGGAATATTTTCCGTGAAGAGTATATGGCTTACTGGTCCGACGTTCCACGGAATATACTATCAGTCTTCGCCGGTTTACTCACCAAAAACTCCGACTACATCCGGTTCATATCCGTCTGAGTCTCGCGGTGATGCGCGGCGGATCCCATGCCTCGTCATATTCCCATCCAGCCGTGAAATCAACCAGAAAACCCTCACCCGGAAGCTGCCTAGCGCTGTGCCTCTTCTCCATTCACAGCCGCGCGGTTCGGCCGTCGTTCTTCTTGGTTAGACCGATCATTGGTGATGGTGGCCACCGCCGGTGGTTGTGTTTTTGAGATCGGAACATCTCACGGATTCACGATGGGAAGAAAATAAAAAGCAGATAAATAAAAATAAAAAATACCTAGGATTTCGTTGCTCGCAGTCGCCGGTGACGATCGAAAATATCTGGTAGCTCCTAGGTCCGACAAAGTCATGACTCACGAAGGTGACCGACGGCGATGAATGGGAGGCGGGACTCGGAAGACGGGAGCTAGGGTTGAGAAATCTGAAAGAGGACAAGCGGGCGAGCGGAGCGAGGCTTCGAGCGAAGGAGATTGAGATTTGTGAATAAATTTTAACGGGTTCGGGTTTTTCCGGGCCGGTTTGACTCCAACCCGAACCCGGACCAATTTTAAATCGGTCTGGGTTAGACCCAGATATTTCGGGTTCGGGTTGAGCAAAGGTGAGTTTGAGCACTGTTGAAATTCGAGTTCGGCGGGCTGGGTTCGGGTTGAACCCGGCCCAAGTTGCACCCCTACTAACAGTAGACATGTGAACCTAAACTTAACGTACAGATGATTTTGTAATTTTTTAATATTTTTTTATTTTTGGATCTCGGTCTCCGTTAGGAGTCCATTTGGTTTAATTTCCTACCAGATTTTAATAACGCAAATTAATGCACTTGTTCATCAGTTTTGTCCTCTGAGAATGGGATAAAATTGAGGTATAATTTGTTAGGTGTTTGTCATTACGTAGCTCAACAAATAACATATAAATAATTTTATGAATATAATAAAATTTTATTAAATGTTGAGGAAAAACATTCAGCGTGTGACCGTATCTCCTGATTTGTTGGCAAACGCCAATAAATTGCACCTAACTTTTATTTGTCCTTCAGAATTTATGAAAGAGACCGCTAGCTAGCACGGTAGTATTTATTGAATTCAAGCCAAATTCAACTACATAAATTGTACCAAACTTTATGCTCTATTTGAATGAAGAGAAAAATAAAAAAAAATAAAAAAATATTTTTTTTTTGTATTTGGATGAGTGAAAAAAAAAAGTTGATAATTTATAATAACAATAATGTTTTTATTATAAATAATTAAAAATATATAAGTTTTTTTCTTTGAAAGAATCAATATCGGAATGAAAAAAAAAAATGAAAGAACATTTTTGAATTTTCTCTTCTAAATCTCTTTAATTTGGAGAGAAAACTTTTAGGTGAGGCTCATCACTTTTTTTTCTTCTATTTTTTTTTCTAATTTTCTTTCCTTTCTACTTTTCTCTTCATTCAAACAAGATAAAGCTTAGCCCTTCAGTTATGAAAGAGGCAGCTAGCACCGTGGTATTTATTGAATGCAAGTCAAATTCGGCTACATCAATTGCACTTAACTTTTGTCCTTCAGAAGTTATGAAAGAGACAGCTTGCACCGTGGTATTTATTGAATTCAAGCCAAATTCGGTTACATAAATTCTAGCAAATGAATGCTGTATGTGGCGTTGGGTGAAGACCTTAAAGGCCGATTGGTATTGGATTTGGACTTCGCCCTGGTAATCTTCATGGAAAGCAAGTAGAAAAAGGTTTGTTGCACCATTCTTTGTGCAGCAAACACATAATAAATATATAAATTAATCATACATACATGTCATTGTGCATGCCAAAATTTAATAAATTTTATTATGCATCATATGTATAATACATATAAATAATTAAATTATATATTTAATATATATTTACTGCACCGAAAAATAATGCAGGGCTTTCGGAAGTAAGCCTTCAACCATCAAGCAGTATGCGTTTCTATTTCAGTATGAATTTTTTTTTCCCGTTTTTTCTTTTTTCAACGGAGTACCTAACTCCACCTGGAGGCCCCTTAATGAATAGATAAATAGCTAGTTAGTGTCAGGAACCGCAGACGATGGCATCATTTGTTTTCTTTTTTTTTTTTCCCTCACTTGATGAAGCCTAGGCAATTAATGCCAACTATTTATTATATTTATTTATTTATGATAATAAATTATTTGGTTGGTGGAAACCTGACCGCGGGTAGGCTGAGAACCGCTAGGATTAGATGCATTAATAATTATTAACCTGCTTTCGGTCTGTTTCCACTCTGCGGAGCTTCTTCAAGCCAACCCGATTCTACTCTACCTAATTATTATAAGTGAGCATGCATTGCATTCTACTCTACCTAATTATTATAAGTGAGCATGCATTACAGAGGGGTCGTGACATAAAGCATAAAAATGATTTCTGAAAGAATAAAAAAAAAAGTTATAAGTCTTTTTGGCAATTAAGTCTACAAGAAGCTAGTACTCAGGATCCGCCTATTCCGAAGGAATATCAGCCACCCGCATAGAAACTCAGAGGCCGAATGCATGAACGGCTTCAGTACGGGACTCAAAGATTCATCAAAATTTTTTATTTAGTTGAAGAGTTCAACATAACCAGATAAGATTTAACTGTTAAATTTATCAAAATATTCACTATAAAAAATTATATTTTTAGCGATGCCAAAATACATCGCTAAACAATATGAATATGCATCGCTAAATAGGCTTAGCGACGCCATTGCGATGCAAAATTTTCATCGCTAAACATTTGGTCGATAAACCAGTTTTTGTCGCAATGGCGTCACTAAATAGCGACACGCAATGCATCACTATTTAGCAACGCAGTATTTGCGTCACTATTTAGTGACGTATTATGTGCATTCCTAAATAGTGACGCATTTTGTGCATTTCTAAATAGTGACGCAAAAATGCTTCGCTATTTAGCGATGAAAGATATTGCATCGCAATCTTTGCATCATTTGTTTGCGATGCCTTTTTTGTGTGTCGCTATATAGCAATGCAATAAGCATTGCATCAGCATTACAATATTAATCTTTTTTTAAAAAAATATTTTTATCTGAAAGTAATATTTAAACCTGCTTGTACATTTAATAGTGAGACATGATAATGAAAAAGACTTGCTCGTCCTGATATTATAAATAAACATGAAATTAATAAAAATAAGTTAGAAATTTTTTCATTAATTCAAGAAAGTTAAATCTGTTGGGTTTGGGCCTCTTCATATATGAAGAAAAGGTCCAAAATGTATAAGCCCACTTTGTGTCACACTTATCTAAGTGATGAGTCTGATTTAGTAAGAATCCTTAATCAATGATGAGTCTGATTAGGTAAGAGTCCATCTTGGTAAGAATCCCTAATCAGTGGTGAGTCTGATTAGGTAAGAATCTAACTTGGTAAGAATCCTTAATCAGTGGTGAGTCTATTAGGGTGATATTAGGGTTAATTTTTGAAAAAGAGAGAGAAGAGAGACGCCATTCGAGAGAGAAGAGAAGAAGAAGCCCTTCCCGCATATACTCAGAGTAGCCACCGTAAAATTGCTACTGCAAATTCGTTCACCGTTGGATCGGGCTAAATTTTGACAGTAGGTTCGGGACATATGGTTCTTCATTCTGAACGGTTGGATCGGTGAAACAAGATCTAAGGTGTGAGAATCTCAGGTCGGACAGTAGCTATATTTTTGGGTTTGTTAAACTTCTTGGTTCTCTATTGTAAGCTTCTTAGCTTTATTATTTAGTTGGCTGTGAGCACTCATTTGTGTTCTTGTTTGAGACTCTCTTGTACCCTTATTTGATTATAGTGGAGCTATTTCTTTTATCTGGACGACTCGTGGTTTTTACCCTTGCTTTGAGGGGTTTTCCACGTTAAAAATATTGGTGTCTCTTGTGTGTTTGTGATATTCAATTGCTGCCACAAATTTTGTTATTGCTCCTCATAGATTTTTGTAAGTTGGGGGAATATATCTCCGCTGCTTATTGTGATTTGTTATTACTGTGTTATTGTTTCCCCATCAGAGTGGTATCAGAGCTCTTTGGTTTGGGGCTATTTGACTTGCTTGAATGATGGAGGCAAATACAAATAAGATAGTTTGTTTGAATGGTACTAATTATCATTTGTGGAAGGGCAAAATGAAGGATTTGCTATTTGTGAAGAATTTGCATCTTCCTGTGTTTGCTACTAAGAAGCCGAATTCCAAGTCTGATGAGGAATGAGAATTTGAACATCAGCAGGTTTGTGGTTTTATTCAGCAGTATGTAGAAGATAATATTTAAAATCACATTGCTAATGAGACACATGCTAGAGCCTTGTGGGAGAAGATTGAATCATTGTATGCTTTTAAATCAAGGAATAATAAATTATATTTGCTAAATTCTCTGATGAATTTGAGGTACAAGGAGGGGACTTCTATTTTAGATCACTTGAATGAATTTCAAGGGCTCCTAGATCAATTGTCAGGAATGGGTATCAAGTTTGATGATGAAGTGTTGGGACTATGGCTACTAGATACTCTACCAGAGTGTTGGGGAGATTGTTGAGAAATTGTTACCCCAATCTTATTGATTTTGATGATTACCAAAAGCCATGAGTATATTAAAAGATGCAATGAATTTATTTACATGAGTAATGAATTTACTTATCATAATCAATGAGTATGTTAAGTATGACTTTAATCAATTGGAAAGTAACTTCAAGCTCCATGTTTAAGCTTTCAAAAAGAAATTTTTATACTTCATATTTCAATCAATAAGTTTTTGGAACATTCTTGAATTGATTCTTAATGTCAAATTTATTATATTCAAGTCAAAAATTGATTTAAAATTAATCTGGAATGAATTTCAAAGTCAATCAGAAAATTCTCTGATTTTTGATACGTTCCGGAGCCGACTCTAGAGTTTCAGAGTCGACTCCACTCAGTATACAGAGATGTCTATTTTCTCGAGTCGACCCCTATGATTTCAAGAGTCGACCCCGATACTGTCGAGCCGACTCCATGACTGTGTGAGTCGACTCCGCTCAGACACCAGAGAGTTTTTTTCTGAGCACTTCTCGAGTCGACCCCTTGCTTTTCATGAGTCGACCCCCGACTATCAGGAGTCGACACCTTATTTTGTTGAGTCGACCCTTAACTTTCTGAATTTTCTATTTTTGGTATCGCGTCTTCGAGCCGACTCGCCTAAAGCTGGAGTCGACTCCAACAAATCTGGGCGTGATTTTTCTGAATGCCAACTCAGCGCCAACGGTAAGATTTTTAATAACGGCTATATTTCTTTGTTTCTAACGGCTATATTTTTGCAGAATCTATAAATAGAGAGGCCATTTTCAAATCAAAGAAATACAATAGATAAAGAGAGAAGAAATCTTTCAGAAAGAGGAAAAACAGAGCGTCATTTGAAAAAATCCGAGATTCAAAATAGAGTGAAAGAAAAGGAGTGAAATCAAAGGAGACTTCGTGTGCTCAAGTTCATCAATCCAAAAGCCAGAAGAAAATCCAAGAGCGTTCAAGGTCAAATCAAGAGATTTTCAAAAAAGAAAAAGAAAGCTCAAATCAACTCCAAATTCAACGTGAAGAATCTAGCTGAGGCGTGATTCAACACTTCAAAGGAGTTGAGGAAAAGAAGAAAAGAAGAAAAGCCTGCATCAAATCGGCTAAACAGGCTTTTCTAACCTTATTTTTACTTTTGAATATCTGCTCAAGGGAGCTTTTTGTATTAAACACAATTTTATTTTGTTTGCTGATTCAATCTGTGGATTGAATTAGTGGAGGTTGGCATACCTCGTTGCAAAGCTAGGATAGCTTGTGTGTTAGGGTTTGTGCTGGTGAGCCCGAGTAAAACCAGCTGGGTTCGTTGTGATCCCGGGAAAACAACAAGTTTGAGTTGTGAGCTTGTAAAACAACTCGGCTGTAATCTAGGAGATTATAGTGTGGACCCAAGTGAGTCTTGGGAGTGGACGTAGGTGTTGGTTGCACCGAACCACTATAAAATCTTTGTGTTTGCCGTGCTTATTTGTCTCTCTCTCTCTCTATCTTGTTTGCTTATTAATTGTTAATCCTCATCAATTTTAAATTGTTTTAAAAGTCTTAAATTTTTAAAGAACCCAATTCACCCCCCCCTCTTGGGTTGCCATCTGGGCCAACAATTGGTATCAGAGCAAGTGCTCATTTAGAGTTTGATTGATCACACGATCAAGAGCTAAAGATCCATTATGGCAACACAAAGTGGTTCTAGTTTTGCTGAAGGTCATTCTACAAATAGACCTCCACTCTTTAATGGCTCAAACTATTCTTATTGGAAAGCTAGAATGAGGATATTCATTCAAGCTTCTGATTATGAATTTGGGGTGTTATATTAATGGACCTAGTACACCCACACACCTTATTGATGGCACTATTGTTCCTAAGCCCGAAAGGGATTGGAATGATAATGATAGGAAATGGCTCAACTTAATGCCAAAGCCATTAATATCTTATATTGTTCCTTAGATTCAAATGAATTCAACCGTATCTCTACTTGTAATTCCGCTAAAGAAATATGGGATAGGTTGGAAGTTACACATGAAGGAACAAACCAAGTAAAAGAATCAAAGATAAATATCTTGGTTCATAAATATGAATTGTTTACATGGAACAAACTGAAACCATCACATGCATGTTCACTAGATTCACTGATATTGTGAATGGTTTGAAAAGTCTTGGAAAAATACTAATGCTGATCTTGTTCGCAAAATTCTTAGGTCATTGCCAAGATCGTGGGAAGCAAAAGTGACAGCAATCCAAGAAGCCAAAGACCTCAACACTACCCTTAGAGGAGCTTCTAGGATCTCTCATGACCCATGAATTGACAATGAGCAGCATGTTGAGGAGGAAACAAAAAGAAGAAATTGCCCTCAAGACTGCAGAATTGAAGAGAGCAGCAGTGATGATGATGAAGATGATGATGAAGACTGCTCTCTTGCCAAGAAGTTTAGAAGATTTTGAGGAAAAGAAACCCTTCCAAAAAGAAATTTGGAAACAAAATGGAAGGAGAAAAGGAAAAAGATAAGGACAAGGACAAAGAGAAAGACCCCTTGATATGTTATGAGTGTAAGAAACCGGGGCATTATCGATATGATTGTCCACAATTGAAAAAGACCTTCAAGAAAAAGAAGAAGGCATATGTTGCAACATGGACTGACAGCAATGAATCTTCTTCCGAAGAAGAAGAACAAAAAGAGTTGCAAATATTTGTTTCATGGCCAACGACGACGACAATGAGGTAAGTTCCGAAACCCTTGACATGATTTATTTGATGAAATGTTTGAAGCTTTTAATGAACTAATGATAGATTTTAAATTTTGAAAAAGAAATTTAAATCTGTGAAAAATGATAATGTTAGTTTAGCTAAAAGTAAAAATGAATTAGCTTTAGAAGTTAAAATTTAAAATGAAAAAGAACCTTAAAAAAAGGATAATCTTAATCAAGAATTAGATTCATTAAAATCTGAAACTAAAACTAACTAAAGACTTAAAAGATGAAATAGAAACTCTAGCTTTAGAAAAGAACAGCAAGCTAGCTCTTAAGAAAGATGTTAAAAAATATAAGGACATTGTTGAGAAATTCACATTAAGTTCAACTAAACTTAACATGATCCTAGATAGTCAAAAAGCTGTTTTTGATAAAGCTGGGCTAGGATATAACACACTAAGAAAACAAAAATCACTAAAGAATATTTTTGTAAAAGCCAACCAAGGTAATATAACTTGTTTTAAATGTAATGAAAAAGGTCACAAATCCTTTGAATGCAAAACAAAAACAACAACAATTTAAATATTAAAGCTAAGAAAATATGGGTTCCGAAAGGAACAATTTTGTGTCTACTAACCATGAAGGACCCAAGAAAGCTTGGGTACCTAAACATAAAGTTTGATGATATTGCAGGAATGTCTTGTAGCCAAAAGATCAAACAAAAGTGGTATCTTGATAGCGGCTGCTCAAGACATATGACGGGTGACAAAGAGGAATTCATCACCCTAGAAGAAAAGAAAGGTGGAGTTGTGACATTTGGCGATAACGGTAAAGGTCAAATCTTGGGCCTTGGTAAAGTTCGCATAACTCCATCCATAACTATTGAAATGTACTTTATGTTAATGGTTTGAAGCATAATCTAATTAGCATAAGTCAATTATGTGATAAAAACTTTAATGTTTCATTTGAAATCTTCTTTATGCACTGTAACTAATTCTATTGATGATAGCATTGTTTTTACTGGATATAGAATTGGCAATGTATACTTAGTTGACACAGACAAAACTTCTAAGAGTATCATTGCCTAATTGCTGATAATGCTAACATTAATGATATTAGTTGGTTGTGGCATCGTAGATTAGGTCATGCAAGCACACACCTTATTTCAAAACTAATTAAAATGGATTTAGTTAAAGATTTACCTAAATTAGATTTTGAAAATAATAAAATATGTGATGCATGTCAACTTGGAAAACAAACTAGAAGTTCTTTAAATCTAAAAATATTGTTTCAACTTCTAGGGGACTAGAGCTACTTCACATGGACCTTTTTGGACCAACTAGAACCACAAGTCTAGGAGGAAAGAAATATGGTCTAGTGATTGTAGATGATTACTCTAGATATACTTGGGTAATGTTTTTAGCTCACAAAGATGAGACTTTCTCGATATTCCTGAAATTTTTCAAGAAAGTCACAAATGAGAAAAACACTACTATAGTATCTCTAAGAAGTGATCATGGAACAGAATTTGAAAATCACTTATTTGAAAATTTCTGCACTGAAAATGGAATTAATCATAATTTTTCAGCCCCTAGGACTCCACAACAAAACGGTGTAGTTGAAAGAAAAACAGAACTTTAGAAGACATGGCCCGTACCATGCTATGTGAAAGCAACTTACCAAAGTATTTTGGGCGGAAGCTATTAACACAGCATGTTACATCTTAAACAGAGCTTTAATAAGACCAATATTAAAGAAAACACCTTATGAATTATGGAATGAAAGAAAACCAACTATAAAATACTTTCATGCATTTGGATGTAAATGTTTCATTCATAATAATGGTAAAAAATTTAGGAAAATTTGATGCTAAATCTGATGAAGGAATTTTTTAGGTTATTCAACAACTAGTAAGGCATATAGAATCTTTAACAAGAAAACTTAGTAGTTGAAGAATCCATTCATGTAGTTTTTATGAATCTTTAGCAACTAGATCTGAAAAGATTGATGATGAGGAAGATACAAACCTAATTGAAAAAGATCTTGAAAAACTTAATATTGAAGTATCTTCTAGATCATGAAAAGAAGCTAAAGATAATGATTCACATAAGGATGATGATGTAATATAATCATAATGATGTAGATCTTCCAAGAGACTGGAGATATGCACATAGTCATCCTAAGGAATTGATTATAGGCGATCCATCTCAAGGAATAAGGACTAGATCATACATGAGAAATATTAGTAATCATCTTGCATTTGTTCACAAATTGAACCTAAAACTATAGAAGAAGCTGAAAAAGATAATAATTGGATGTTAGCAATGCAAGAAGAACTAAATCAATTTACTAGAAATAATGTTTGGACCTTAGTTGAAAGACCTAAAAACCATTCAACTATAGGAACTAAATGGGTTTTTAGAAATAAACTTAGATGAAAATGGCATAGTAATTAGAAACAAAGCTAGATTGGTTGCTAAAGGATATAATCAAGAAGAAGGTATTGATTTTGATGAAACCTTTGCACCTGTAGCTAGATTAGAAGCCATTAGACTTTACTTGCATTTGCATGTCATATGAACATTAACTTATTTCAAATGGATGTAAAAAGCGCATTTTTAAATGGATTTATAAATGAAGAAGTCTATGTAGAACAACCACCAGGTTTTGAAGATCATGAGTTTTCAAATCACGTTTTTAAATTGCACAAAGCTTTATATGGTTTGAAACAAGCACCTAGAGCTTGGTATGATAGGTTAAGTAAATTTTAATAGAAAATGATTTTACAAGAGGAAATGTTGATAAAACCTTGTTTTTGAAAAAAAAGTAAAGATTTACTAGTAGTACAAATATACGTAGATGACATTATTTTTGGTGCTACTAACGAATCTCTCTGTCAAGAATTTGCAAAGTTAATGCAGGGAGAATTCGAGATGAGCATGATGGGAGAACTCAACTTCTTCCTTGGACTCCAAATCAAACAATGCAAGGAGGGAATTTTCATCAACCAAGTACACAAGAGAACTACTCAAAAAGTTTGGTATGGAAACAATGAAACCCCTTGGAACACCAATGAGTCCTTCATGCAAGCTAGACAAAGATGAAGAAGGTAAGAAGTTGATCAAAAGTATTATCGAGGTATTATCGGATCCCTTCTCTATTTAACAGCAAGTAGACCTGATATAATGTTTGCTGTTTGTTATGTGCTAGATTTCAAGCTGAACCTAAAGAATCACACTTAATAGCTGTTAAAAGAATCTTAAGATATTAAATGGAACAAAAAATGTAGGTTTATGGTATTCTAGAGACTCAACATTAAACCTAATTGCATATTCAGATTCTGATTATGCTGGATGTAAAATTAGATAGAAAAAGCACAAGTGGTGCATGCCAATTTCTTAGGAAGTAACTTAATCTCATGGTTTAGCAAAAAGCAAAATTCAGTTGCATTATCAACTACTGAAGCTGAATATGTTGCAGCTGGAAGTTGCTGTGCGCAAATCCTATGGATTAAGCGACAACTTGAGATTATGGTATCAACTTAATAAGACACCCATAAAATGTGATAATACAAGTGCAATCAATTTAACAAAAAATCCAATTCAACACTCAAGAACAAAACACATAGAAATTAGATATCATTTTATAAGAGAACATGTAGCTAATGATGAAATTTGTCTTGATTATGTAAACACTGAAGAACAATTAGCTGACATCTTACAAAACCCTTAAGTGAAGAAAGATTTGAATATCTTAGAGGAGAATTAGGATTTTGATCCATTAGAATGATTTTGAGTAATTTCTAGAAATCTTATCTTTAAGGAAATCTTATCTAGAATTCATATCTAATTGATCTATTAAAATCAATGATTATTTATCAATTTTTATGATCATTTTCCGGACACATTTCAGATTTCATTTTTTTTGTCTGAAATGGTCTCGGAGCCGACTCGGCGTATCGGAGTCGACTCCCGGTTTCTTTGAAACTCTCGAGTCGACCCCTCTCTGTGCGAGTCGACTCCACTTCGGGATTTTCTGTGACTACCCGGAGTCGACCTTACTTTGCGCGAGCCGACTCGAAGTGGTCCCAGGTCGATTTATCTAGGGCAGAGTCGACTCGTTCATCTCATCTTCTCAAATTAATCAAAATACTCTCTCCAAATTTTTCCAACCTCCAAATCCTTAAAAACCCTTGATTAACCTTTCCACTAATCAAATGGCTCCTAAAACCCGTGGATCTAGTTGGGCGGCCGGGATGAAAAGGAAGAAGCGGTGAAGAAGACGTGAGGCGTCCCGCTCGTGAACCTTCTCCAGCTGGATTCCACCTCATCTCTTCTCCAGTGCTTCTCTCTGCGGCCACATCTCAGGTAGACCGACTAGCCGATAGAGTGATTACCACCGGGAGGAAGATGATTTTGAATTATTTGAGGCATGAGGGCTTTCTTTTTGGAAGACAGTTAATTGAGATGGGATGGGAGAAAGTTTGCTTCTTGATTGCCCGACTATCCCAGCATTAGTTAAAGAATTTTACAAAAATTTGTCTAGAGGAGACCATGGATTATAGCAATGTTAGAGGAAATAGGAATTGTGACAGTGGATTTGGCTAAGATTATTGCAATCTTCCCTGTCTGGCACTCTACCTTTTCTTCTGATGATAGCGCCCCAGCATTATCCAGATTATTAAACAGGGATTGTTGGTTTTGAAGAGTTCTTGCTAATCAACTATCCTTAGAATTGAGATTTCTCCAAATATGTAGTAGGATTCTATTCCCTAAAACGGGAGATTTGATTATGTTTCCGAAAGAGATATTTTTGTAATGGATGCTTGTGACTGGCAAGCCATCAATCTTCCAATGATGTTTGGTACATTGCTGATTGTGGGGCAAGAGGAAATCCAGTCTGCCCTATGGCATGATTCTAACTAAGATTTTTCAAAGCCAAGGGATGGTCATCTCAGATAGTGAGCCAATGAGAAATTTAAGACACACTGATTACTATAGTTGGCACTATTCATAGGATGGGTTTGTGAAGAAAGGATGGGAGATGGGAAAGGAAAAGTCAGAGGAAGATAGAGCCGCTGATGTTGAGGCACCAGGACCTTCTGTTAGACATTCATCACCTGTGCCTCCGAGCTCTTCTGTTCCTTCCAGCCCCTTCTCCTGCTCCAATTTTGATCAGCCATCTTCTTCATCAGTTGGTTTTTCAATCTTCAGTTAAAGCTTAAAGTCTTCTTGATGATCAAGAAGATAGAATTAAACTGAAGTTTGACAATAAATTTATGAATCTTAAAGAAACTCTTACTCTTAGATGATCGTATTACCAAGATTGAATCACTCTTAGCTCTTCACTGAGTCTTTAAGTGGTGATCTAAAGAATATTTTTGAAGAACTTAAAGACATCTGTGGAGATGGTGAGACTTATGCAAAGTGCAATGCCGAGCTTCAAGACAAATTTTAACTGCTTGTACTTTTGTGGATGAAAGACTGAAAGATTATGTTAAGCTTCAAACTGATGGAATGAAGAACATTATAGATCACTTAACAAGAATTGTAAGGACACATTTTGATGTAATGGATGTTTAGTCTTTGCAATGTAATGAAATTTATATTATGTTTTACATTTTGATATAATGATGTAATGAAAGTCAGTTTAAATGTTCAATGAATTTGAGTTTGAATGTACTTCTCTTATTATCAATGAATCTCAGTTTGTTAAAGCATATCTTAAATGTGAATGATTGTGTTTGATACTTCTTACCTTTTTGTTGATAACAAAAAAGGGGGAGAGTTTTATAATTATATGCATGCATATGAATGGGAGAAATTAAGTGAAAATGCAATTAGATGAAAATAAACTATTTTAAATTGAATGAATGGGATATTTATTTGAGTTTCATAGGGGGAGCTACCTCATTCAGGGGGAGCCTAACTATGAAAATGAAAATAAAATAAATTCTTCAATCAATCATGCATATACTCAATGTTTTTGTCATCATCAAAAAGGGGAGATTGTTGGGGAGATTGTTGAGAAATTATTGCCCCAATCTTATTGATTTTGATGATTACCAAAAGCCATGAGTATTTAAAAGATGCAATGAATTTATTTACATGAGCAATGAATTTATTTTCAAATCAATGAGTATATTAAGTATGACTTTAATCAATTGGAAAGTAACTTCAAGCTCCATGTTTAAGCTTTCAAAAAGAAATTTTTATACTTCATATTTCAATCAATGAGTTTTTGGAACATTCTTGAATTGATTCTTAATGTCAAATTTATTATATTCAAGTCAAAAATTGATTTAAAATTAATCTGGAATGAATTTCAAAGTCAATCAGAAAATTCTCTGATTTTTGATACGTTCCGGAGCCGACTCTAGAGTTTCAGAGTCGACTCCACTCAGTATACAGAGATTCTATTTTCTCGAGTCGACCCCTGTGATTTCAAGAGTCGACCCCCGATACTGTCGAGCCGACTCCATGACTGTGTGAGTCGACTCCGCTCAGACTCAGAGAGTTGTTTTTCTGAGCACTTCGCGAGTCGACCCCTTGCTTTTCATGAGTCGACCCCCGACTTCAGGAGTCGACACCTTATTTTTGTTGAGTCGACCCTTAACTTTCTAAATGTTTCTATTTTTGGTATCGCGTCTTCGAGCCGACTCGCCTAAAGTTGAAGCCGACTCCAACAAATCTGGGCGTGATTTTTTCTGAATGCCAACTCAGCGCCAACGGTAAGATTTTTCAATAACGGCTATATTTCTTTGTTTCTAACGGCTATATTTTTGCAGAATCTATAAATAGAGAAGCCGTTTTCAAATCAAACAAATACACACATAGATAAAGAGAGAAAAAGAAAAATCTTTCAGAAAGAGAAAAACAGAGCGTCATTTGAAAAAATCCGAGATTCAAAATAGAGTGAAAGAAAGGAGTGAAATCAAAGGAGACTTCATCTGTGCTCAAGTTCATCAATCCAAGAAAGTCTAGAAGAAAATCCAAGAGCCATTCAAGATCAAATCAAGAGATTTTCAACATTCAAAGAAAGAAGAAAGCTCAAATCAACTCCAACATTCAATCCGTGAAGAATCTGAGCTGAGGCCCGATTCCACACTTCAAAGGAGTTGAGGAAAAGAAGAAAGAAGAAAAAGCCTGCACCAAATCGGATCTAAACAGGCTTTCTAAACCTTATTTTATTTTGAAATATCTGCTCAGAGGAGCTGTTTTGTATTAAACTCATATTTTATCTTGTGTTTGCTAATTCAATCTGTGGATTGAATTAGTGGAGGTAGTTTACCTCGGCACAAGCTAAGGATAGCTTGTGTGTTGGGTTTTGTGCTGGTGAGCCCGTATAAAACCAGCTGGGTTCGTTGTGATCCGGAAAAACAACAAGTTTGAGTTGTGAGCTTGTAAAACAACTCGGCTGTAATCAAGGAGATTATAGTGTGGACCCAAGTGAGCTTGGGAGTGGACGTAGGTGTTGGATACACCGAACCACTATAAAATCTTTGTGTTTGCCGTGCTTATTTATCTCTCTCTCTTCTATCGTGCTTTAACTTGAATTAATTGTTTATATCCTCTCATCAATAGTTTAAATTGTTTTAAAAGGCTTAATTTTTAAAGAACCCAATTCACCCCCCCCCCCTCTTGGGTTGCCATCTGGGCCAACACAGAGTCTTGGGAGATATTTCGGGTTTCAATTACAAACTCAGCCTCTAATGGTATTGTTACTTTGCAAATGGCAAAGTGTGGTGCTCTTAATGAGGAGATGAGAAGGAAGGCACAGGGTACTTCATCTCAGTCTGAAGTGCTTGTCACTGAAAATAGGGGGAGAAGTCAGAGAAAAGAACCAAAGGATGCTAGAGAGAAGAGCAGAAGCAAGTCCAAGTCAAGATACAAGAATGTGGAGTGCCATTATTGTTACAAAATAGGGCACATATAGAAGAATTATTTTCTGAGGAAAAGGAAGAACAAAAGCAAGAAGGGTAAGCAGAAAGAGAAGGATCGTGATGATGATGTTGATCATGTTACCACTGCTACCGGTGATGACCTTATTATTCTTCGTGACCATGAGTCAGTTAATCTTGTATCATATAAGAGCATGTGGATAATTGATAGTGGCGCTACACTACATATTACACCAAAGAAGGAGTTCTTCACGTCTTATACTTCTAGTGACTTTGAAGTGTTAAAGATGGGTAATGATGGAGTGTCTAAGGTGATTGGTGTTGGTGATGTTTGCCTGCAAACCAACATGGGAATGCAGCTGCTGCTTCGAGGAGTCAAGCATGCTCTGGATGTTCGCTTTAATTTGATTTCTGTGTAGATGCTTGACGATGGTGGTTATGATAATCACTTTGGTTCTAGAAAGTGGAAACTCACCAAAGGTAACTTGGTTATGGCTAGAGGGAAGAAAATTTCTAAGTTGTATTGGACAAAAGCTTTGGTTGCTAAAGACAGTGTGAATGTTGTGGATATGGAGGCATCTTTGTGGCACCGAAGGCTTAGTCATATCAGTGAAAAAGGGCTGAACTACTTAGTTAAAAAGGATGTGCTTCTAGGATTGAAGAGTGCAAAGTTGGAGAAGTGTTCTCATTGCATGGCTGATAAACAAAACATAGTATCCTTTAAGAAGCATCCTCCCTCAAGGAAGTCAGAGTTGCTTGAATTGGTGCATTCTGATGTTTGTGGTCCATTGAAGGTAAAATCCTTTAGTGGTGCACTTTATTTTGTTACCTTTATTGATGATTGTTCTAGAAAACTATGGGTCTATGCATTGAAGACAAAAGACCAGGTGTTGGAGAAGTTCAAATAGTTTCAGGCTTTAGTTGAGAGGCAGTCAGGCAAGAAGATGAAATGTATTCGTACTGATAATGGTGGTGAGTATTGTGGACCCTTTGATGTCTATTGCAAGCAACAGGGTATTGCACATGAAAAGACTTCTCCTAAAACTCCTCAGCTGAATGGTTTAGCAGAAAGGATGAATAGGACATTGATTGAGAGAGTGAGGTGTATACTCTCTGAAGCAAAATTGCCCAAACACTTTTGGGGTGAGGCACTGTACATAGCAGCATGTTATTAATCTTAGTCCTATAGTTTCTTTGGACAGTGAGGCGCCAGACAAAATTTGGTTTGGCAAGAATGTCAGATATGATCATTTGCGAGTCTTCGGTTGCAAGGCATTTGTGCATGTTCCAAATGATGAGAGATCCAAGTTGGATGCTAAGATGAGACAGTGCATCTTTATAGGTTATGGTCAAGATGAATTTGGTTATAGGTTTTATGATCCTATTGAGAAAAAGCTTATTAGAAGTCATGATGTGGAGTTCATGAAAGACCAAACCATTGAAAACATTGATAAGGTGGAGAAGACTACATCCGAAAAAGGTAATAAGCTGATTGATGTTATCCATTTTGGTTGCATGTTCACAATCTAGATAATGCTAAGAGTAGTGTTCAACAAGATGAGCAATATGATAATGTTGATGATCAATAGCCTGGAGATCAGTTAGATGTTTCAACTAATGATGCTGAAGAGGAACATGAGATGTCACAAGATGATAATCTTAGTTATGCTCCTGAACCACCTCAAAGTCAACTCAGGAGGTCTAAGAGGCAGAGACAACCATCTATAAGGTATTCGTCTGATGAGTATGTGACCTTGACTGATGGGAGAGAACCTGAGTGTTTTGAAGAGGCTATTGAGAGTGAAGAAAAACAAAAGTGGTTGGATGCAATGCGAGATGAGATGCAATCTTTGCATGACAATCACACTTATGATTTAGTGAAGTTGCCTAAAGGAAAGAGGGCCTTGGAAAATAGGTGGATTTACACGGTGAAACATGATAGTAATGCTGCATCTCCAAGGTATAAAGCTAGATTAGTGGTAAAAGGCTTCAGACAGAGGAAGGGTGTTGATTTTAATGAGATTTTCTCACCTGTGGTGAAGATGTCTTCTATTAGAACCGTGTTGAGTTTGGCTGCTACTCTTGACTTGGAGGTAGAGCAAATGGATGTGAAAACTGCTTTCCTTCATGGTGATTTGGAGGAAGAGATTTACATGAAGCAACCTGATGGCTTTCAAGTTGAAGGCAAGGAAGACTATGTGTGTAGGCTAAGAAAGAGCCTATACGATTTAAAGCAAGCTCCGAGGCAATGGTACAAGAAGTTTGAGTCTATCATATGTGAGCAAGGCTACAAGAAGACTACTTCTGACCATTGTGTCTTTGTTTAAAAGTTTTCTGATGATGACTTCATTATCCTGTTATTATATGTTGATGACATACTTATTGTTGGGGAAAATGTTTCTAAGATTGACAGGTTAAAGAAGCAGTTGGGCAAGTCATTTGCAATGAAGGATATGGGAGCTGCTAAGCAGATTCTTGGTATAAGAATCATGCATGATAGAAATGAGAAGAAACTTTGGCTGTCACAGGAACACTATATTGAAATGGTGTTGCAAAGATTCCAGATGGAAAATGCTAAGGCTATAAGCACTCCCCTTGCTACTCATTTTAAGTTGAGTGCTAAACAAAGTCTTTCAAATGAAGTTGAAAAATTAGATATGGAACGGGTTCCTTATGCTTCTGCCGTGGGCAGTTTGATGTATGCAATGGTGTGCACAAGACCAGACATAGCACATGCTGTTGGTACAGTTAGTAGATTTTTGTCAAACCCAGGTAGAGAGCATTGGAATGCAGTGAAATGGATTTTAAGGTATCTTCATGGTACAACTAGTATAAGGCTTTGTTTTGAAGGTGATGAGCCCACATTGGTGGGGTACTTAGACTCAGATATGGCTGGAGACATTGATTCCAAAAAGTCCACTTCGGGCTATATGATTAAATTTGCAAGGGGAGTTGTGGCTTGGCAGTCTAAGTTGCAGAGGCGTGTAGCATTATCAACTATAGAGGCAGAGTTCATTGCCATTACTGAAGCATGTAAGGAGTTGCTATGGGTGAAGAAATTCTTACAGGAGCTAGGCTTTGTTCAGAACCAATATCTGTTGTTTGTTGATAGTCAAAGTGCTATCCATCTTGGTAAGAATCCAACTTTCCATTCGAGGTCCAAACATATTGATGTGAGGTATCATTGGATACGTGATGTTTTGGATGTTAAGCTATTGGAGTTGGCTAAAATTCATACTGATAATAATGGTGCTGATATGATGACTAAAGCATTACAAAGAGGAAAGTTTGAAACTTGTTGTGAGATCGCTAGTTTGGCGGTTATCTCCATGGAAAACACTTTGTACACCGGCCCCGGTGCAGCAACGATGACGTGGACTGCACCGCGTCTTCCGATTGGTCCACGTGGATCCGACGTGGATGACCTGACAGGCGGTAGGGCTGGGCTTTGACGTAACGTTCTGAACGTGATGGACATTTAATGCTGTTCGCTTTTTTTTAAAATTTTCATGCGGACGAAAATGCCCTTTCGCTCCTTCATGGCACCATTTTACATTTTCTGTCATCTGTGCAAGAAGAACTCTGTTTCTTCCCCGGTAGAAAGAAAATACTTCAGCTTCGAGGCTAGCCGATACCTGGATCTGTGTAAAAAAACTTCTGGAGGAAATGTCAGCCGCAGCACAAAGTAAAAACTCTTTCTTCCCACTTCTTTATTACATCAACAGTTTTTTTCTTGTTAGAGTTAGTTAATGCATTTAATGCGCGGGTAACTACCTTAGAACGAAATAGTTATGACACTCTGAGAGTCATAACTGTTTTGTAAGCAACTCTTATAATGCGGCCCTTTCGCTCCATCCTAGCACCAATTTATGTTGGATTTCATCTCTGCAAGATAAACTCTTTCTTCCCCTCCCTCGCTCTGAGAGTCCGGATGCTAAGGAATCAGTTGAGAAGGAACCTACGCCCTCGCTTTGAAAAACCTGGCTACTGGAGTGTACTGGAGGCTTCAAATATAAATGTTTATCCAATGAGATTTTCCTTGCCAAAACCTCACGTAGACGTTCGCTTCTCTCTCTGAATTCGGCCAGGTCTGTAAAATTTTCCTTGCCAAAACCTTAGCTTAGGCCCATCTTACAGACCTGGCCGAATTCAGAGAGAGAAGCGAACATCGACGTGAGGTGTTGGCAGGGAAAAACTCATTGGATAAACTTTTATATTTGAAGACTCCAGTAGACTCCCATCGACCGGACTTTCAGATGAGGGCGTGGGTTCGTGCTCAACTGAATTTCATCTGTGCAAGAATAACTCTCTTTCTTCCCCCCCCCCCTCGCTCTGAGAGTCCGGATGGTAAGGAATCCCCGCAACACCCTAGTTCGAAGTCGGCCGTAAGTCCTTTGCGACACCCCAGATGAAATCCCACGACACCCTAGCTTTAGGGCGACGACACCCGTCTTATAAATGTGCACATAGAGAGAACCCGGCGACACCCTAATTGAATTCGGCAGAAAATCAATCGCGACACCCCTGTTGAAATCTCACGACACCCTAGCTCTAACGAGACGACACCCGTGCTTGAACAAGAGAACACGGAGATAATCCCCACGACACCCTAGTTCGAATTCGGCCGTAAGTCCTTCGCGACACCCCAGATGAAATCCCACGACACCCTAGCTTTAGGGCGACGACACCCGTCTTATAAATGTGCACATAGAGAGAACCCGGCGACACCCTAATTGAATTCGGCAGAAAATCAATCGCGACACCCCAGTTGAAATCTCACGACACCCTAGCTCTAACGAGACGACACCCGTGCTTGAACAAGAGACCACGGAGATAATCCCCGCGACACCCTAGTTCGAATTCGGCCATAAATCCTTCGCGATACCCCAGATGAAATCCCGCGACACCCCAGCTTTAGGGCGACGACACCCGTCTCATAAATGTGCACATAGAGAGAACCCGGCGACACTCTAGTTGAATTCGGCAGAAAATCAATCGCGACACCCCTGTTGAAATCTCACGACACCCTAGCTCTAACGAGACGACACCCGTGCTTGAACAAGAGACCATGGAGAAATCCCCGCGACACCCTAGTTCGAATAATCCTTCGACACCCCAGATGAAATCCCACGACACCCAGCTTTAGGGCGACGACACCCGTCTCATAAATGTGCACATAGAGAGAACCCGCGACACCCTAATTGAATTCGGCAGAAATCAATCGCGACACCCCTGTTGAAATCTCACGACACCCTAGCTCTGGGGCGACGACACCCGTCTTATAAATGACCACATAGAGAGAACCCGGCGACACCCTACTTCGAATTTGCCGTTAATCCTTCGCGACACCCTAGTTGAAATCCCACGACACCCTAGCTCTAGGGAGACGACACCCGTTCTTTAAACAGACCACGGAGATAATCCCAGAGACACCCTAGTTCGAATTCGGCCGTTAATCCTTCGCGACACCCCAGTTGAAATCCCACGACACCCTAGCTCTAGGGCGACGACACCCGTCTTATAAATGACCACATACAGAGAAATCGGCGACACCCTAATTGAATTCGGCAGAAAATCAATCGCGACACCCCAGTTGAAATCTCACGACACCCTAGCTCTAACGAGACGACACCCGTGCTTTAACAAGGCGGGAATTTGACGTCACCGTAGTACTAATTCGACGACACCCTAGTCACTGAGCCATGCCATATTTCCGAGAAAAGTTTGTAAACGTGGGCAGTTCCTATGGGTTCGCGGGTCTCATTGATGTGATCGTGGCGATCCGGGTGTCCTTTCGTATTTCTCTTAGGTCGGCATAAACCCTAGAATCAATCGTCTGTTGCCCGAGAAGCCATCTTTTTGCTCAAGAAGCCATCCTTCGTCTCTTGCTCGAGAAGGCACTGGTCTCCTTTTCCCTCCTGAACTTGTTCCATAGTTCATTCTTCCGAATACGTCATTCATGGAGATGAGTGCTTTCGTTTGTGCACGAAGACCGCGAACAAAGAAGAAGCAGACAGAGAAAATGGCGAAAAATGCAAGGACCTGGTACTTCGTTCGACTGAGGATGCGGCTCCTTCGGGTATGTTTAGCACTATATGAAATATTACGACATTCTATATTAAAATTTCATGACATGTATGTATTCTGTCTTACCCCCTGTTTCCGTTGACAATAAAATTGTTCCAGTCCCCCCAGTGAAGGCTTCCCAGCTGTTCAAGAATAGCTGCAGGCCGGCAGTATACGTTCAGAAGGTTTGGAGGATGGGGTTCTCTAGACGTCATACAAAACTGATTCGAAGGACACCATTTGGTGCCTTCGTCGACATGCAGACGTTCACAGTCGACGGGCGACTGCTAGCAGACATCATAAGATGTCACAATGGAGGCGACGAGTTCATGTTTTGCGGAAAACGAGTTCTATTCAGTGCCGACGAAGTCGCACTCATTCTTGGACTTCCAGCTCATGGGAAGAAGATCGACACGTCCAGCCAAATGTTCAACGGAAGTTTGTTCAGACGGTTTGGCCAGGGTTTAGATCTTCGCCAAGAAGGTTTGGAGAAGTTGATATTTCAACTCCGACCATCTAAAGTACAGGAGGATGTCGAGGACACCGTCCGACTTTGGATCGCATACATGTTGGCCATGTTTTTGGCTCCAAAGTCTAATCAGAGATGTCCACGGTATCTCATCCAGCACTTGGATGATTTAAGTCAACTGGGTAGCATCGACTGGGCATCGGCACTGAAGGAATTGATTGTTCTGGCTCTCCCAGAAATAGCTGCTTGCTTGCGTTCCGAGGAGCCGGTGCACTCAAAGAATGCAAAAAAAGTTAGGAGGCAGCCTACCTTGTTCGGATGCTCGGCAGCACTGGTGGTAAGGATTATTGAGACACATTATTAGTGTTGAGACAAAATTTATTTGTAATATTACTTTATTTAATATCGAAAAAAAATTCATGTTCAGGCGTGGTTCCTCGAGCATACATCAATGCGAGAGCCGGCATACCCTGATAAACGGCCCCGGCTGTTGAAGTGGTATGACCACCAAATTAAGATCCAATCGGTTCGGGTTGCCGACTTGCAACCTCAGGACTTGGTAATCTATTTCATAGCTCCATTGCTCTGACCATTTTATCAACTTAATGCGTCAATATGTTCAGTTAATATTAATTTGTTATCATCTTGTGTTGCAGATGGAGGGAGCTACTGAACCATTGCCAGAAGAGCTATGGCTTCTCCCTCAGCAGATAAAACCGTCCCCCCCTCAACAAACAGATACCTGCGCCCCTCAACCAATGGATAGCTGCGCAAGATGCGCCGAGTTGACGAATGAATTGGAGTGTGTTAAGGATCAACTCGAAGATGTCAGGCGCAGGCTGTCCATTGCTGAGAGCCTCCTCAATTCACTGGTCAGAAAGGAAAGTTATGCAATAAAGGAGGAGGACAAGGGGGACGAGAAAACAGAGAAGGTGCATTCGTTGGAGTTGGTCCTCCGCGAGCCTGGTAACGTAAATAGTGAGGAGAAGAAGATGGAGGAGGACCATTCATCCGAGTTTCCAATTGAGACAGGGAATGCAAAATCAGAGGACGACATATTGGAGGGGGATTCATTGGCTGATAAAACAGAGCAGGGGAATGAAAATAAAGAAGAGTCCATATCCGATAATAAACTTGGCACCCCTGCGCCAAAGGATGACAAAAGGACTTAGAAATAATTGGAGTGCCGTCGCTTGTTAGGAGGATTAAAAAAGAGCCGAGGAAGCGTAAGGCATCCACGGTCGTCGGCAAAAGTTATGAGACAACCCGACCTAAAAAGTCGGCGAAGACAGTGGGCATTTCAAAGCCCAACACAACGGTCGAAGAAGACCAAATAATTATTCAAAATTTTTTGAGCGAGCGACAACAAACCGACGAGATCGTCTACACAAATATGTTTAATGGCGTTGCAACAAGAAAAAATCTTCAAGATCTCATTAACAATGAGATGATAATAGATGATGTAAGTATATCAAGAAACATGTTATAGTTGTTGATTTTAGAATTATATTAATCGTTTAACATTCCATTGGCAGATAATTGATTGCGGCCAGGAGTTTCTGATGCGAAACTGGGCAGAGCATCCTGACCGATATCATAAGTGCATAATTGCATCAGTTTTCGTATCTGCTCTATGTCTGACTTCCTCATCACCTGCGCATGAACTTGCTGGATCATCTGGGGCTGCGATATTTGACAATGTATCGGATGAAGATAAGTCCCAATTCCGGTTTCTTTTTACCATTGTAAACTCTGATAACTCGCACTGGCATTTGGTTGCTGTCGACATGGAAAGGAAGGTGTTCATGCACTTGAATTCAATGAAACGCAACCCGAAGTACAAGGCCAATGCAAGGAAATGGCATACAATTCTAGGCCACATATTCCATATCTACTGCGATAAGAAGGAAGCAATGGAGTGGCCGATAGAAGATATTTCGGATTGCCCAAGCCAACCGAGCGGATCGCTGGATTGCGGCCTGTACTGTCTGAGATACATGGAATGTCTTGCTCGATGGGACAATCCTGATATGAAGCTGGATTTCAGTGATGAGGAAGTCAGAGATTATCGGCGACACTTAGCTGCGACGATATTGAGAGAGGGCCTGAACAAAAAGATTAGCGACATTGTCGAAAAATGTTCTTAATTTTTGTATTCGTCTTTGAATGAACATTGAATGTAAATTATTCATATTAACACTGATTAATATTTAATGCAAATATTAAAAATTTTATCACTGCGAGCAGGAGTGTCCTCGATGTCTACGAGACATCCCAGAGCAGAGCTTGCGAAACGACTCCAAAGATTTAAGCTCGATGACACCCTAGCTCATGGAAAACGACACCCTTGTCTTGCGCGGCGACACCCGAAAGGCGGAAACATAAGAGTCATCCCAGAGCTTGCGAAACGACTCCGAAGATTTTAGCTCGACGACACCCAAGCTCATGGAAAACGACACCCTTGACTTGCGCGGCGACACCCGAAAGGCGAAAACATAAGAGACATCCCAGAGCTTGCGAAACGACTCCGAAGATTTTAGCTCGATGACACCCAAGTTCATGGAAAACGACACCCTTGTCTTGCGCGGCGACACCCGAAAGGCGGAAACATAAGAGACATCCCAGAGCTTGCGAAATGACTCCGAAGATTTTAGCTCGACGACACCCAAGCTCATGAAAAACGACACCCTTGTCTTGCACGGCGACACCCGAAAGGCGGAAACATAAGAGACATCCCAGAGCTTGCGAAACGACTCCAAAGATTTTAGCTCGACGACACCCTAGCTCATGGAAAACGACACCCTTGTCTTGCGCGGCGACACCCGAAAGGCAGAAACATAAGAGACATCCCAGAGCTTGCAAAACGACTCCGAAGATTTTAGCTCGACGACACCCTAGCTCATGGAAAACGACACCCTTGTCTTGTGCGGCGACACCCGAAAGGTGGAAACATAAGAGACATCCCAGAGCTTGCGAAACGACTCCGAAGATTTAAGCTCGACGACACCCTAGCTCATGGAAAACGACACCCTTGTCTTGCGCGGCGACACCCGAAAGGCGGAAACATAAGAGACATCCCAGAGCTTGCGAAACGACTCCGAAGATTTTAGCTCGACGACACCCTAGCTCATGGAAAACGACACCCTAGTCATGCGCGGCGACACCCGAAAGGCGGAAACATAAGAGACATCCCAGAGCTTGCGAAACGACTCCGAAGATTTTAGCTCGACGACACCCTAGCTCATGGAAAACGACACCCTTGACTTGCGCGGCGACACCCGAAAGGCGGAAACATAAGAGACATCCCAGAGCTTGCGAAACGACTCGAAGATTTTAGCTCGACGACACCCAAGCTCATGGAAAACGACACCCTTGACTTGCGCGGCGACACCCGAAAGGCGGAAACATAAGAGACATCCCAGAGCTTGCGAAACGACTCCGAAGATTTTAGCTCGACGACACCCAAGCTCATGGAAAACGACACCCTTGTCTTGCACGGCGACACCCGAAAGGCGGAAACATAAGAGACATCCCAGAGCTTGCGAAACGACTCCGAAGATTTTAGCTCGACGACACCCTAGCTCATGGAAAATGACACCCTTGTCTTGCGCGGCGACACCCGAAAGGCGGAAACATAAGAGACATCCCAGAGCTTGCGAAACGACTCCGAAGATTTTAGCTCGACGACACCCTAGCTCATGAAAAACGACACCCTTGTCTTGCGCGGCGACTCCGAAGATTTTAGCTCGACGACACCCTAGGGTGTCATTTTCCATGAGCTAGGGTGTCTCGTAAGTTTTCGTCTTTCGGGTGTCGCCGCGCAAGGCTAGGGTGTCATTTTCCATGAGCTAGGGTGTCGTCGCGCTAATTTCTTCGGAGTCGTTCGCGAGAACTGGGATGTCTCGTATGTTTCCGTCATTCGGGTGTCGCCGCGCAAGGCTTGGGTGTCGTTTTCCATGAGCTAGGGTGTCTCGTATGTTTCCGTCTTTCGGGTGTCGCCGCGCAAGGCTAGGGTGTCGTTTTCCATGAGCTAGGGTGTCGTCGCGCTAATTTCCTCGGAGTCGTTCGCGAGAACTGGGATGTCTCATATGTTTCCGTTATTCGGGTGTCGCCGCGCAAGGCTTGGGTGTCGTTTGCCAGAACTAGGATGTCTCGTATGTTTCCGTCTTTCGAGTGTCGCCGAGCAAGTCTAGGGTGTCGTTTTCCATGAGCAAGGATGTCGTCGCGCTAATTTCCTCGGAGTCGTTCGCGAGAACTGGGATGTCTCATATGTTTCCGTCATTCGGGTGTCGCCGCGCAAGGCTTGGGTGTCGTTTGCTAGAACTAGGATGTCTTGTATGTTTCCGTCTTTCGAGTGTCACCGAGCAAGTCTAGGGTGTCGTTTTCCATGAGCAAGGGTGTCGTCGCGCTAATTTCCTCGGAGTCGTTCGCGAGCATTTCATTTACGACCAAGCAACCATAATTCAAAAGTTACGACACTCGTGTTTTATATATGATCTTGTGTAAGTTGACTCAATACATAAGCATCAAATTCATCCATTAAAGTTTCTGACGGCGGAACAATTATCTCCAGGTCCTCTTCAGTATTAATAGACTGCAAACAAGGGTGACTCAATACATAAGCATCAAACACCCGTGGGTTCACTGTTAATGCATGGGTGTCGTCCCCTTAAAGCTAGGGTGTCATGAGTTTACAACTGGGGTGTCACGAGGGAGTTTCGGCCGAATTCGAGAAGGGGTGTCGCGGGGGTTCTCTGGATGCCACGGGTGTCGTCGCCTTAAAGCTAGGGTGTCGTGAGCTTTCAACATGGGTGTCGCGAAGGAGTTTTGGCCGAAATCCAAATTATCCTTGGGTGTCGTGAATTTTCTCTTGGGATGACGTTAAACTTCCGACGGTGTGCTTCCCGATCCTCTGTTCTGTTCCCCATCCCTCGAAACTCAACGTGGAGGGCGGGGCGCGGTGGCTCACCGATTCGATTCCTGTGAACAACCACTGAGATGGTGGTGCGTGGGAATCGAAACACCCGCCAGGAGTACCTTAAATATGGATGGTGGAATGCCATCGATAATCACCTTTCCAGCTTGAACTGATCACAAGATGGCTTCCAGAGGCGAGGTTAGATCTACTGGCAGCCATAGCCGCCGCCGCCTAACCGTCACCATCGACGCCGAGGTTTATGCTGAGTCGCGCGCAAGCAGCGAGTGACTCATCAAGACGGCCGAGGACTACCTGGCCATTTCAACAAAAGAGACAGAGGTCCTGCGTCGGGCCAATAGCCACCTGGAGGGGAAAGTAGCGTCCCTCCAGCGTCAGATCGCCGACGCAGCGACTGAAGGAGACAAGCCCCAGTAAGGGCTAATGTATTTTTTTTTGGATAAATAAAATTAAATTTTAGTAACTTGGTTGTCGCGGGGATTATCTTCGTGGTCTCTTATTCAAGCACGGGTGTCGTCTCGTTAGAGCTAGGGTGTCGTGAGATTTCAACAGGGGTGTCGCGATTGATTTTTTGCCGAATTCAACTAGGGTGTCGCCGGGTTCTCTCTATGTGCACATTTATGAGACGGGTGTCGTCGCCCTAAAGCGGGGATTATCTCCGTGGTCTCTTGTTCAAGCACGGGTGTCATCTCGTTAGAGTTGAAATATTTACAGTACACTCCAGTTGCCAGGTTTTTCAACCTTTAAGCTGAAATATTTCCTGTCGACCAGACTTTCAAAGCTGAAATATTTACAAAACAGTTATGACTCTCAGAGTGTCATAACTATTTCGTTCTAAGGTAGTTACCCGCGCATTAAACGCATTAACTAACTCTAACCAGAAAAAAACTGTTGATGTAATAAAGAAGTGGAAAGAAAGAGTTTTTACTTTGTGCTGCGGCTGACATTTCCTCCAGAAGTTTTTTTACACAGATCCAGGTATCGGCTAGCCTCGAAGCTGAAGTATTTTCTTTCTACTGGGGAAGAAACAGAGTTCTTCTTGCACAGATGATAGAAAACGTAAAATGGCGCCATGAAGGAGCGAAAGGGCATTTTCGTCCGTATGAAAATTTTAAAAAAAAGCGAACAGCATTAAATGTCCGTCACGTTCAGAACGTTACGTCAAAGCCCAGCCCTACCGCCTGTCAGGTCATCCACGTCGGATCCACGTGGACCAATCGGAAGACGCGGTGCAGTCCACGTCATCGTTGCTGCACCGGGGCTGGTGTACAAAGTGTTTTCCTATCTCCATATAGTTATGAGGGGGAGATATGTTGGGTTTGGGCTCCCTTCCTATGTGGAGAAAAGGCCCAAAATGTGTAAGCCCACTTTGTGTCACACTTGTCTAAGTGGTGAGTCTGATTTGGTAAGAATCCCTAATCGGTGATGAGTCTGATTAGGTAAGAGTCCATGTTGGTAAGAATCCCTAATCAATGGTGAGTCTGATTAGGTAAGAATCCAACTTCGTAAGAATCCCTAATCAGTGGTGAGTCTGATTAGGTAAGAATCCAATTTGGTAAGAATCCCTAATCAGTGGTGAGTCTATTAGGGTGATATTAGGGTTAATTTTTGAAAAAGAGAGAGAAGAGAGCCACCATTCGAGAGAGAAGAGAAGAAGAAGCCCTTCCCGCACATACTCAGAGCAGCCACCATAAATTGCTACTGCAGATTCGTTACCGTTGGATCGGGCTAAGATTTTGACAGCAGGTTCGGGACGTCTGGTTCCTCATTCTGAACGGTTGGATCGGTGAAACAAGATCTAAGGTGTAAGAAACTTAGGTTGGACAGTAGCTCTATTTTAGGGTTTGTTAAACTTCTTGGTTCTCTATTGTAAGCTTCTTAGCTTTATTATCTAGTTGGCTGTGAGCACTCATTTGTGTTCTTGTTTGAGACTCTCTTGTACCCTTATTTGATTATAGTGGAGCTATTTCTTTGGTCTGGACGACCCATGGTTTTTACCCTTGCTTTGAGGGGTTTTCCACGTTAAAAATCTTGGTATCTCTTGTGTGTTTGTGATATTCAATTGCTGCCACAAATTTTGTTATTGCTCCTCACAGATTCTTGCAAGTTGGGGAAATATATCTCTGCTGCATATTATGATTTGTTACTATTATGTTGTTATTTCCCCATCAAAATCTCATCACATTATATCAATCAAACATACATAACAAATATGTATATAGAATAGCAAAATAAAAATAACATCAAGAAACTGGCGCTGGATCACATGGTGAAGGCAATGATGTATCGAAGATGAAAGATCAGGAGTGTGCGATATCATTCAAACCAACTCCTGCATCTCACACATGGTCTATTTGTTTATGGCTTGCTAGGCTCTAAGGTCCACAAGCTGCTGCCGAAGCTCGGTGGTGTGCTTATTGAACTCATGCCGAGCCTGATTCGTAATACATTGCCTCATCTCATTGATGTGCTCAGCTGGAAAATCGCCAAATTTGGTATAGTGCGAATAGAAGCCTAAAACGAGGAAGTATCTGAAAGCTTTGGTGCACAAACTATACACTCTACAGTCGTGTAGCTAGGCACCAATAGCTTTCAAGAATACCCATCGAGACTCCTATGGTGAAAACTTGACAGACATCTCCCCATCAGTAGAGTCAGCCTGTGATGCCTGGGACAACAGCTCATTCATATTCGGAGAAATAGAAAAAATGGTTATAGAATCAATATAAGAAGTATGCAAATTATAAATATTCATTAAGTTTTTAGAAGCAAATACTAACTCTAACTTGCTGCGACCACTACAGCAAAAATATGTTGTAGCAATGCTTTTTTTCGACGCTATAGGGGAGAGTCAGAAAAATAGCAAAACCTGTCGATGCTTTAAAAAGCATCAACAGGTAATGACGCTTTAAAGCATTGTTTGTATAAAATAATCTGCAAGTGCACAGAATCGTAATAAGTAATAAAGTATTTTAGAAAAAGATGTCAAACCCATAGAGATTAATTATGTTATTGAATACCAAAATTTACTAAATTAATTACTATTTAAAAATCAAATATAAATGAAACGTTCTATTGTAAAATTATTTAATCTAAAAATTAACAAAGCTTAAAAATTTAAACGTGTAAAAATATATAATAGATCTAGAGCGATTGATTTCACCAAACAAATCCCATATAATTTATTCTTCTTAATTATTAAATTTCAATAATCCCATGTTGATGATTAAAATTTCTTAATTATCCAATATCTTCTCCCGAATGATATCAAAATATATTCATCCCATGTGATGTTTATTGAATGACATGGACGGCACAACACCCAAATCCCTCAGGAGCCCACAAAAGATTCCGCGGGGTAAGTTGGTGGACTTCAATGTGTTGGATTGTTGTTGATGGAGAAGGACATTTACTTGATGGAGAAGGACTTCAATGCGTATGGTAGGCCCACGGCCCGGTCGGATGCCAATCTGGGTCCTTCTAAGCATGCCATGCCTGAGGAGTCCCACCCCTTGCGGATGACCTCCAAAAGTGAGAAACGGAAAGGTAAAGGCATTGCTTCTTTGTCTAAGGATTCCAAGGAGAAGTTTAACTCTACTGCCAGTCCGAACCCTGGCCGAGATCCTGCTACTTTCGATAGTAGGCCCGACCAGGCCTCCTCTTGTCAGGATTCAGACTGTACTGTGAGTAGGGGTCAGTCTACAAAGGATGTGAATCGTAACTATGATTCGGTTCTATCCTGCCTCAAATTGGCAATTTAGGGTCAGCCTAAGGATTCCACTCTCCCTGTTGATGGCTCTCGGTCTGCTGAAGCTGTACCTGAGGTTGTTGCCTAGCGGGCTGATAATCATAGGATGGATTGTACTATGCAGACGGAAGTGGGTGGACCCTGTCTTCGGGGTACCTTTTTGATTCGGTTATAATGGAAGATCATGGTGGCCTCCACCCTCGCCCCAATTGTAAATGAAAATCCTTATATGAAATGTTAGAGGAGCTCGAAAACCATCTTTTTTATCCTCTTTTGGTAGACTGTTGTAGATCCATAATTTTGATATATGTATTCTCACAGGAACCCGGTTATCGGGAGATAGCTTGGTCCGATTTTGGAGACAGGCTGCCAGATCATGGTCTTCATATGATGTGGAGTCCGAGGGCCTATCCGGTGGGATTGTTGCTTTTTGGCGCCACTCCTCGATGTCGGTGAACGCCTTTCATCAGTGTAATCAACAGATTGCTCTTCTTGTCTCGGAAGGGTCTTCTGACCCCTGGCTCCTCTCGAGAGTTTATGCTAGCACTGATTTTAGGAAAAGGTGTGTTCTTTGGGCTGAGATTCTCTCCCTCCTTGCTCAGGGTATCCCGTCCATTTCGGCTGGTGACTTTAATTGTATTATTGCTGCTAACAAAAAGAAGGTGGTAGACGGGTTACTGATTCAACAGATATCAATGAGTTTAGATCATTTATCTCCTTAGCTGGTTTACTAGATCTGGGATTCTCTGGATCCCAATTCACCTGGTGTAATAATCGCCAGGGTTTGGCTCTTGTTTGGGAAAGATTGGATAGAGCCCTGGCTACTGCTCAGTGGACCCAGATGTTTCCTTCTACCACTGTCACTCACCTGCCCCATATTGCTTCCGATCACTATCCCATTTTGATATCCACGGATTCTGTTCTTCATCAGCGGCGACAATTTAGATTTGAGCAATTCTGGACGTCCTACCCTCAGCTCGAGCTATCATAACCCAGGTCTGGCATTTACCGATGAGAGATAATGCTATTTACCATCTCTCTAGCTGGTTGGAGTTGGTCAGGCATCACCTTTCTAGATGGAACAGACTTGAGGTTGGAAATTTAGTGAGACATATTGAGCAGGTTGAAGCTGACATTGCTATCCTCCAGGAAAGGGAGGACCAGGATTGTTGTCTCTCTGTACCTGACCTCTCCTCTCTTCGTTCTAACCTCGCTCTTCACTGGCCACTCCCTACTTCTGCAGCAGGAGTTTTATTGTAGATAGTGATCTAGGGTTCAGTGGATTCGGGAGGGAGACCGTAATACTAGGTTTTTCCATCAGGCTACTCTGAAGCATCAGGCAGCTAACAGGATCCGACGATTAGTTGCTGAGGAGGAAAATCTTCAGGATGATTCTGCCGTTATCCGTGATCAGTTACTTTAGTTCTTCCAGTCTAGATGGAGTGAGTTATCAGGTGTCTGGGCTCCTATTTTCTAGATTCCTCCTTCTAAGAAGGTCTTAGCTCACGAGAACGACCTCCTGATCAGATCGATCACGGCTAATGAGATTCGTATGGCTTTATGGGACCTCGGGCCTGATAACGCACCTGGCCCTGATAGTTTTCCGCCATTATTTTTCTGTCATTATTGGGATATTATTGGTCTTAAGGTTACTCAGGCTATTCAGAGTGCTTTTCTTTCCAAATCCATTCATACTGACTAGAATCAGACTCTTGTCACTCTTGTGCCAAAGCGCTCTGATGCTTCTACCCCTCAACACTTTTGATCGATCAGCCTGTGCACTACCTTGTATAAGGTTTGTGTGCGCCTTCTTGTCTCCCGGCTGCGTGGGTGAACAAGGGGATTTCATTTAAGGTCGGAGTATTTTCGATAATATCCTAATTGCGCAAGAGTTTATGCATGATCTTCATAGAGCCTCGGCCAAACAGTGTATTATGGCAGTTATGCTAGATATGGAGCGTGCCTACGATAGGATGAGCTGGGTCTTTCTGCACCAAACTCTGATTGAATTCGGTTTTCACGATCTGTTCATTGATTGGATTATGGCCTGCATCCAGAAGCCATCTTTCTCTCTGATTGTTAATGGAATGCAGACTATTTTCTTCCATTCTATTATGGGTCTAAGATAGGGATGCCCATATCCCTGTTTCTATTTGTTCTGGCTGCGGACGACCTTTCCCGTGCTTTTCATTAGGCTCAGCATGACTGCCGCATCGCTCCCTTTTTGGCTGGACCTTTGGGACCCCCCGTCTCCTACCTTCTTTTTGCGGACGACTGTATTCTTCTAGGCCAGGCATCTCTTCATAATGCTGTTAGTTATGCTTCTCTTATACAGTGCTACTGTCGAGCTTCTGGGCAGAAGGTCAATTTAGAAAAGTCCATGATTTGCTTCAGCCCCAAGACTTCCAGGTCTACCAGGGATGCTATTCACTAAGCTCTAGGTATTTTTACCAAGGCAGATGGGCTTTCATACTTGGGGATCCCTGTGTTGAGGAGGCGTCCTCGCATTAGTGATTTCGCTATTCTCGAACGACGCATTCGTGATTGGATTGATGGTTGGCAAGTCACCGGATTATCCATGATGGCAAGGATCACTCTTATTCGCTATGTCCTTACGTCCCTTCTTATGCATCTTCTCTCTAATGCTGCGGTCCCTATCACTTGTTTGCGAAGGATAGAGCGATGGTTCAGGGACTTTATGTGAGCTTCTATGCAAGATGGTCATGGCATTCATCTTCAGGCTTGGGATTTGATTTGTATGCCCTACATGAAGGTGATCTTGGTATCCAGTCCCTGCTTGTTAGGAGAGACGCTTTGCTGGCGAGACATGCTTCAAGATTTATTTATGATCCTCACTATCTTTGGAGTTCCTTTATGCGAGCTAGATATGGTGATTGGTCTCCTTCTATGGATCCTCAGCCTACTCATCGGCATTCTTTCTTTTGGAAGGAGGTGTGTTGTCATGCTCCGCCTATTCTGAACAATATATCATGGATGATTAGTGATGGTTCCTCGGTCGATGTTGTTCAGGATAGCTGGATCTTTGATCTCCCCCTTTCTCGTTGGCCGTCATTTATTAGCACAGATGCTCCGCATTGTATAAGGGTGCAGGATCTCATCATTCAGGATCTCTCCTCTTGGAATACCCCTGTGGTGACCAGCTTATTTGGGGATGAGCTTGCTCGGCAGTTTCTTTCTATTCCTCTTACCTTGGGACACATACCTGATATGAGGTTATGGAGGAGATCTTGTCTCTCTAGAGCCCCCACTAGGAACCTCATCGAGGTATTTAGACCTTAGCCCCAGGACTCACGGGATGCTGCTTGGATATGGAAGCTCTTTGTTCATCCCAGGATCCAATTATTCATATGGAAGATCATGTGGGACTGCCTCCCTTCTTGCTCCCTACTGTCTAGAAGGGGTCTTCATATTGAGGCGATGTGTCCGCTGTGTGGGCAGAAGGAGGAGACTACTGACCACACCATATTTACCAGTCCCATATTGAGATGGATTTGATTGAGGATGAATTATGATTGCAGAGTGGATGATTCTGGTTCATCATGTTCCCCTTTCCTTGATGCTCTCTAGAGGACCAACCAACAGTAGAGTGCTTGATAAGTCTATTTATTATCCCAATTTAACATTAACATAAATATTAATTACTTTAAATTTATTAAGAATTGATACCTTTTATGGATGTTTGCAGAGAAGGATCTTATAGATGGAAAGCTCGATTTTTGGAGTTTAACGATGCAGATGGTACTCAAATAAGGACTTGGTTTGCCAAAAAAGAAGAAATAGATGATTTCGCATGATTTTCGATGCAAATTAAGGTAGGTGATGCTGAACGGATGGCTGAGAAATTTTCTCATGATATCTGAACGATCTTGAGCGCCCGATTGACTCCAACTTTGACTAGAAAGAAGCCCTAGACAAGCTCTATAAAAGGAGGACCTCAGCAGCAGTTGGACAGATTTTTCTACAAAGCTCTTTTTATTCTTTTTTTATTTAGATTATTATTTAGGCCTAAGAGAGAAAAATTATGGAGGAAATGCTGGCAGCAGCAATGCGTGGCTAGTTCCTTCAACTTGGGATGATGATGAAACATGTAATCAAGTTTTATCTTTCTTTTTGTTCTTAATTTCTGTGCAATAAAAATTATGCTCTTCTTTATTATATCTTTTGAGTTATTTTTCTGATTGAGGTTTTGATTTGGCATACACAGCCTATACCCTCTATCACGTACCGTGATCTTAGGATACGGTACGTGCCTAAGAGAGATAGATCATAGTATGATAGATTAGACCCTTAACCTTGCAATTATTAGATAGTTTATACTTTAAGTGGATGTGCCATGATCTCGTGATACGGTCCGTGCCTGACAAGAGATAAATTATCCTAATTTTAAATTTATAAAAATTATTACTATTGCAAAATTAAAAAAAGAAGATAAAACCTGTTTGCATGGTAGATTCAGATTCCTTGGTTGCTTCTCTGTTATTTGAATTTGTTAATTTATTAGTTGTTATCTTTTAATAACCGCTATTCTTATTATAATCCTTTATAGATAAATTTTCTTTTTTTTTCTCATAAAATAATTGCTCTTGATCCCTGAGGATACGATCCCGATTCACCACTAACTATAGTAGTAGTTTTTTATTTTTGATCGCCACGACAGCGATCAAATTTTGGTGTCATTGCCGAGATCCAAGCATGATTAGTTCACGAAAAAAAATTAAAAAAATAAAAAAATATATTACAAATTTTTTCTTTTTTTTTTTTTTTATTTTTTATTGTTTTATTATTATTGATGCTTCTATGTAAAAGAAAATAGTAAAAAAAATTCTTTTTTGTTGAATAGTTATTGCTCTCTTTAGCTTATTGCTTTTTTAGTTACCTTAATTGTTAGATTTTTTTATTTTCTTTTTAACATAAAAAAAATTACTTTTCTTTTTATCACAAATCCACTTTTAACCTAATCAACTTTTCCTTTTAACTTACCTTAAAAGAACCTAAAAGAAAACCCTAAGACACTTTCCATAAAACATAATTAATTTAAGAAAATATAATAATAATAATAATAATAATAAATAAAAATAAAATATAATAAAAATAAAAAAAATATTTATTTCTATGCTTATATTGACTTAGGTAAATTTATTTTCTATGAAACTAAAATTTTTTCAATGACATCTCATAATTTATTAGAAAATTAGAAACTTAATCACAAAAATCTTTTAAAAAAATAATTAGATTAATTTTGTTTAATAATTTCAAGAGCGGGACATTTGATTATTGCATAATATTTTCATAATTAACTTTAAGGGCGTAAACCCTTAATCAAGATAAGGTGGAAGTTGATCACCCTTCCTTGGCCCACAAATAATATCCTTCATTTTGCATTAACCCAAGCCTTTAACTTTAAAATTAATTAGACATCAGTCCTAAGAAACTCGAGCTCAATAGGACAAGACACCCAAAAGAGTTGGACTGGGTCGGGATTGACTTCTTAAGTGATGTCTAGAAAAGGAAAGAAAAGTGGTACCTAGTAAGCGACGGGTGGACTTCCATTGACTTTACCCTTAACTGGCTAGTTGATCAGTTAATTTTTGATTTGGAGGGCTCCAAGGTAGTCTTAGAAGTTAGGACCTGTTTAGATCTAGGTTAAACCTAGGTAGAGAGTCTAATCTTTGTTAAATTGATTGCTTATAATTATTAAACCATAACTAAATTATTCTTCATTGCTCTTAGTTCCAGGAATCTTTTAGGATATTTTCTTTAGAATCTTCTCCTTTCTCTTCTATTATATTAGTTAAAAAAAACCAAATTATGTTTGCTTTAGAGTGTATTGGTAGGGTATATGCTTTGTCACCGATCGTTACAGTCCAGCTCATACCCTTAAACCTGAAATCGAGAGAACTTGTAGAGCAAACAGAGCATACATTATGGATCTTAATCAAGAAAATAATCCACCACATCAATTGAAGGAGTACTTCGCCCCTTCACAATATACATATTCACCATGCATACAAGTACCCCCAGTAGAGGCTGTCCAATATGAAATTAAGTCCAGTATAATCCAAATGTTACCAGCTTTCCATGGATTTACAAATGAAGATCCCTATAAACTTAGATAAATTATGGAAATTTGCTCAATTGTCAAGATTCAAAATTTCTCCGATGAGGCACTTGGGCTTAAGTTATTCCCTTTCTCCCTAAAAGATAGAGCCAAGTATTGATTAAATTTACTAGACATTATAATTTTAACTTGGGACCAACTTCAGAGAGAATTTCTTAAGAAATACTTTCCTATAGGAAAAACAAATCAAATTAGAAAAGCCATAACCAATTTTTCACAGTTAGAGGGAGAAATGTTTCATGAAATGTGGGAGAGATTAAAAGAATTAACTAGGAAATGTCCGCACCATGCAATACCTAAATGGCAGTTAGTTCAATGTTTTTATGATGGATTATCAGAAAGGCATCGAAAATGGTGGATGCCTCATGTGGAGGGACATTTATGTTAAAAAATGACCATGAGGCATGGCAACTTTTTGAAACTCTAAGCGAAAATTCCTGTACCACATATCTACTAAGAGAGGGGGAATATACAACATAGGTCAGTCTATAGACATATATATCAAAATTGATGAACTATCTAAAAACTGATGAAATTCAAATTCTACAAGTTGAAACACATCTTCCCCATCTACTCAAATACATGAGGTTTGTATAATCTGTTCAAGTCGACCCATTCTATAGGGGAATGTCCAGCCACATACCAATTTCCTGAGCTTATTCAAGAGCAAGCCTATCCAGCCAAACCCGAATGACTCTTAGACCATGAAATGATCCATATTCAAATACTTACAATCCTACCTGGCAAAATCACCCAAATTTTCATGGAAACCCCAACCTATCATCAGTCCAACATCAATTAGGCCTAACCATCAGGAGACCCAATTCAGAAGCATATCGTATTCTCAATATTCAAGTGCTCCTCAACCTCCACCAAATAATCATGATCCTACTTTCGAAGAGAAGGTGTTACTGAAGGGAAAACTTTCTTTTCTATGCACAGGATTGCAAGGTGAAAGCATGTAATTCAATTTTAATATTCACATTGAATATAAATTAAAGCATATTAGCATATCTAAAATTTAAGACTATGTAAAATAAGTTTAAAACAATACCTCTCGATGCGGAATATAGATGACGAATGTAGCAGATCCGATCTGCAGAGAGAAGTTTCTCTTCGTGCCTTGCAAGAGCCGCATGCGCCGCTCCTCTATATCACATGCACGCCTGATGTATGTAGACAGGAGGCAGAATCTTAGAATAATGGAAGTAGAACTCTTCTCCCTAAGAAAAGACAATCTCTTCTTGATTGGATTTCTTGCTGACTTTCTGTGACTGCAGACGATCAGCTTTTCACAGAAAGATCTTTGTCAATTTTCTTCTCTGCTCTGTTCCCCTTTTTGATTCGATTTTATACACATCGTAACATTTTTACCCGATGAAATACGATATTAAATATGCATTGAAAATGTGTAAGAGCCTTTACGTGAATACCTTCACCACATTAAGTGAATACCTTCACCGCATTAAGTCCGCAGCCACCTCATCAATGCGTCCTCAAACGCATCAAAAGAAGTGGAACGGCTTCAATCAATGCATGGAATCAAGCCAGCCTAAGAGGAATCGGTTCCTTGAGCATCCTCCCATTAATATATCAATAACTCGTTGCTTGGCTGTTATTACTAATGGATGATCAGATATAAAATCTTACAAAGCACATGTAAGATTTTATCAATTAAGATGTCTTAATGTTAACAGAATTGATCTAATCAATTCCGTTGGAAGTCCAAATTCAAATCTGAAAGAAGTTACTCGTAGCTCTTGAACCATACTTCACATTGGGCCTATCCGAGCTCCAATCCGAAGTGATTTATGAATTCAAAATTCATAAATAAACTTTCAGAGGCTCTATTGGAAATCCGGATCGAACCACTTTGAATCCGGATCTAAACCACTCTGTTACCAGACCAACCATTGGTCCATGGTTCAAATTAACTTCATACCAGATTCATATCATGTCCCAAAATTCTATTTGAGTTACTGACTAACTCAAATCATCCTTGAAGTAGGTGCTGTCGCTAATGCCTAGTGCTAGCTAGACATAGCCAGAACGAACCCCGTATGACCCATCTGATTTAGTCCCACTCAAATCAGTGATCATGCCTGTGTACAATTCATCCGACTATGTGCGTGACTCTATAGTTCGAACCTAAGCCGGTAGCATAGGAACGCTTCCTATACTAATCGATGTGACCATCTAGCCATGGTTCCCGATGTCCGGATAGATCGAATTTGCACAAGGCAACATTCAGGAACCCAGGCTATGGTTGCCGCATAATTCATCCCCTTGTCCTAGTACTCAGGACGAATATAGAGTTAACTGCCAACTCTGAGTAAATCACCCAAGTATGTTTCAATGCAATGAATCTTGTGACACCTCACAAAGATTACCTTGGCCAAGGTTTTTCTAAATTGAAACATAGTTCGAGCACTCTCTCTAAAACTTAGAGTGGACAATCCCATCTTGACTCATCACTGACCCAATAAGTACTTGACTGCACCCAACAACCTTCCATCACCGATTAGAAATCCGGGTGGTCCAGTGCCTAAGTACAGGAGTTGCTTATCAAGTCAACATGATAGTCTCATGTCAAAGGGACACTTATACCCATTGCCTTTCTGTGAGTTGCTCAAGGCAGTAGAGCACTCAGCAGAGGTGAGTCACTGTTCAGTGAATGTACTCCTACACTCACCCGCATGTCATACCAGTGTTTTACACTCTTTGGTTTAAGAGAACAAACCAACCCATATGACATACAACGACCTACACTTGATTATGTCGTCATCCTCCGTAACAATGTATCATTTGGCCGCGAACAGATTTAAGAGTTACTCAACAATTCTTCTATTGTCGAATACATGTAACTCTAAGGACTACAACATATTGGAATTCTACTGAAAGATGTAAACTATATGTTGTACTGCCAAAATAAATCATGTTCATATATATCAACTCATAACCATCTACAAGCTAGACAATTGGCTATAGGACACATTTCCTTATAGTTACAAGCATTGAAAGGGCTAGAAATGAATACTCAACTTCTTCACTCACACACACAATCCATTACAAAACTAAAAACCCAGATAGGTCAACTAGCCACAACATTCAGTAAAAGAGATTGGGGTAAGCTACCGAGTCAGCCCGAAGCTAATCCTAGGGACCTAAACATCCAAGGATCAAAACAAGGAGCCCAGGTTAACCAGTTAAGTATTATTCATACATTAAGATCTGGAAAAAAATAGATAATCAGATGGATACAATGAAGAAGAAGAATTAGAAATCCCACCACTTGAACAACTTATTGAGCTGGGTCAGCCCAAAACACCTGAGGCATCAGAGTCTAATATAATGCCCAACCCACCAACTGAGCCCATGTAGAAGAAGATAAACAAAAAATTAGGGTTATAGCACCATTCCCAAATAGACTTAAGTCCAATCAAAATTCAGCCCAATTCGATAAGATTTTAGAGGTCTTTAAGCAAGTTAAAGTGAACATCCCCTTACTGGACACGATCCAACAAGTCCCAGCCTATGCCAAATTCCTTAAGGATCTATGCACCAAAAAGAAGACCATCAATGTGCCCAAGAAAGCCTTTCTGGCAGCCAGTGTGAGCTCTTATCTATCAAACCATATGCCAGTAAAATACAAAGATCAAGGATCACCCACTATTTCATGCATTATGGGGAACACCCTCATAAATAGGGCTATATTAGACTTAGGGGCAAGTGTTAATATATTGCCATACTCTGTATATTAGCAACTAGGGTTAGGAGAACTAAAGCCTACGAAAATGATCCTACAACTAGCTCATCACTCTTTAAAAGTACCCAAGGGAATAGTAGAGGATGTATTGATCAAAGTTGGTAACTTTATCTACCCATTGGACTTTGTGATTTTAGAAATTAAACTGGTGACAAACCCAAAAAGCCACATCCCAATGATTTTAGGTAAACCATTTTTGGCCACAGCTAATGCCCTAATTAATTGTCGAAATAGATTAATGAAACTCCCTTTGGAAATGTCAATTGATCTTAATATTTCTAATCTTACCAATACACATAAAACGAGCGACTCAAATTATGTTCAGGATACTGTTTATGATCCAATTGACCTTAGTGATGAAAAGCTTAACCTAGAAACCTACATAAACCAAGATGAAGAGCAAATTAATGAGGTTGCTATAATTGATGAAAAATCAAGATGGAAACTTCCAACTGAACCACTAGAGAAAGTACCTGAACCACTACCCAAACCATCAATAAAGGTGTTGGGGAACGCGGAATACCCCCAAGATCACGGCTATAGCGTATATGAATAATACAAAAAAAACTTTTACCGTTCTAATCTATGAGTACAAGATCATACCTTCAGATTTGAACTTTCGATCACTTTGATTCGATTGCTCGACCTCAACCTTTAGCCTTCCGCCGTATTCCCAAAATACCTTCTTTCTCTCACAAGATGGTGGGATCTCTTGGCCGTCCTAGGGTTTCTTGTTTTTCTTTTTTTCAAAAAAATGTTCTTTTTCTAGCAACCAACTGAGAGGGTATTTATAGGGCTACAACAGGGACCAATAGGAAAGTATGAAAAGGACTTCCTACGTAATTAAATCTCCCAATCCTACCCGGGTTAGGATTTAATTACGTAAATTACAATTCATTCCACTAAAGAATTATAATTGTACTCCTAATCATATTCGAATTTATATTTTCGAGCCTTTAATATTAAATACTTATTATCTCCCGTTAAGATTACAATATCCATTAATTAAATTTAATTACTGACAATATAATTTAATTAGCTTTTATTATCCTTGAGACCTATCCACTTAACTTATTTGATGTATCGGATTCAAAATCCACTTGCAAGATTTGATACAATCAAAACTTATAAGCTTTCTCAAGGGGATATCATCAATCCAATTTATCAGGACGTGGTTTCCTTCAACTATTAATATTCACCATATATAAATGTTATTGCCCAACCCACTGAGTTTATTGACTCATATAGAATCTCACTCTATGTATAATCAAAGCAATAATCACTACATACACGTGTCTAGAAATAGAATTCGGATTAAGAGCATAAGTAATCATAATATTCATGAGGTTTAATTATTTTATAAAGTCAGTATAAAATAATTAACTCAACTGGGTCCTGTTCAATACACAAAGTGTACTAGCACAAATAGTTAGAATAAACCATTCCCCGTAGTCAAGACAGACCTACTAAAAATTTGTGCTACAGTTCTACTGATGGTGTGTCCAATTCCATCTAAAACTGTGAACAATAAACTTGTATTCCAAAAGAACCGATGATCTAGTCTTCTGTGTGTAAGCCGTACTCTACACACTAGATCAAATACTCTTTGTAAATACTAGACACATGCACATATATAGTAAATGGCATACATTGCTCAAAATGAATTCTCATTAAAATATAAAGACATAACATAAAGCATATCTTTTAGTCTATATCTCTATCAATCTCCCACTTAGACTCAAAGCAATGCTTGTACACATCTAACTCCCATGCCCTCTACATGTCTATCAAAAACTTTCGAAGTTAAACTCTTTGTAAAAGGTCTGCCAGGTTTCCTCAGATGTAACCTTGTTCACCAGCACGTCACCTCTTTGCACGATGCACGTATCAGGTGATACTTACGCTCAATGTGTTTAGTTTTCTTATGGGTCCTGGGTTCCTTCGAATTAGCAACTGCCCCACTATTATCACAATAAAGTGTAATAGGTAATTGCACCAAGGTATCACACTAAGATCCAAAAGAAAGTTTCTAAGCCAAACAGCCTCTTTTGCAGCCTTAGATGCAGCCACATACTCAGCTTCCATGGTAGAGTCAGCAACACAAGTTTGCTTCACACTCCTCCAACTAATGGCTCCACCACCCAAAGTGAACACATATCCCGAGGTTGATTTCCTAGATTCATTATCTGATTGGAAGTCCGAATCTGTATATCCTATAGGCATAAGACTTTCTGCTTGGTAAACTAACATATAATCTTTAGTCCTTTTCAGGTACTTAATTATATATTTTACTGCAGTCCAATGTTCTCGCCCAGGGTTAGACTGAAATCTGCTAACCATGCCTACGAAAAAACAGATATCAGGTCTAGTACATAGCATAGCATACATTAGGCTTCCTACTGCAGAAGCATAAGGAACTGCCTTCATACTTTCTATCTCTTCAGGTGTCTTAGGACACTGATCCTTAGATAGAGAAATTCATGCCTGAAAGGAAGAAATCCTTTCTTGGAATTATGCATACCAAACCGGGTGAGAATTTTATCGATATAAGTGGCTTGAGATAAGCATATTATCCTTTGCTTGCGATCTCGCAAAAGCTTGATCCCTAGGATGTGACTTGCTTCTCCCAAGTCCTTCATATCAAATTGTCCAGATAACCATACCTTGACCGAAGATAACACTCCCATATCGTTTCCAATAAGTAAGATGTCATCCACATATAACACCAGAAACACCAAAGTTTTTCTATCATGCTTCTTGTACACACATGACTCGTCAGGACTTTGATCAAAATCATAAGATTTAATAGTTTGATCAAAACGAGCATTCCAAGATCTAGATGCCTGCTTAAGTCCATAAATGGACCTCTTAAGCTTGCACACCAAGTGCTCCTGGCCTTTTACTATAAAACATCTGGTTGCATCATGTAAATGCACTCGTCAAGATTTCTATTAAGGAAAGCTGTCTTGACATCCATTTGCCAAACTTCGTAATCGAAATGAGCTGCAATGGATAAGAGAATCCGGATAGACTTAAGCATAGCTACTGGTGAAAAGGTTTCCTCATAGTCGATCCCTTCTTTCTGAGTAAAACCTTTTGCAACTAGCCTAGCCTTGAAGGTTTCACCTTCCTGTCTGCTCCTCTCTTCTTCTTATAGATCCACTTGCATCCGATGGGTTTTACTCCTTCGGGTGGTTCTACAAGATTCCAGACCTGATTAAAGTGCATAGACTCTATCTCTGATTTCATAGCATTTTGCCAAAGAGTTGCATCTTTATACTGTAATGCTTCATTGTAGCTACTGGGTTCAGTATCCAGTTCATCAGAGATTCTGTCATATGACTCTCCAAGGAACATATACCGTTCAGGTGGATTTACAACCCTCCCACTACGAGAGGCACAACCTGATTATGTGCTTGTAGTAATACGATCTGACTCTGATCCTTGTGCTCCATCAACCTGCACTGGTTCTGAAACTGGTGCATTAATGGTATCCTTTTGCTCCAGTTCAGAGTCAGTTCGTGTTACTATACTTCTCCACTTCGAAGAGTTAATGGAAAGTTTGGGAACCCACTTTCTTGTGGTGTTTCTGCTTGTACCATTGGTATTAAAGGATCCAGTCTAGTTTTATTGCCTCTCAACTCTTCTAGAGCAATTTTGCTTCTGGGTTTGTGGTCTATAATATAGTCCTCCTCTAAGAATCGGGCATTGGTGCTAATAATGACCTTCTGATCCTTAGGACAATAAAATAAACCACCTTTTGTTCCTTTAGGATATCCAACAAAGAAGCATACATCTGTCATTGATTCCAACTTATCTGGTTTGCCTTTTAGTACATGTGCTGGACAACCCCAAACCCGAACATGTCTTAGACTAGGCTTACGCCCAGTCCACAGTTCTGTGGGTGTCTTAGGTACTGACTTAGATGTACCAAGTTAAGAATATATGCAGTTGTCTCTAATGCATATCCCCAAAATGAAATAGGTAAGTATGAATAACTCATCATAGATCTAACCATATCCATAAGAGTCCTATTCCTTCTTTCAGCTACACCATTCTGCTGTGGTGTACCAGGTGCAGATAACTGGGATTCAATCCCAGCATCTAATAAGTAATCTGTGAACTCCCCTAAGAGGTACTCGCCACCACGATCGGATCGTAGTGTCTTGATATTTTTACCATGACGGTTCTCCATTTCTGCCTTAAAAATTTTAAATTTTTCAAAGCATTCAGACACGGCGCATCAGATAAATATACCCATATCTTGAGTAATCATCAATAAAAGTGACAAAGTACTCAAAACCACCTCTAGCTTGGATGTTCATTGGGCCACACAAATCAGAGTGAACCAATTCTAATATCTCCTTAGCTCTATTGCCTTTGGCCGAGAATGGCCGCTTGGTCATTTTTCCTTCTAAGCAAGATTCACAGACCGATAGTGCCTCTACTTCCAATGAACCTAATGGTCCATCTTGAACCAGTCTAGAAATCCGTCTTATATTTATATGACCTAGGCGCAAGTGCCAAAGATAAGTTTGATTCATTTCAGAAGGATGTTTTCTCTTACATGGTCTATTATAGTTATTCACTTCATTTAGTTGCACAGTAGGAGAAACATGATTAATAATATAAAGACCATCCACCAATGTACCAGAACAGATAAAATGTTTATTTTATTAATAACAACGGAGTCATTAAAATAAACTGAATATCCATCATCAACTAACTTAGAAACTGAAATTAAATTCCTTCTAATTGAAGGTACAAAAAAATAGTCCTTTAATATTAAAATCCTATTTCTACTAAAAGAAAAGCTTAAATCTCCCACTGCAACTACTGACACTCTCGTGCCATCTCCAGAAATATGTAAATCTCCCCATCACTTAGCTGCGGGTCTGCTGGAACCCTGCAAAGAATTACAAACATGATTAGTGGCTCCCGTATCTACACACTAGCCACTGGTAGATAACACCACAAAACAAGTTTCAACTACAAGTGAATGAGATATACCTCTAGCATGTTTCCTGCAAGCCAAACTGGACACTGCTGCTTCCAGTGACCTGGCTGCTTGCAGACAAAGCACTTTCCCTTCTTTTTTATTTCCCCATTGGGCTGTGGGGCCTGATGCTGTTTCTTTTTCTGAACCTTTTTCTTCTTCTTAGCATGAGACTTCGAAGAAGAACCTTTTTCAGTAACCATAGCAAATGCAGGCTTCTTAATGAAACTCTCTGCTACCTGAAGTTCTTTAAGTAGCTCTGCCAGTGAAAAATTCATTTTGTTCATAGTATAATTTGGGTAGAACTGCTTAAAAGAAATAGGTAGGGACTGGAGAATGATATCAACCTGGGTTTCCCCATCCATCTCCCCTCCAAGGATCTCCGGTTCATTCAGAAGACTAATCATCTTTAGAACATGATCCCTGACAGGAGTTCCTTCAGCCATATTAGTGTTCATTACTTTTTCATCGCAGTCTGCCTAGCCGCACGACTCTGATCCCCAAACATTTCTTTGAGGTTGAACATCATGTCATAGGCAGAGGGCATAGATTGATGCTGATGTTGCAGAACATTTGACATAGATGCCAACATGTAACACCGCACCATCTCATCAGCCTTAATCCACTTCCGGTAAGCTTGGGACTCCTCATCTGAAGCCCCTTCACCGGGTTCTGCGGGATAGACCTGAGTGAGCACATACTTGTACCCTTCTACAGTTAACACTATATCCAAGTTTCTTTTCCAATCAATGTAATTAGGACCAGTCAATTTGTTTTCTTTGAGTATCACAGCAAGTGGATTGAAAGAAGACATTTTAATCCTGAGAATCATTCATACATCAAATAAGATATAATGAGCAATAAACTTTAAATTCAAATTATAAGTAGGGCCCCTCAACCACTACAAAATAAAAGAATTTGCCAGCAGCCTAGTACATTTTGAATAGTATGCCTCGATGGGAGGACGTCTACTACTCATCATTTATTTAGACAGATAAAATCCTATTAATTTTACTATCTAGGTAAAAGGTAACATACCAAGTAAAATTAATTAGCTGGCTAAATTTGGTCATATAAATATTTATAGTACTCCGATGGGGAGGATACAATATTTATACCTAAGTGTATACCATCACTCAATCCTAGATCTATTGTCCCATGGTGGATCCCTCAAATGGAGAGGTAATCCAACATTAACAATTACTAGGGATTATTCTTGGTGAGCTGGCAATCAATTTCATCCTATGGGGAGGAAAGCACTAATGCCAACATGTGAAATTAACTACCTCACCAATAAACAAGTGATGGGACCATGGGATTTAAATGTGATTAATTCCCTCTCCCTTTAGTAATTTAAACAATATTTTAAGGGTTATAAAACTTGTGTTTGATTATCTTATAAATTCAAATCCCATAGTAGTGGTCGATATACATATATGCAACAAATAAATTAAAATTGGGAATCAATTTTACTCTCTAGTTGCCCATGTTCACACTAGTCTTGGAATTTCGAATATATCAAAACACAAATAGCAAGTGATTATCCAATTAACCATGTTCTCCTAGTTATAGACATAAGAAAAAAAGGATAAACAATCAAGTATGTAACAAAACCAATATAAACAAGATAAATAAAATCCCTATTATTATGGTCAAAATTCTCCACGCAGATGAAGATCCCCGTTGCACCATGATTGCTACTTTGCTCGACGTTTTGCCGCTTTGCATACGGGGTCTGGGGGCTGGCCCCAGCGGGGATTCCTTGCGCTTCAGATTTTCCTTCAGAATCCTGATCCTGCAACGATTCTTCTTAGAATCCTATCATGCAATAGATTCTCATGAGAATCCTATCTACAACTGATTCTGCTCAGAATCCTATCATGCAACGAATTCTTCTTAGAATCCTATCATGCAATGGATTCTCCTTAGAATCCTATCTGTAACAGATTATGCTCAGAATCCTATCATGCAACGATTCTCCTAGAATCCTATCCTGCAACGGATTCTCCTTAGAATCCTATCCTGCTTTTTGCAGCAGGTCTTCTTCCTCCATCAGAGCCACACAGATTACATAAATCCTATGCCTCCATGTAGGAGTTCACATGCTACGTATTTACAATCACAAAGCTCTCAAAAAATTGGAGCAAACATGCTATGAAATATTACAATGATCCTACGCCTCCTTAAACTGGAGTATACAAAACAATCTAAGTAATATTAAATCAAAACACATACATTCATGTGACCATAATAACAGGATAGAAACCTTCAAAACAACGTTAGCAGCAAGCACGATCTATCTTACATGCATATACCAATTAATGGAGAACATGGCTGTATTATTCATATACAGTATCAGCCGTGGCTCTGATACCACTGTTGGGGAACGCAGAATACCCCCAAGATCATGGCTATAGCGTATATGAGTAATACAAAAAAAACTTTTACCGTTCTAATCTATGAGTACAAGATCATACCTTCAATTTGAACTTTCGATCACTTTGATTCGATTGCTCGACCTCAACCTTTAGCCTTCCGCCGTATTCCCAAAAATACTTCTTTCTCTCACAAGATGGTGGGATCTCTTGGTCGTCCTAGGGTTTCTTTTTTTCTTTTTTTCAAAAAAATATTCTTTTTCCTAGCAACCAACTGAGAGGGTATTTATAGGGCTACAACAGGGACCAATAGGCAAATATGAAAAGAACTTCCTACGTAATTAAATCTTCCAATCCTACCCGGGTTAGGATTCAATTACGTAAATTACAATTCATTCCACTAAAGAATTATAATTATACTCCTAATCATATTCGAATTTAAATTTTCGAGCCTTTAATATTAAATACTTATTATCTCCCCATGTTAAGATTATAGATATCCATCAATTAAATTTAATTACTGACAATATAATTTAATTGGCTTTTATTATCCTTGAGACCTATCCACTTAACTTATTTGATGTATCGGATTCAAAATCCACTTGCAAGATTTCTTACAATCAAAACTTATAAGCTTCCTCAAGGGGATATCATCAATCCAATTTATCAGGACGTGGTTTCCTTCAACTATTAATATTCACATATATATAATGTTATTTCGCAACCCACTGAGTTTATTGACTCATATAGAATCTCACTCTATGTGTAATCAAAGCAATAATCACTACATACACATGTCTAGAAATAGAATTCGATTAAGAGCATAGTAATCATAATATTCATGAGGTTTAATTATTTTATAAAGTCAGTATAAAATAATTAACTCAACTGGTCCTGTTCAATACACACAAAGTGTACTAGCACAAATAGTTAAATAAACCATTCCCCGTAGTCAAGACAGATACTAAAAATTTGTGCTATAGTTCTACTGATGGTGTGTCCAATTCCATCTAAAACTGTGAACAATAAACTTGTATTCCAAAAGAACCGATGATCTAGTCTTCTGTGTGTAAGCCGTACTCTACACACTAGATCAAATACTCTTTGTAAATACTAGACACATGCACATATATAGTAAATGGCATACATTGCTCAAAATGAATTCTCATTAAAATATAAAGATATAACATAAAGCATATCTTTTAGTCTATATCTCTATCAAAAGGAAGCACCCAAATTAGAACTGAAACCACTTCCCAAGCATCTCAACTATGCATATCTAGGTCCATCAGAAACCCTACCTGTGATTATTTCAACCGACCTAGACTCCTCACAAGAAGGGGAACTATTGAATGAGAATAAAGAAGCGTTAGGATGGATCATGGCTAACATAAAAGGGATTAGTCCCTCGATCGTTCAACATAGGATTCACTTGAGGAAGAAAACCAAGCCTATAGAGATCCCCAAAGAAAACTTAAACCAACTATGAAAGAAGTAGTAAGGGAAGAGATCATCAAACTCCCTGATAATGGTAATCAAAGTGAGCCATGACGTCTGGCTGAAGAATTAAACTTGGAGCTTTTTGGAAGGCAACCAAAATTTTTATGTTCTAACCTTTATTCATGATTTTTATTTTTAGGAAATAAGAGACTACTCCGTACGGTTACTCCTAACATTACACGAGGATATCTCGTCCAAGTGGTTTCTCCTTGTTTTATTCTTCCTTACTTCATCGAGGACAATGAGAATTAAGTTGGGGGTAAGAGAAACCTTTTTGAAAAATATTTTGAAAACACCTTGGCATTTTTTTGAAAAATTTTAAAATTTTTATAAATCATGTGCTGTGAAAGAAATTCTTGAGCAAATTAACTAGGAAAAGGTAATAGAGTTAGAAAGTATTGGCTAATTACTGTAAAGCCAAGGAGTAGACTAGCTGGTCAAACTTCTAGTAATCTACTTAGGTCATCTAAAGGCTATTAGCACTTTCATTGCACATGCACACTAACAAGGTAAATTAGGTATTAGTTATAAGGTCAATTGGAAATTTAATTATTACTAAAAATTAGTAATTGATATACACCCCAATGAAGAAACTTGAATTTAAGAAAAGAGCTACCTGCCTGATAAAAAAATAAAAAATAAAAAAAAAATAAATAAATAAATAAAATAAAATAAAAAATAAGTCTAAACATTGGTTTTTCATCGAGTAACCGGGCACCTTCGCCTAAGTAAGCATTGTTGTTCGCGTGAAAAAATGGGCAATGTGATGATATCACTAAAAAAATTAAAAATAAATAAATAAATAAATAATATATCAGGCAGTGTGAAAGCTACCTCAGGTCATGTACTTAATTTGAAGGTATATAAAAAATTGATCAAAGTAAGTGATAAGCAAAGATACCATTGTTTCTTACAAGCTAGTGTCGAAATGCTAAGTTAGCCATCACAAACATAAGTGCTGTAGATCTATAGATGAACTCTAGGAAAGTTTCTGATAGTTTTGACTGCAAAATTTACTTCAGAAACTCAATACTTAGTTAGTATACTAGCTAGCTTCTTTCAACCTTAAGCCTAGATTTAATTTTGCAAAAGAAAATCTTAGTGGTGCATGGTTTTATTTTAATTACATTGCTAAAGGACTAGAATGATTAAGTTGGGGAGTATGATAAGTCTATTTATTATCCTAATTTAACCATTAAAATAAATATTAATTACTTTAAATTTATTAAGAATTGATACTTTTTATGGATGTTTGCAGAGAAGAGCCTATAGATGGAAAGAGCTCAATTTTTTAAGTCCAATGATGCAGATGGCACTCAAATAAGGACTTGGTTTGCCCAAAAAGAAAGAAAGAGATGATTTTGCATGATTTTCTATGCAAATTAAGGCAGGTGATGCTGAACGATGGCTGAGAAATTTTTCATGATATCTGAACGATCTTGAGCGCCTGATTGACTCCAACTTTGACTAGAAGGAAGCCCTAGACAAGCTCTATAAAAGGAGGACCTCAAGCAGCAGTTGGACAAGAGTTTCTGCAAAGCTCTTTTTATTCTTCTTTTATTTAGATTATTATATTTAGGCCTAAGAGAGAAAAATTATAGAGGGGATGTGGCAGCAGCAATGCGTGGCTAGATTCCTTCAACTTGGGATGATGATGAAGCCTGTAATCAGGTTTTATCTTTCTTTTTGTTCTTAATTTCTATGCAATAAAAATTATGTTCTTCTTTATTATATCTTTTGAGTTATTTTTCTGATTGAGATTTTGATCTTGCATACACGGCCTGTACCCTCTATCGACATACTATGATCTTAGGATACGGTACGTGCCTAAGAGAGACATATCGTAGTATGATAGATTAGACCCTTAACCTTGCAATTATTAGATAGTTATACTCTAAGCGGACGTGTCATGATCTTCTGATACAGTCCGTGCCTGATAAGAGATAAATTATTCTAATTTTAAATTTGTAAAAATTATTACTATTACAAAATTAAAAAAAGAAGATAAACCCGTTTGCATGGTGGATTCAGATTCCTTGGTTGCTTCTCATGCTATTTGAATTTGTTAATTAATTAGTTGTTATCTTTTAATAACTGCTTATAATCCTTAATAGATAAATTTTTTTTTTCTCTCATGAAATAATTGCCCTTGATCTCCGAGGATACGATCCCGATTCACCACTAGTTTAATAGTGAGTAGGTTTTATTTTTGACCGCCAACAACAGTGATCAAATTTTGGTGCCGTTGCCGGGGATCCAGGTACGATTAGTTCATGAAAAAAAATTAAAAAATAAAAAATATATTATAAATTTTTCTTATTTTATTCTTATTTTAATTTTTTATTATTTCATTATTATTTATGCTTCTATGTAAAAGAAAAGAGTAAAAAAAATTATTTATTTAATAATTAAATGGATAAATTATCGAGGGATGATATCCTTCACTTCATCCCTATTTATTCATCCTCATTCCATTAACTTTAATATAATGTATTTAAATTATATATATATATATTAAATATTTAAAATTTAAAATAAATAAAAAATATATATTAAAAAATTCTAATAAAATACTTAAATAATTTTATTTTAAATAAAAATATATATTAAAAATTCTAGTAAAATACTTAAATAATTTAGTTTTTTTATATAAATGACTAAATGAATGCCTAATAGATACCCGTTTACTCGGTCAGGTATCTCTATCCTCATCCTATTAACTCCTATTAACTATAATGACTGAACAGAAAGAAAAATGGAGAGATTTTTTCCAATGAAGATAGGGACCGATAAAGGCCATCCCGGATCATTCTTGGCTGTTGCCATCCCTAGTCAGCATTAGGTAAAACCTATCGCAATGAAAAGATCATTGATTTATAATTTATCTTCTTTCCTCTCACCTTACGTCAATAATCGATATTTATTTGATGTCGCTTCCTCTACAATGTCATTGTTGAAAGGCACATAACTTATTATTCTTTTTGCACCCTTTCCTTTCCATTTAAAAAGATCCAATCCAACACTTTTTTTTTTTTTCATAATGCCTATGTCATACCTAACGGTAGCGTTTGGATGTCAAAAAGTTATTCCAAGAATAGGAATATGAATTCCCTAGGAATAGCTTATTCCACTTGTTATTCCAGATTTCTGTTTGGATGAAAATCTGGTATTCCATGTTATTCAATGCAATTAATGCAGTGCTATTCCAAATGGTGTTTGGATGACGTGGGAATAAGCAGGTATTCCACTTGGAATAGATGAAGATATTTTTAAAATTCCAAAAATACCCCTTGAATAAAAATGGTTTAGCGGTTCAAGTTTTAATGTCATTATTCGAATAAATTAATATTAATTAGTACGTAATTTAATAAATTTGTTTAAAGTAATAAAATAAAATACGAACAAACTTATTAAATCGTTTGATAGTAATAAAATAATATAAGAACATAATTACTAATATATTTTCTATTAATACAATAATTGCTTTATTTTAAAATCATCCATAGCTTTTAAATATTATTTAAGCATGTTCTAAGAAGGACACTTATGAGAGTTATATTTTACTATAATTTTTTAATAAAAATATTAATCTTACGAAAACAGAAGGCTTACCCTTCTGTAATCTATAGTTTAAAATTACTTATTTTGTAAAATACTGACATATTTACTTATTAAATTTTTAAATTAATGTAGACTAAATTATTTTAAACTCCATTTACATTACTAATAAATGTAAAAATAGTGGCCAATATAGATACTGATCTTTGCCATTATAGTAGAGTTTGATTGTTTTTTTTAATAAATTAATTATGTAGCTGGCACGGTTTTGAAGAACGATGGGGGTTTCAAGCTTAATATACAATGCTAGATTTTGGTACATTCGAGCTATTGCCTCCGTCAAGGTTTCGGTCCTAGCGCTTGAAATCTTAAAGCATGCATACAAGGAGAATTTTTAGATCTCGTAAACAATATACTTAAATTATTGAAATACCCAATAATTTCAAATGCGGAATTAGAGGATTAAAGAAGCATCAGTTGGTAACCTGGACCTCAAATACGTGGAGAAGCCATACAATCCCTTAACATAAGACCATCATCAAACAACCATACTCAAGACCCCACCTTCACCTCTTCGAGTCCAGTTGTTGCTCGCTCATACCCAAACAACCATACACAATCATTTAACTCAGTAAGTATTGGTGCAGCGAAACATGGACAACTCTTCGAATCTTGCCTGCTGTAACAACTGTGCACTGAACTCGAGCAATCCTTCCAAGGCTTCTGCCCGCTGCTGGTACGACGAAGTCTCAAACCTCCGGTGCCTTGATTCCGATGATCCCCGGCTTGAAGCATCTACAGCTGTTGGATTTCTGTCCGACAAGTCGCTCCCGTTGTCCACTTCTGTCCTGGATGGTGCACTTATCCTTTGTGATGGAACGGTCACCATAGTGAGGGCTGGAAGAGAAGGAGCCTGGAGCTGACGGAAGTTTACGGATGGAGAACAGAGGATCTTCAGAAGAGGCTAATGGGAACTCGGGAAGTCTATCTATTCTAGGTGTATTGACTGAAACATCGGGAGAATCCATGCGCTGGAGAATGTTGAATTTAGGCCGGTGGGGGGTTTCAATTGTTGGCGAAGGCTGGGATGCTCTTCGAGAGGGTCGAGAAGTTCCAAACTTCATGGTTTGAGCCGCATCAGAATCACAACAACAAATGGGGAATACATAAGATGCATGTTCTTTATCACACAGTGATCACATTAATCCATACAACTGTATGCTATGACACTCTGGAGGCAAGATGCTGGCACGTATTATTCTCGGCATTTCAACGGAAAAAGCTTTAGAAAGGATAATATTTTGCAAAATCGTAATAAGCTCAAATAATTAGATGCTACGTGAAGTATACTTTCATAGTCAGGTACGCCTGGACATTTATCTCACAATTTTCCCAAAAGAAAAATGACTAATAAGTCCCATATCTGCAGCAGTAAAAGTGTCGCTAATAGCTTCTTAGAGATGTTGCATGCCCCTGCTCAACATCAATACAAAGCATTGAATGGGGCACATAAATAGCATAATTGGCATTATTTGTTTTTTCGCTACTAAGTAGAGATGGGCACTGGGCCGTGCCGTGCCAGGCAAGGCCCAGGCCTGCCGCGCCTAAAAATTTACCGTGCCGTGCCTGGCACGGCCATTTGTTAATGGGCCGTGCCACGACACATTAAAAATAATTTAAATTACGACCCGTCGGGCCGTGCTTTGGCACGGCCCAGCTGGGCCGTGTCCAGGGGCCGTGCCATGGCACGGCCCACCACGGCCGTGCCATGGCACGGCAGTGGTGCCTACCTAGGCACCACTGTAGGTAGACAGGTGGTGCCTACCTAGGCACCCCGTGGTGCCTAGGTACCTAGGCACCACCTGCAGGTACCGCCTAGGCACATCAGGTGCCTAATGTGCCTAGGCACCTGATGTGCCTAGGCATTGGTACATGGTGCCCAGGCACCAAGGGGGCACCGCACCAAGTTTTTTAGCCGTTTTAAATATAGCCGTTAAAAATGGCTATATCCATTTTTAACGGCTATATAGCCGTTAAAGGCTGTTAGGAGGGGTTTAGACCATTTTACCCCTCCCAACAGTCATATAACGGCTATATCTTTATTTAGAAATTTATAAATAGATGAACTTCCTTCATTCTTACCACACCAAACCAATTCCTCTAATACTACCATTTCTCTCTTCCAGCAAGTGCTCTAATAGATTAGCAATTTAATTTTTAGTTTGCAAGTGTTCTTACAAGTGGCAAGTGCTCAAGCAAGTAGTCAAAGTGCTACAAGATCAATTCTTGTTGAGAGGCGAGAGCGCAAGAGGAAGCTCACAAATCTTGGCTCCACGCCTCCACCTCTAATCTTTTCTCAATTCCTTTTTGTGGGTTAGTTTTTATTTTTTTGTATTTATTAATTAAAAATTTTAGATATGACATCTTTTAACGAAAGTAATTTTAACATGCACACTTTTTCTGAGGGTGAGGAAACTAATCCCCAAGGACCCCAACCCCAATCCCAACTCCAAGTTCCATCTAGAGCTAGTGTCAGTGAGTTCAAACCTCTTCTCGTAAGAGGACTAGTATGTTTGGATTGATTTCGATAGAATTATGGTTGATGGAGTCTATAAAGCATAATGTAAAAAATGTGCAAAACTTTACAGTTGTTCTAGTACTGGGGGAACAGGGCATCTAAGAAGACATCAAGAGAGTCATAGGATGCATGATTCCAGTCAGCAAGGACTCCTTAATATACAAGAGGGATTACTTGTAGGAAATTTTGCATATAACCACGAAAATCAAAGAAAATTACTGGTAAAATGGATAGTTCAAGATGAATTACCTTTTAGTTTATCTGAATCTTATAATTTTGAAAGATATGTTCAATTAGGCCTACAACCTGCTTATAAAAGAACTAGTAGGTGTACCTTTAGAAGAGTGGCTATGACAAACTTTTTAGCAATGAAACAAAGTTTAACGGAAAGCCTCTCAAATTTAAATGCTAAAATTTCTTTAACTTCTATATTTGGACGGCATCTGTAGGTTGTAATTATTTTATTCTGTTATTGCTCATTATATTGATAATGATTGGCAATTAAATAAACGAATTATTGCTTTTCGTGCTTTTGATTTTCCGCATTCAGGACAACAAATTTTAAATATTATTTATCAAACCGCATGCTCATATAATATTAATAATAAAATAATATCAATTACTTTTGATAATGCATCTAATAATAATTCTGCTATTGCATTATTAAACGACTCTTCATCCCATTTTAGATGGAAATTATTTCATATTAGATGTGCATGTCATATATTAAATCTTTTTGCTCAATCTGGCATGAACATAATTCAAGAGGTTATTTCAAAAATTAGAAATGCAGTTTCTTTTATTCATGCTTCAAGGTCAAGACTTCAAGAATTTAAACAATTATGTGTAGATCATGGTAAACGTTTTAAAAAATTTAACTTGATGTAATAACTCGTTGGAATAGTACCTATGCCATGATACATGATGCATACCCATATAAGAACTTATTAAGTGCTTATATTAATGAGCGTGGATTAGGATTTACATTGACTGAAGCTGATTGGAATCAAGGTAAAATTTTAGAAGATTTTTTGTTACTTTTTATGATGCTACAAATGTTCTTTCAGGTATTTATTATCCAACTTCTTGTTCATTTTTAAAAAAGCATATGTAATTAGTAAAAATTTAAAGAATATAGATATCATGAAGTTTTAATGCCTATTATACATAATATGGAAACTAAATGGAATGAATATTGGAATAGGATATGTCCATTGCATAACTTAGCTGCTGTTTTTGATCCTAGAGTTAAATTAAATGGTGTAATTTTTTTTAATTGATCAATATTGTGAAAACATGAATCAAAATCCTGAACCTACTAAAGATGAGGTAACACACTTCTTAATGATATTTATTATTTATAAATGATAAAATTTGTGGATCTAGAATACCTGTTCAAAGCTCTGCTTTTCTTCTAGATCTCATTCGTCATCTATTTTTTCATTCATTAGAAGACACGCACATGCTTCATCATCTTCTTCATCTTTAAGTAATGAATTGGAATTTTATTTATGAAATGATCTTCATTCTGCATATGATAAAGATCAAATAGAAAGTCTAGATGTATTAGCTTGGTGGAAGAATGTTAAAAATTAATATCCTGTTATGTTGCCATTGCACGAGATGTTTTAGCTGTGCCGATGTCCACAGTAGCATCGGAATCCGCTTTCAGTGTAGGTCGACGTATTTTAGATGAAAAGAGAAGTAGGATGACTGGCGAGACAGTTGAGATGCTTATCTGCTTCAAAGATTGGTTGGATGCTGAGGCAAGACTTCAAGATAAAGGTGGACATGACTTAACCTGCGAAGATGATGATGACACAAATACACTGATGAGTGATGAGTGATGAGTGAGTCATTTCTTCTACTTTTATAATTATATATTTTTATTTTTTAATTGTTAAAAACTTAAAGTAACTCATCTTTATTTTTTTCTTTCTATTTTTTTTCTCCTTGCTTATTGTATTATGTTCTGAGGTCAGGCCTAGCCCCCCTCCCTTCTGTATCATTTTGATTTTAAATTAATAAACTGGTAGGGGTCTATGCCAAACCCCCCACCTGTAAGGTGGCTTTATATTAATAAAATTTCTTTATGCCTAATAATTTTTTAATTTATCAAAAAAATTTTTTTTATAATTTTTTTTATTTGAGTCGTGCATGGGCCAGGCCCACCTAGGCCGTACCGGCCCAGGCCCGTCATGGGCCGTGCTGGGCCAACAGAAAAAATTTTCTGCGCCCGGCACGGCACGGTTCACTGGGCCGTGCCGGTATGGCCCGATACTGTAGCAGTACGGGGCCGTGCCAGGCACGGCCCATGTGGGCCTGGGCCGTGCCATGCCATGAGCGGCACGGCCCAGTGCCCACCTCTACTACTAAGCATGCAGGAATTTGAAAAAAAGTTCCACAGTTTACAGAATCTTATATTAGCTATTTATGCGTCATTGATATAGATGCATTTCATCAAACTTAAATAGTTATTTTTGGACATTCCACATTATGATTTGGTCCAGTATGCAGTGCTTTTGATGGCTCCATTATCTTCTTTGAAGATGTGAATCCTTTTGAAGAAGAATATCTAGCCTTCATGGTGTTCAACTGCTTTGTATCGATTGCTTTTTCAACACCAATTTCTCCAACTTGATTGTTACCAACTGATGCTTCTTTTGTCCTCAAGGAAACCCAGCTGCACAGGAAGAGTGTTAAAGTCTGACTGCGAGACTTGACAACTAACTTCGCCAGTGGAAGTTACCAGATCTTTGGAGATCTTGAAGAATATTGCACACATATTTTGTAGCTATAAGACTAGAAGATCAACCTAATTGGTTGATTGGAATTCCAAACTGAAGCTACTAAACCACAACTATTGCACTAATATTAGACAAACTAACCAGAGAGCATTGGTTGAGCTGGTAAATTTCCAACTGGATGCAACGTGAATACTTTCGGAAGAAGACAATAGCAGAAAGAACCTGAAACTTTGCAGAAGTTCATACTCGTTAGTACTCACAATGTTTATGGAGGCCAGCAAACATATTTCAGAGAAGACCAACTCTTGCAAGCCGATTTTCCCATACTTGAATTGGTTTTCCAGTCAAACACATACAAACATCATCTGTGAAATGATTGGGGTAAATTTGAGAGTTAGCTAACAGAAAATATCAACACCTACCTCTGTTATATTTGCTTGAATCCCACTCTGTCAATTCATACTGGTGGAACTTCATCTACCCCTGGCCCAGCAGTGAAATCAGGACTCAACTTCCGGCTGTCGAAGCAATTGGCATGGAAAGTGCAGTTACGAGGGTTATACACACCATCCACATATGGATGCACTTATTCCAGCCTAAAGATAGGTCATCCTAAAAAAGCATTGTGAAGTTTCAGAAGATAATTGGTACGATACCATCTTCTCCCTGTGTGAAAACTGAAGTAACTGGATCCACAGATCACATATGAAGAAAAAGAACAATGTACAATGCAGTCATGGTGCTTAACCCAATCTGATGAACAGAGAACAAACTTCCGCACACACCACCTCTTGGAATATACATTATCCAAGGTTTTCATGATTATGGATCAATGCAGCACCCAGTTCGTAAAGGTAGTGATATGTGTTTTAGGAAGAAATGAAAATAATAGGATTTTTAGATAAGTATGGCTGCATTTCTTATCTAAAAATAAAAGTTTTGAGAAATTTTTGCTATTTACAACAAGCAGATGAATGCAAGTTTTGAAAAATACAAAAAAAAAAAAATCTTAGCATTCCTTCATATGAAGATAAAAGTAGGTTGTATTTAAGAGCATAAATAGGCACATAGAACAACACATGGAAGAGAAACTGATTAAACAACAAAATGACCCATAGATGCTGCTAGGAAATTCCCTTCACTGACATCACTATCGAAATAATATTAGTATCAAGTCACCTCAACTCTTCAATCCATCATATGCATCATGCATGCCAAATACTAATAGTAGTTCTCTTTGAGATAGGACAAGCCCTTCCGACTTATGGTTATTCAATTAGCAGATTACTGTTCTTGAGAAATATTTATGACCAATTTCCTGCCATATAAATATTTAAAAATTAGGCATTGGCAATTGATTTACAAACATTCATTCGGTTGCATGTGATGAGCTCATTGTTTGACCAGTTCATAGACATGCAACATGTTGTCAAAAAGAAAATAAAAAAGTATCATATCCATTATGTAAATAGTGTACTAGTTAAAACATTCTCAAGAATCCCAAACTTTAGAGGCCCATCATAACAAAGTGTAGGAATGCCACGAAAGTTCCGAAAAGCACATCACAACAATGCAAGTGAACTACCAGTGGCACAGTTCAACAAATCCATGAAATTCCCCCCCGATAATTCGGTAACAGATACAACCAGACAACCTAACAAGCTTAAAGAAACGACCTGAAAGATTGATCGGTAAATGCCAGGAAGATACCCAAATACCGAGATCGAAAATGCTCAGAAAATACCAAAGATCACAGGTGAAAAATTCCATGAAAATACCCCGCAATTCCATTACTACAATCCAACAGAGCACCTCCCAAGACATATGTCACGCCCTGAAACAAAGCTCAATAATTGTAAAGACTGCAGCCATGAAAACACAGCTCACAGTTCTAAGAAAATACCCATAAGCAGACATGCACGAATGCAACAAAAATACCCAAAACACAACACAACATTGCAAGTGAACTATCAGTGGCATAGTTCAACAAATCCATGAAAATCCCCCTAGACAATTGAATAACATAAACAACCAGACAACCTCAAAAGCCTACTGCCACGCCTGAAACAGTGATGGAAATATGCCATGAAGATACCGGAAAACACTGATCGAATATGCTAAGAAAGTGCCAAAAAACAATGATGAAAAGTAGCTTGAAAATACCCCCAGAGAATTCATTACTAAAATCAAACAGAGCACCTCACAAGATATATCTCACGGCTTGACACAACGGTCAAAATTTGAAAGAAGATGCCCAAAAAAACCAGTTCAAAATTGCTAAGAAAAAAGATAATAACACACCAACTCCGAAATACCATGAAAATACCTTGAACAGACAATTAAATACGAGAAACAAACAGACCACCTCAAAAGGTTGATATCACGGCCGGAAATTAAGATTATAAATGCCACGAAAATTCCCCAAAAACACATTTGAAATATGCAAAGGACCATCCAAAATACACAGTTCAACAAAATGATGAAAATACCCCAAGACCATTCAATACTAGAATCAAATAGTTCATCACTTGTCGGTTTTGTGGATGAATCGGTTGATTCTGCTTAGACTTTGTCATGCAATGCAGCATACTCAAAGATATTGCCATCGGCATTTGTGTCATGTTGGATTGTGTTGCTTCACAACGGTTGTATTTTTGAAATGCCCTCCAAGTCAAGAGCACCTCACAGCCGACACTTCACATACACAACCATAAAGCAATGAAGTCTACTCAAAATCCTTAATTGATCTGTATCAAGTCCCGAACTCAGAACATTGGAGTTATGATTCATCACGAACGAACCAACTTCTGATGGCTACTAAAGAAGCAAAAACACAGTTGAAAAATGCAATAAAATACCCCAGACAATTCAAAACTAGAATCAAAAAGAGCACTTGACAACCTAAATGTCGCGGCATGAGAAAAATTCCAAAAAAGCCATCAAGTTGTCAAAAAATAAAGTTGAAAAAAGCCATGAAAACTTTTTCACAGTCGATGTAATCTAAATCCAATTTCATCATTGTTCAGGCAAATTACGACGTAATCCATTTTCAAAATATGGATGCTATCTTGAGTGGACTCAGGAAGGCAGTTTCAGTAGGTATTTTCTAATGGTCACATTTTGCATGCATCCAATTCAGGAAATGCTATGTGTCTGCCAATCATCATGGCCGTCATCGTTGATAGAGCACCTGACTGTGATGCTTAACAATGGTTGCATTTATAAATGCCGTTCATGTCATGAAATCACAGCCGACGCTTCAATATCAATTAGGTCAACCAAATATTCGTAGAAAGGTTTAATGGCACTGGAATCATTTAAAAAAACCCATGTCAGTTTTCCAATTAACCAAAATATAATCAGAACTTCAATATAAGAGAATGTTACTTTAAACAGTTGAAAGTCTGCCTACTATTATCTCAGCATAACAAATTAAAGTACAATAGCAGTACTGGCATAACATGTCAATGTAAGATAGTACGCTGCCCATCACAAAACATTGCGAAACATCAGTGTCAGCAGTCAGTTCGATATTACATTACATAAGCATCAACGTTGCCTTTCCAAACAGTAACCCAAGAGGAAGACTACAAGGAAGGATACGAAAAGCAATATAGTTGTTCTGACAGGTGCACCCACAGTCATGGACATCTGTTCATCCCTTCTTCCTTGTTCGTATTCCATTTCATTGTATTTTTGACATATTGAATGTCGAAGGTTTACGTAATTGTGGAATGCATCAATTGCCTCATGTCTACATTTAAACTTCTTGTACAAGGCATGCTTAACCCACTAACCTCACGCTGGCACTCAGCCCATGAATCATAAACCCCTCGTCTATGGCCCACGAAAACTACATAATAACTTTGGGCAGGCATTAGTAAGTCTCAGGAGCAAGCAGCCTGATTTCCTGCATTACGGTGATTCAATGTGAAACTCAAATGAATTAATAAATTGCACTACTTATAAAGTGAATAATGGTCGGCATAGTAACTGTAAAGTTATCTACGAGCATGCATCGACCGAAAACAAATGAATCATCGTTAACTTACTTCGCGTGTTATGAGCATCCCAAAGCCCCTCAGCAATGGAATTGCGTAGTTGATCGCCTCTTCGTGATTTGTCGTCCCTATAATGAGATAAGGATCGACATCGTCATCATTATCAGTGGGCAACAGTTCAGAAGATATGTTGAAGTATTTGTCGTTGCCTTGGCTGCGTAGAATGAAGTTGTGTATTACGCAGCAAGCCATAACAATACGCTTCTGAACCTTGAAGGAAAATGGAATGGCAATTCTTAAAATCTTAAAGCGCTTTTTAAGTATTCCAAAGGCCTTCTCAACGCAATTTCTTAGTTGAGCATGTCGGTGGTTGTATAAGTCTCGACAATTATTGTATCGGCGAGCCCTTGGATTGTTGAAGGTACTAAGGTGGTACCTATTACCCCAATAAGGGGCAAGGAACTTATCTGTATTGCCATATCCAGAGTCGACAAGATAAAATTTTCCTGTACAGGACAACATTGCATTGACGTCTTCCCACAGGTTAAAAGAAATGTTTAAATTAAGTAATTCAAGTAGTTTGTTATATGCATATACCTTAGGTACAATGAGTCCTCCAGACTCGACACACCAGCGTAGGACTCTCATGTCAGCTGAAGATCCCTCCCAACCAGTACATACGAATAGGAAGGAGTGATCGAAGGAGACTGCAGCCATGACATTTTGAGAAATGGTCCCCTTTCGATTACGAAATCATGGTTGTTTGCTTTTCCTGATCGTTGCAGGTATATGTGTGCCATCGATTGCTCCAACAGCATTCTGTAATGCAAACAAATGTATCAAAGACCTGGTAATGAGAAGATTGAAAAATAATTCCGGTTTATGGGGACTGTCCAAACCTACCATGAAGTGAGGATGGAAAAGTTTGTTGCCATGGATCCGTGGGTGAACGGCGTCTCCTGTTGAGGTTGAACGATAAATTCATGCTTAAGCAAACAAATTGCTTTCAGTATGTTGTTGAAGTGTCGGGATATTGTCTCCCCTGAGTGCTAAAACGTTTCAGCCAACACTCTATTACTAACACCATGCCCTATGCCGTATAGGAAGATTGCTAGTTGCTCCTGTATTGATAAGTTACGTGTGCTACTCACCAACCCTCTCAAGACAAGCAAGTCTTGCAGCTTGAAGAACATAGTATTTGTCATCCTAAAGTGATCGTAACCTCTGTTTGGATGTCCACTCAAAATATCAGCAACGATTTCTTGACCCGAGAATGGACGAGTGCAGCATGGGACCTCGAACTAACATTAACATTGGGTATAGAAAGGAACCCATTACTTATCAACACAGTTAGGACATCTTGCCAGTAGTTGTCCTCATCTAGTAAATACGCCATGACATCTTGAAATAGGTCCATCTAATCGAAAATTGTAGTAGTTAATGATACAAACAAAGCTCAATAAGTAAGTGCTGATTGCAAAAGTTTACAGCAGAGTACAGGAAAAAAGGATGGTACGTAATAACAGAAGACAGAAATGTCTACACCAAAAGGACAAAATATAAGCAGCTTGACAACTAACACATCATTCTAGAACTACTATGATGCAAGCAAAAATATGTCATGTCAACGATCGTAGGAAAAGTCGATGTCATGCGTCGTAGATGCAGGTGTGGTACAAACGGATTCTTGTGCACTGACAGTAGGAGAATGGGTCGGACCCTGGGAAATGCTGCTATCACAGCTTGGCCTGAATAATGGCTCCATGAATGGAATTTGTCCACCTCGACTGGAAGCATGCGTAGCCGGAGGCACAAAAACAGAAGGGCCACCATGATGGACACCATGCATTTGAGGCATAAAGAACGTAGGTGTGGCTGCGAAACTTTCGGAAGGTCCTCTCGCTGAAGGTGGTAAACGGTAGAACTCTGTCATTTATCTTTTAAGCCACGCTTCAAGGAGTGAGCCTTCATAATGCATGAGGAACCACCTACTAATCTCAATTTTTAAACTATCCCCCACAGCAAGAATACATTCCAGAGTAATCCCTGGAAGACTCTCTAACTTCCGCATGCATTCATCAATTGAGTAGATAGTAGGATGAGCAAGCTGCTCTCTCCTAAGGATCTCGTTGGCAATTTCCAACCTCTTCTTACCTTGTTCCACCAATTGAGGAAGGCATCATCAGCTTCAGATGTGCACTTATATTTACGTGCTGTAGGAGTAACGGTTGATGACCTTTTCCTCTTTCCACTACTAGTAGACAATCCTGGATCTAAGGAACAATCCGTGGGTGGGGTCAAGGCACATGTGCTCGGGCTGGTTGGGAGACATCATGAAATAAGTGATCGAAATGACTGGATGATGAGAAAGAGAGTCCTGCACCTTTACGTGATGGGGGCCAGAAGTTTATGTCCTCAAGGTTCATCCGTTCGACCTCATCATCCGAGGTATCATTATCGGATACTCCCTCTAGAATAGCAGATGTATCCCTCTGTCTACCAGTGGCAGTATTCTTTGAAAATAGAATGTCTATGTCATCGTATACAGGGAAGGACTTACCCTTGATTTGAGCGTAGTCCTTGTTAACCTGTAAAGCAATGTTGATGAAATAATTATTGAAGTATACCGAAATATCAGCCGAATTAACATGTCATAACATCGGAATCTACCACTTACCGAGATGATCTCCTCCTACATATGTTCATCACCGCATGTGGGTAGCTTAAGTGCAGGATCCCATCCCCAGCCTGAATGGTTAGCTAGGTTGTAATACAAATTGAAGGTCTTCTTCAGAACCTTCAAACGATTCTTCAAGTTTGTAAAGGTGAACGACATATTGGTCCTTTCATTGAACAACATGGTAATTCTCTTTCAGGTCTCTTGTGAGAAAGTATCATTGTGATAGTTTCTGTCGTCATTCTCTTGCCTCATAAGGGTCACGAAAGTCGAGTCAAGAGAATTGGTCCAGTTGGGTGCCCTAGTTCAGCCCGATCGTTCTGTGGACTATGACGGGTCACCATTTTTTTTCGATTGAGCCATTTAATCTATAGATCGAGAACTGTTGATATTTTATTACATCGGTATATATTGCTTAAACTTTGTCATGCGGCACAATGCTATAGAACGGAACTATATGCACTAAATGAAGAAGTTGCAGTAAATGAGTAATGTAGAGAATACGGCAGATGAAGAACAATGCAATTTGTATAAGCTATTGAATTCTATCAAAACAAGAAAATAAAAATAGATAATCATCAAAATAGGTTAAAATGAATATCAGCCATCTCAGAAATAAGTAATTGTTAGAGGAAGACAACATTGATTCTATTGGGATAAGGTGTGACACGTGATGCTATCGAATGATATTGGGATTTCAATCTAACACAAGTAATCTAGTGAGTGTCTATGATTTGAGAACAATAACAATCAGGGTAGTTAAATATCAATGTCATTAATATTTATTTATTTGATAAGCTTCTTCTAAAGTTGGACCTAACTATGATAATAATTTTCATTATTTCAATCATTGATACAATCAAGTTTTGCTTGCTCAAACATGGAATCGGTGTTCACTGTCGACAGTGCTATTATTGATTTTGCTTACCTCGTCATGAGATGGTCCAACTATGTCAAGACTTCTTGTGATACAGTGTGTCTTAAGAAATTAGAAATTAGCAGCCTATTAAGCAAATAAACACATGTAACCCCTTCCATAACGTTGTCTTCGATTGTAATAAGCCTAATTGGTTAAGTAGTGTTCAAGTTGAAACTGAATAACTTATTTATTTATTTATTGCATGTGGTAGACAACTTCTGATAACCAGCCAAGCCGTAGACTTGGCCAACTGTTACAATAAAACATTGATTTATGTAACCGCAGTTATGGATTTTGACATGAACATATCAGGGTCATGAAATCATTTTATAGACTGTTAAGCATGTATATGGTTACGACATGAACATGAATATGAATGTCTGTTCCCTCATGGATGTCAAAATCTTAAATCTGAAAGGGAAGGTAGGTTATGTACGTAGCATAATCTGTGCTTTTATAAACTAAAATTACAGCTACATAATCCAATATGTAGTTAACATTGAAATAGGGTGTCGTACCTTCATACAAATACAAAATTGACAGCAGAGCACATAACCTAAATATTCATCATTAAAAGAGCAACATTCATCGGTAAGAGGAGAAGATAAAGTCCAAGCCCTCATGTCTAGCGATACGACAGATGTTTCACAGGCAGATATAGGAATTGCCCGAAGCCTTCACAAGGAATAGATGAGGAATTAGGTACTTAAAAGAAGCCTCAACGGAGCATCCAACAGTAATCACTATCTAATGGTTCTCAAAATCGAATGGCATGCAGGTTGAAGCATCAGTCAAACATTAAAGCCTTGTTGAATGCCATCAATAATAGAAATTAGACGCTACAGATACATCCAGTGCCTTGAGGTTTTGCAGAGACAAACCTATTTTATGGATTTCCTGCATTAATTAATTTCCCCTTAAGCTTGTGAATGTGCGGAATTGTGGGAAGAGATATGGGTTCAGAAAAAAGAAAAGCTTCTTTGAGTCTTTCTGTTTGGATGAAAACCAGTTGACCCCGAACCGTAATCAGTTCAATCAAAGAGCAGAAGCGATCAAACCCTAGCTGATATAAAAAAAAAGGCATCAAAGAAGGGAGAGCGTACCTGATCCGCCGCTTCCTCGAGGTTTGTCCTCAGGAAAATATGTTTTAGAGAGGAGGATGAAGAGCGAACCGATAACCTGGCTAGATCCAGTTGATCCCCACCGTCCAGCAAGAAATAGGCTTGGGAGACCTATTTCGGAGCATCTGCAGAGAGATGGCCGGAGGGGAGGAGCAAGGATCGGAAGTCGGCGGGCATTGAAGAAGAAAGGGAAACCCTAGTCGCGAGAGCAAATGAGGAAGGCCGGCCCCAAAGCAGACCCGATTTTTATCAATCGTTGATTGCCCCTGGAATAGCTACAGTGCCAGAATAGCTTATTCCAAGGGTCAAGGTAGAATAGGAAAGGGGGATCCGAGGTGCTGACCGAAATACGGGTGAGAGTGGGCCCCACCGATGGTTTAAACGAGTGTTTGGGGGAATAAGCTGGAAAAGATGTTTCACAGGCAGATATAGGAATTGCCCGAAGCCTTCATAAGGAATAGATGAGGAATTAGGTACTTAAAAGAAGTCTCAACGGAGCATCCAACAGTAATCACTATCTAATGGTTCTCAAAATCGAATGGCATGCAGGTTGAAGCATCAGTCAAACATTAAAGCCTTGTTAAATGCCATCAATAATTGAAATTAGACGCTGCAGACACATCCAGTGCCTTGAGGTTTTGCAGAGACAAACCTATTTTATGGATTTCCTGCATTAATTAATTTCCCCTTAAGCTTGTGAATGTGCGGAATTGTGGGAAGAGATATGGGTTCAGAAAAAAGAAAAGCTTCTTTGAGTCTTTGTGTTTGGATGAAAACCAGTTGACCCTGAACCGTAATCGGTTCAGTCGAAGAGCAGAAGCGGTCAAACCCTAGCTGATATCAAAAAAAAAGCATCAAAGAAGGGAGAGCATACCTGATCCGCCGCTTCCTCGAGGTTTGTCCTTAGGAAAATATGTTTCAGAGAGGAGGATGAATAGCGAACCGATAACCTGGCTAGATCCAGTTGATCCCCACCGTCCAGCAAGAAATAGGCTTGGGAGACCTATTTCGGAGCATCCGCAGAGAGATGGTCGGAGGGGAGGAGCAAGGATCGGAAGTCAGCGGGCATTGAAGAAGAAAGGAAAACCCTAGTCGTGAGAGCAAATGAGGAAGGCCGGCCCCAAAGCAGACTCGATTTTTATCAATCGTTGATTGCCCCTAGAATAGCTACAGTGCCAGAATAGCTTATTCTAGGGGTCAAGGCGGAATAGGAAAGGGGGATCCAAGGCGCTGACTAGAATACGGGTAGGAGTGGGCCCCACTGATGGTTTAAACGGGTGTTTGGGGGAATAAGCTGGAATAAGGCCCTATTCCAGGCCTTATTCCAGCATCCAAACGCTGCCAACATAAATAAATGAAGAAAAAATCTTGCAGAATCATGCTCACGATGCAAAACAAGCGCATCATGCATAGTGATTGACGCAAAGCATATTTACATGCATGAAAAAAAAAACATCTTTTTACCTTGACATTCGTGCACACATGCACCATATGCTAATCATCATGTATGATGAAGTTCCTACTGCACCGCATGCGGTGCAGCAAGATTATTTTGATAAATGAATATGTTGTCTCTGGATATAGAGTTGAAAAGGACTGAAAGTGGATTAAATGAATTGGCCACACCTTTATTTGAACCGAGCTTTATATTTTGTTATGCTTTGAATCACATCGAGATCCACAAATTATTAAAAAATAAAAAAAATTAATGTAAACATGAATCAAATGAAAAGAGAAATAACTTATAAGAGAGAGATTGTTGCTTAAGGCTCTGACAAGAGAAAACATTGTAGATGCTCCAGCTATCTTAGAGGCTATCGTATGGAGAAGAACCAAAGGAATATTTTAACAATGTTTTTTAAAAAATATTATTTTAATTTGAACAATTTTCTAGGAAATATAAAATTCTTAATCATGAATCCTATGAATTTTAATTCATCTTCATTTTAAAGCAATTATTGTTAGTAAAATTTTTGATTTCATAATTTTTTTCGGATTTAAAGTTTTTATTTCATGATTTTATTTTATTTAAATATTAAAATCATTAAAACTGTGAAATTAAAATTTTATAATTCTGATCCTATAATTCTAGGAACCTGTGCATACGAAGGAACGCAAAGGATGCCAAATTAAAAAACACCGATCTAACCTTTCAACATGATTAAAAAAAAAATTAAGTAAGAAAAAGCGCACTGGGCTTCAAAATGATACGGGCTTAAGATATGTCCAGAGTCGTGCTGCCTTCATTACATTAGAGATTCTGCTTTTTTTATGAAAAACTGAAGGGAGAAACAATCTCCGAGGCATGCATGTTTTAAAAAATTGATAACAATTATCAATGTGGAAATTTAAAGATTATATACTAATCTATCTAACATGCATCAAGATCATATATATCTTTGCCTTGTATATAGGATCGATTGATCCAAAATATGCATATAAATAAAACTATCAAGATCATGTCTTGATCTTCAAGGCAAGAAGTCATACTTCTTATCTTGAAGCATGCCTTAAGATCTAGGGATCATATCACTTACCTTAAAGGCAATTGGTAAATCCTTTTATGCTCTACAGCCGTTCAATCGTCCGGCCTCTAGTATCATCCACGCGAAGCCCCGAATGATCGGATTCCCAGGAGTGCTAGCTCGTGGAAAACGACTTTGCTGATCTTGAATCCTCCCACTTGAATTCTTCTTCTAGGATCCTCCATACTTCCGTTAGCACCAGAATCACCAGGATTTTCTATTCTACTTCTTTAGAAAATCAATTCACGACATATCGTGTATTATTTTTCTCTTCTATGTAATCTGGTCTATTTATAGTCTCTTTTTAGCCAGCCCATTAAATTCTAACATTTAGAATCCTGTCGCTTGGTGAAAACCAAAGAAACGCCAAACCGTAGTGCTTGGTTAATTCTGACGTTCGGTAAAAAACCAAAGAGTCGTCGAACCGTAGCACTTGGTTAATTCCAACATTCGGTAAAAACCAAAGAGTTGTCAAACCGTAGCGCTTGGTTAATACAAAGAGGCGCATTTATTCCATATAAATTCTAACACTTTAGAATTTCGATGGAATTGTTTGGAGAAGATTAATGCAAGACATTAAATTCTATATGTGAATTTAATCTCTCAGACTTATGCGAGAGGTTTGGGTTTAGTTTTTGGTTTAAGCTAATCTGAATTTATTGGACTGAACCCACATAGATCATGGTCCTAGCCCAAATCAAATTTGGCTAGTCCTGAATCTATTTAAATCCAAATCAAGTCTAATTTTAAATCAATATTTGAAATTGACTAGTCATTCTAATAGACTTAAACCAAATTGAATCTTATTCAATTGTACTTAACCCAATTGAGATAATTCAATCAATCAAATTGATTAATTAAATCATATACGATTCTCAATCGTTGATAAGCAAACAGATCATCCTAGGAAACTTCTATGCGTGTGACTTTCTAGGTTCGAACCTAAGCCGGTAGCATAGAAATAACTTTCTATACTAATCGATGTGCCCATCTAGCAATAGAACCCGATGTCCAGATAGGTCGAAGAGTTGCCGAGCAAACTCCAAGAACCCTAAGAAACAGTTACCGTATAATTCATCCTCTTGACCACAAATGCTAAGGATGGCTTAAGAGCCTATCAACTCTAAATAGCAAATCCATAAAGTGATTTTAATTTTAGTGATCATGTGACTTTCACATGAAGTGCCTTAGCCAAGGTCTTACTAAATTGAAACACAAGCATTTCTCCTTTTAACCGGATAGGTCAAATTTCATCTTGATCCACAACTGACAACCACAAGTACTTGACTGCACCCAGTAACCTTTCGTAGCTGTCTTAGAAATCCAGGTGGTCTGGCACCTAAGTACAATGAGTTGCTTGTAAGCCACTGGTTGTGATCTTCAGGTCTGAAGGATACTTATACCTATATCTTCTTGGATTAACTCTTGACAGTAGAGTATCCAGAAATGAGTCACGTTCGATAAAATGTACTCCTACACTTTCACCTGTATGTCATACCAGTATCTCTACACTCCTTGCTTAAGAGGACAACCAATAAATATGATATACGACGTCCTATAATTGATAGTACTATGGCCCTATCATAGTATATCATATGGTCGCGAACCTTTTTGAGGACCTTCAAAGATAAATCCTCCTTTATCGTGAAGGAAGATCCTAAGGGCTTCATTACAATCAGGAGTATTAAGAAGATGTTCTTGTAATGAATAAACTGCCAAATAACTTTTATTAATATATCAATTTATATACAATTTACATTAGCACAATCATCAAATGATTGGCTTTAGGATATAATTCCCAACAAACTCCCACTTAGCCTAAAGCCAATCATTACAGTATCTAATACCCATCTTCAACTTATAGTTGTCAAACTCCTTGATGCTGAGTGCTTTAGTAAATGGGTCACCTAGGTTTTTCTTTTCATCAATCTTCTGAAGATTTATGTCACCTCGGTCTACAATCTCTCGAATAAGATGAAACTGATGCAGTATGTGCTTGGTGCGCTGATGTACTTATGGTTCCTTTGCTTGAGCTATGGCACCAGTGCTGTTACTATACAACATGACTGGTCCATCTATGGAAGGTGTCACTCCAAGCTCGGAGATGAACTTTCGTAGCCACATAGCTTCTTTCGCAGCATTTGATGCAGCGATGTACTCTGCCTCGCACATCGAATCTTCCACTATAAGTTGCTTGGAACTTTTCCAGCAAACAGCTCCATCATTCAGGATAAACACGAAACCTGATACACTTTTATTATCATCATGATTTGATTGGAAACTGGAATCAGTATATCCAATAAGTTTTAAATTAGACTCTCTATAGACTAACCACTGGTCCTTAGTATTTCTCAAATACTTAAGGATTGTCTTAACAACTTGCCAGTGTTTTTCTCCTGGATCAGATTGGTATCTACTCACTACTCCTAGTGAGTATGCCACATCTGGTCTTGTACATGTCATGGTGTACATAATCGATCCCACTGCCGAAGCATATGGAATTCGACTCATACGTTCTCTTTCATTAGGAGTTGTCAGACAATTCTTCTTAGAAAGATGAATTCCATGGCCTATCGAAAGATAGCCTTTCTTGGAATTCTCCATGCTAAACCTCTTTAGCACTATATCAATGTACATAGATTGGGATAAACCAAGCATCCTCTTAGATCTATCTCTATAGATCTTCATCTCTAGGATGTATGATGCTTCTCCCAGATCTTTCATGGAGAATTGTGATGATAACCATGTCTTTATTTCTTGTAATGCAGGGATATCATTCCCGATTAAGAGAATATCATCCACATATAATACAAGATATACAATAACTGAATCGTTAGCCCATTTATAAATGCAAGGTTCTTCTTTATTTTTAATAAAGCCATAAGATTTGATCACTTTATCAAATCGTATGTTCCAACTCCTAGATGCTTGCTTAAGTCCATAAATGAACTTCTGTAGCCTGTACACTTTGGACTCATCTTCAGATATAAAACCTTCAGGCTGTATCATATACACCTGTTCTTCTAAATCACTATTTAGAAAAGTGGTTTTAACATCCATCTGCCAAATCTCATAATCAAAGTGTGCTGCTATAGCTAGCATAATCCGAATGGATTTCAGCATTGCCACAAGAGAAAACGTTTCGTCATAGTCAATACCATAACGTTGACGATACCCCTTAGCAACCAGACGTGCTTTATAGGTCTCAACCTTTCCGTCTGCGCCTCTTTTCCTCTTGAAAACCCACTTATACCCTATGGGTTTTATCCCTTCGGATGGGTCAACTAATGTCCATACATTATTGTCCTTCATGGAGTCAAGTTCGGATTTCATGGGCTCAAGCCATTTATTAGAGTCAGTCCTTTGCATAGCATCCATATAGGTGATCGGATCCTCGTTGTTCTTATCGAGTTCAACAGGATCATCATTCTGGACCAAGAAACCTAAGTGTTGGTCCAGATAGCAACCCAAGAGGGGGGGTGAATTGGGTTTTTTAGAAAATTTAAACTCTTTTGAAAATAACCCCAGCGGAAATAAAACTTAGATTCGCACGGATTAAAACAAAGCACAAATAGAGAGTTAAAGATAAAGAGACAATCACGGCAAACACAGGATATTTTATAGTGGTTCGGTGTACCTACACCTACGTCCACTCCCAAGTACCTCTTGGGTCCACACTATAATCAATCTGATTACAGCAGAGTTGTTTTGCAAGCTCACAACTCAAACTTGTTGTTTTCCCGGGTGCACAACGAACCCAGCTGGTTTTCAAGGCTCACCAGCACAAAACCTTACACCACAAGCTACTTGCACAAGGCTAACAGCCTCAACTGAATCAATCCCCGATTGACCCAGCAAACAATAATTTTTTACAAACAAAGCTCCTCCAATGAGCAAATATACAATAATAAAATAAATAAGAGATAGGAATCAAAGCCTGATTTGCAGATCTTGGTGGCTTCTTCTTCTCTTCTCTTGGGTGGATCTTCCTTTAGAATGCTCTTGAAGCTCAGAAGATCAGAAAACTAGGGCTTCTTCTTTTCTTGAGATTTCTTCAAAATAGAACAGAAAGCTTGGAATCTCTCTCTTTTCTTTTGGGGAATCAGTATGATCTTTCCTTCAAATTTTTCCCTCTTTTCTTTTCTGATGGATTTCAAAGATTTGCCTCTATTCTTTTCTTTTTGCCTCTCTTTTCTCTCTTCTTTTTGGATGCAGCAAACCCTCTTCTTATAGATCTTAATCCATAAATAGTTTAAACTATCCGTTAGAAACAAGTGTAAGAAGGATTAGATCCATAAATAGCAATAGCCGTTGGGATTAAAAAGATAAAGTAAAGTTTAGAGTCGTTCTGACAGTTCTGGAGTCGTGTCTGACATTCTGGAGTCGGCTCTAACTTTTCTGGAGTCGGCTCTAACTCAAAAAATCCCAAATCCGCTCGATCTGGAGTCGTCTCTGACTTTTCTGGGGTCGACACAAAAATCTTCTGGAGTCGACTCTAACAGTCCGGGAGTCGACTCTAAGTCGTGGCCTGAAAAACCATCGTTCTGTCTTTTCTGTTGGAGTCGGCTCTAACAGTCCCGGAGTCGACTCTAAGTCTGTGCCATTTTTCGGAGTCGACTCTGCGATTCCATGTGTCGACTCTAATGTCTGCAATCTTACCTTGACATTAGATTCGAACTAGAACTTGATTTGTCTTTGATTTTGATTAATAAATCAAATCATAACTGAAAAACTTAATCAAAATCATTAGTAACTTCAAATGTTATACTCAAATAGTTTTGTTAATCATCAAAATCCTCAATTGGGTCAACAATCTCCCCCTTTTTGATGATGACAAAAACTTTGAGTATATGCATTAAAAATTCATTTGAATTAAGAATTATAGACATTGTTAAAGCTTTAAAACTTCCTAACAGAGAATTTGATGCCAATTTTCAAAATGAATCAAAAATACTTGAGTTCTATTATAAACATCAATCAAGATGATTTAACTTTTATATAGAAATTATTAAGCTCCCCCTGCATTGAATAACTCCCCCTATGTAAATAAACTGAAATCGATTGATACAAATTGATTAGAATTTATAAATCTCAAAATTTCTCTCCCCCTTTTTAGATATGCCAAAAGATTGAAATCTTATATTCTTTAATCTTATATTCTTCCATTCTTATTTCTTTTATGCATATACAATTTTCTCTCCCCCTTTTTTGTTATCAGCAATAAGGTGAATTTAAAAAAATAAAAAGGTTATCAGAGCGGGGTGTTGGTTCATTCAATCATAGAGATGGTAATTGGTTCTCATAGACAAATTTGCAATAAAGATAATTGTATTCAATGCAAGATTCATTACATGTGTTAATTCAAGTACATTCTCAGAAAAGTAACATATTCAAGTATGTAAATTCCTAGATACATGCTATCAAAGTAAAGAAAGCAGAAATCCTAAGATACAACCTAGGATAAGATAGGGTATCAAAATCAAACATGCTTGTACACAATTTTCTTCAAATGTCCAATCATTTCCATAATTTCATCTTTTTGGTCTTTCTTAAATTTTTCAAGAGACAAGCTTCAATTGAGCGAAGCAAGGTCAATATCTTTCTTCAGTTGACTGGTAGCATGAAGATACTCTTGATCCATCTGCAATCCCTTCCATCCTTTCAAAAATCTTTTGAAGATCAGTGACAAGGATTCACGATTTATCCAAAGTAGAAATATCATGTCAAGCTTGAGATATCAATTTCATTTCACTTCTCATACGAATCATGCTCAGTCAGTAGGGCTCTGAGCTGACCAATTGCTCCTCAGAAAATCTTCCAGATGCCAAGGCTGACTGATGTGGAGGTGAAGGATGAGTGCTCGGTCCAGCCTGAGGTCCAGCAGTAGATGGTCCAGCAGTAGATGGTCCAGGAATATCTTCTCTCTGGCCTCCTCAACTCTAACTTCTCTGCTCTGGTCTCTTGTCCTCTTTTTATCCAAACATTATTCTCTTTTCTGAAGCCCATGGGTGAATTGTAGAGACACTGTAGTAATCTGTATGCCTTAACTTCCTTAGTGGCTCATTGTCCATTATTAAGCACACCTTGGCTTCTAAAAACTAAGGTCAGAATCATACCATATGGCAGTATTGATCTCTTCTTAGTTGCTGCTTCTGCCATATAGCCTATCATCATTCCAGCAAGATTGACAGGCCTTCCGTGATGATACAGTCCATCAATAAGATGTCTCGCTCCGAGACATATTCAAACCTTCCAATTTTAGGAAATAAGATTCTTCCACAAATATTGTGAAGTAATCTGAGTTCCAAATTAAGTTGATTTGCCAAGATTTCTTCAAACTCAGATACTTCTCTCCCTAACATCCTAGATAGGGCACCTCCTCTATCTTCATGTTGATACTCAACTAGTCCAATAGTAGGCATTTCCAATAAATTTCCAAGAGTCTCGGCTGTGATTATCACTTTGGTTCCTCTTACAAAACTCACTAATCCTCCCTCTCCTCTACATAAATCATTGTAAAATTCTCTCACAAGGGCAGGGTATAGGAACATCCAAAGAACAGACTTTCTCCCATCCCATTTCTTTCAATAATCGCCAATAGCAAAGCCCTCCGAAGCAAAAAATCAAAATCTACTTTTCTTCCGTTGTAATGGCCTTACCCGCTAATTGGTCTACCCGAGGAGAAGATGGTGAGGTGGAGAGCATCTTGAGTGGCAGATGAAGAAGATGACGAGGGTTGCCTCCGATTTGAATCGGCCTTCGTGGGAACGGTCGAACCCAACAATCGCACGCCTTTTAGGAGCCATGGGATTCGATTGGAATGAGTTATTGAGAGATTTGAGGGGTTTGGAGGGTTGGAATCAGTTTGGAACGGCTTTGGAAGGGTTTAGGAGACGATAGGGTCGTTTGGGGTCGACTCCGCCTTTTTATTTTGACCTAGTTCCACTTAGAGTCGACTCCCGCAAAGCGAGGTGTCGGCTCCGAACCAGAAAATCTGTCAGCGCCCGAATTAGAGTCGGCTCTACAGAAGCCAGAGTCGGCTCTAATTGCCCAGACAGAACATCAAAATATAAAGGTGTCGACTCCACAAACTGCAGGTGTCGACTCCACAATAGTTTCAGTGAAAAATTTAAATTTCAAGGATCTGAAACTAATCAAATTAATCATCAAACTCTAGATAAGTGTTCCTTAATCAATTGGGGAAACAATGAATCAAATTTCTAGATAAATTTCCTTATTGGACATAGAGGATTTTCAAGAAATTAATGAAGTCTAGATAGTTGTGTCCTTAAGAGTTTCAGAAAATCATTCTAAAGGATCACAAACTCCTAATTCTCCTCTAAGATAACAAAATCTTTCCTCACTCAAAGGTTTGGTAAAAATATCAGCTAATTGATCATTAGTATTACATATTCAAGACAAACATCATTTGTTAGTTACATGTTCTCTAATAAAGTGATGTCTAATTTCTATGTGTTTAGTTCTTGAATGTTGAATTGGATTCTTAGTTAGATTGATGGCACTAGTATTATCACATCTAATAGGAATTTTATCAAGTGTGATACCATAATCTTCAAGTTGTCGCTTAATCCAAAGGATTTGAGCACAGCAACTTCCAGCTGCAACATACTCTGCCTCAGCAGTGGATAATGCAACCGAATTTTGCTTCTTGCTAAACCAAGAGATTAAGTTACTTCCTAAAAGTTGGCATGCCCACTTGTACTCTTTCTATCTAATTTACAACCAGCATAGTCAGAATCAGAATAAGCAATCAATTTTAAGGTTGAGTCTCTAGAATACCATAATCCTACATTTTTAGTTCCATTTAAGTATCTAAAGATTCTTTTAACAGCAAATAAATGTGATTCTTTAGGATTAGATTGATATCTTGCACATAGACAAACAGAAAACATAATATCTGGCCTACTTGCAGTTAGGTAAAGAAGTGATCCGATCATACCTCTGTAATGCTTCTGATCTACTTTCTTACCTTCTTCATCCTTGTCCAGCTTGCATGAGGGACTCATTGGCGTACCAAGAGGTTTAGCAGATTCCATACCAAACTTCTTGAGTATTTCCTTGTGTATTTTGTTTGGTTGATGAAAATCCCGCTTTCTCTTGTTTGATTTGAAGTCCAAGGAAGAAGTTGAGTTCTCCCATCATGCTCATCTCGAATTCTCCCTGCATTAACTTAGCAAATTCTTGACAAAGGAGATTGTTAGTAGCACCAAATATAATGTCATCAACATAAATTTGAACAATTAATAAATCCTTTTTTTTTCTTTTTAAAAACAAAGTTTTATCAACATTTCCTCTAGAAAAATCATTTTCAATTAAAAATTTACTTAATCTATCATACCAAGCTCTAGGTGCTTGCTTTAAACCATAAAGTGCTTTGTGTAGTTTGAAGACGTGGTTTGAAAATTCATGATCTTCAAAACCAGGAGGTTGTTCAACATAAACTTCCTCATTTATAAAACCATTTAAAAATGCACTTTTAACATCCATTTGAAATAAGTTGAAATTCATATGACATGCAAATGCAAGTAGTAGCCTAATGGCTTCTAATCTAGCAACAGGTGCAAAGGTTTCATCAAAATCTATACCTTCTTCTTGATTATATCCTTTTGCAACTAATCTAGCCTTATTTCTAATTACCAAGCCATTTTCATCCAATTTATTTCTAAAAACCCATTTAGATCCTATTATAGGGTGGTTTTTAGGTCTGTCTACTAGGGTCCAAACTTGATTCCTAGTGAATTGGTTTAACTCTTCCTGCATTGCTAACATCCAATAACTATCTTTCTCAGCTTCCTCTATAGTTTTAGGTTCTATATGAGATACAAATGCAAGATGATTATTGATATTTCTCATTGATGATCTAGTCCTTACACCTTGAGATGGATCACCTATGATTAGGTCCTTAGGATGACCATAAGCATATCTCCAATCTCTAGGTAGATCTTTATCATTATGAACAGTATCAATACCATCATCCTTAGGTGAGTCATCATCCTTAGCTTCAGGTTCTTGATCTGAAGATACATTTAATTTTTCAATACCTCTTTCAATCAAAGATGTATCTTCCTCATCATCAATTTTATCTGAACTTGATGCTAAAGACTCATCAAACACTATATGAATGGATTCTTCTACAACTAAGCTTCTCTTATTAAATACTCTATATGCCTTACTAGATGTAGAATATCCTAGGAAAATACCTTCATCAGACTTTGCATCAAACTTCCCAAGATTATCCTTACCATTGTTATGAATAAAAGCATTTACAACCAAATGCATGAAAATAACCTAAATTTGGTTTCCTATTATGCCATAGTTCATAGGGAGTCTTCTTAAGGATAGGTCTAATCAGGGCTCTATTTAGGATGTAACATGCTGTGTTTATAGCTTCCGCCCAAAAATATTTTGGAAGTTGGCTTTCACATAGCATGGTACGGGCCATGTCTTCTAAAGTCCTATTCTTTCTTTCTACAACTCCATTTTGTTGTGGTGTTCTAGGTGCTGAAAAGTTATGATGTATGCCTTTTTCAAAACAGAATTTTTCAAATAAGTGATTTTCAAATTCAGTTCCATGATCACTTCTAATAGACACTATGGTAGTGTTTTTCTCATTTGTGACTTTCTTAACGAATTTCAGGAATATTGAGAAAGTCTCATCTTTGTGAGCCAAAAATATTACCCAAGTGAATCTAGAGTAATCATCTACTATCACTAGACCATATTTCTTTCCTCCTAGACTTGTGGTTCTAGTAGGTCCAAAAAGGTCCATGTGTAGTAGCTCTAGTGGCCTAGTAGTTGAAACAACATTCTTAGATTTGAAAGAAGTTCTTGTTTGTTTTCCAAATTGACATGCATCACATATTCGATTATTTTCAAAATTTAAGCTAGGAATACCTTTAACTAGATCCATTTTCAATAGTTTAGAAATTAGGTGTGTGCTTGCATGACCTAATCTACGGTGCCATAGCCAACCAATCTCATTCATCTTAGCATTATTAGCAACTAAGCAATGATTACTTGGAGATAAATTACTCAAATCAATTAAGTACACATTGCCATAATGTTTACCAACAAGAATAATGCTATTATCAATGGGATTAGTAACAGTGCAAACAGAAGCTTCAAAGGAAACTTTGAAACCTTTATCACACAGTTGGCTAATACTTATCAAATTATGTTTAAGTCCATCGACATATAAAACATTATCAATATGAGTAGATGGAGTAATTTGAATCTTACCAATACCCATGATATGGCCTTGACCATTATCACCAAAAGTAACTACTCCACCTCTTTTTGATTCAAGGGTGATGAATTGATCTTTGTCACCCGTCATGTGTCTTGAGCAACCACTATCCAGGTACCATTTTCTTTTCAGTCTGATGGCTGCAAGACACTCCTGCAAAACATTCATGTCTTAATTTTAGGTACCCAAGCCTTCTTGGGTCCTTCATGGTTAGATGCATTAAATATTGTTCCTTTGGGAACCCAAATCATCTTCTTTTATTATGTGGAGATTTACACATATAAGATTTATGTCCTTTGTTTCCACATTTAAAACAAGTAATATTTGATGATTTTTTAGCATGTACAAAAATATTTTTCAAAGATTTTTGCTTTTTAAGTGGATTATATCCTAATCCAGCTTTATCAAAGACAGCTTTTTGATTATCCAAAATCATATTAAGTTTGATAGAGCTTAAAGTAAATTTATCAACTATAGGTTTAAGTCTATCAACTTCATTTTTCAAACTTTTATTTTCTTTCATCAAAACTTCTTTTTCTACAACATGCTTTTCATTTTCTAAGGATAGTTTTTGCATTTGATTTTTCAGATCTTTGTTCTTTGAACTTAAATTTGCAAAATCATCCATTAATTCATAAAAAGTATGCAATTCATCGAAAGTAAAATCATCAAGAAAACTCGGACTTACCTCATCATTGTCCGCCATGAAGCATAGATTGGCCATTTCACTCTTTTCTTCCTCTTCGGAACTTGAGCTTTCTGAATCACTCCATGTGGCCATCATTGCCTTCTTTTTGAATTTTTGGGTGCCTTTCTTTAGTTGATGGGCATTCAGATTTAAAATGACCCGGCTTCTTACATTCAAAATAAATAACTTCTTTTTCTTTCCCCTTGTCCTCATCCTTTCTTGCAAAGGGCTTTTTCTTTTCAAACTTCTTCTTCTTCATAAATTTTTTAAATTTCCTTGTGATGAGTGCCATGTCCTCATCATCACTTTCATCTTCAGATTCATGAGGCTCTTCCATATATTCAGAAATCTTAAGAGCCATAGTCCTCTTCTTCTTTGACTCATCATCATCAACATGTTGCTTAATTTAAAGCTCATGAGTCATCAAGGATCCCAATAATTCTTCTAGGGGTAGGGTACTTAGATCTTTTGCCTTTTGTATTGCAGTCACTTTAGCTTCCCAAGTCCTAGGCAAAGAACGTAAAACCTTCCTCACAAGATCAGAATTACTATAAGATTTACCAAGGCTTTTTAAACCATTAACTATATCAGTAAATCTTGTAAACATGCCAGTAATAGATTCACATGCATCCATCTTAAACAATTCATACTTATAAACTAGCATGTTAATCTTGGATTCCTTGACTTGATTTGTTCCCTCATGGGTAACCTCAAGTCTATCCCAGATTTTCTTAGCAGAAATGCAAATAGATATACGATTGAATTCATTTGCATCTAATGAGCAGTATAAAACATTCATTGCTTTGGCATTAAGTTGTGCCAATTTTTTATCATGTTCATCCCATTCTATTTTCGGTTTAGGAATCTCCATGCCATTTACTCTAGCAGTGGGTGTGTGTGGTCCATTGACTATAATGCTCCATATATCATTCTGGCCTTCCAATAACCATAGTTTAAACCATTAAACAAAGGTGGTCTATTTGTAGATTGGCCTTCGGAAAAAGATGAACCAGCTTGAGTTGCCATGTGGATCTTTGACTCTTCATCGTTAGATCAAATCAAATGAGCACTAGCTCTGATACCAATTGTTGGTCCAGATAGCAACCCAAGAGGGGGGGTGAATTGGGTTTTTCAGAAATTTAAACTCTTTTTGAAAATAAACCCCAGCGGAAATAAAACTTAGATTCGCACGGATTAAAACAAAGTATGCACAAATAGAGAATTAAAGATAATGAGATAATCACGGCAAACACAGGATATTTTATAGTGGTTCGGTGTACCTACACCTACGTCCACTCCCAAGTATCTCTTGGGTCCACACTATAATCAATCTGATTACAGCAGAGCTGTTTTGCAAGCTCACAACTCAAACTTGTTATTTTCCCGGGTGCACAATGAACCCAGCTGGTTTTCAAGGCTTACCAGCACAAAACCTTACACCACAAGCAAACTGCTTGCACAAGGCTATCAGCCTCAAAGGAATCAATCCTCCGATTGACCCAGCAAACAATAATCATTTTTACAACACAAAAGCTCCTCCAATGAGCAAATATACAATGATAAAACATGAAATAAAGAGATAGGAATCAAAGCCTGATTTGCAGATCTTGGTGGCTTGCTTCTTCTCTTCTCTTGGGTGGATCTTCCTTTAGAATGCTCTTGAAGCTCCGAAGATCAGAAAACTAGGGCTTGCTTCTTTTCTTGAGATTTCTTCAAAATGGAGCTATGAAAGCTTGGAATCTCTTTCTTTTCTTTTGGGAAATCAGTATAATCTTTCCTCTCAAATTTTTTCTCTTTTCTTTTTGATGGATTTCAAAGATTTGTCTGTATTCTTTTCTTTTTGTCTTTTACTTTTCTCTCTTCTTTTTTGGATGCAGCAAACCCTCTTCTTATAGATCAGTATAATCCATAAATAGTTTAAGACTATCCATTAGAAACAAGTGTAAGAAGGATTAGATCCATAAATAGCAATAGCCGTTGGGATTAAAAAGATAAAAGTAAAGTTTAGAGTCGTTCTGACAGTTCTGAAGTCGCGTCTGACATTCTGGAGTCGGCTATAACTTTTCTGGAGTCGGCTCTAAATCAAAAAATCCCAAATTGCTTGAACTGGAGTCGTCTCAGACTTTTCTGGGGTTGACATAAAAATCTTCTAGAGTCGACTCTAACAGTCCCGGAGTCGACTCTAAGTCGTGGCCAGAAAAACCATCGTTCTGTCTTTTCTGTTGGAGTCGGCTCTAACAGTCCGGGAGTTGACTCTAAGTCTGTGCCATTTTTCGGAGTCAACTCTGCGATTCCATGTGTCGACTCTAATGTCTGCAATTCTTACCTTGACATTAGATTCGAACTAGAACTTGATTAGTCTTGATTTTGATTAATAAATCAAATCATACACTGAAAAACTTAATCAAAATTATTAGTAACTTCAAATGTTATACTCAAATAGTTTTGTTAATCATCAAAATCAACAATTGGGTCAACACTAAGTATCTGTCCGATTGATGTGGTACTCTACCAGATCGCCTTAATGGTGCATCTAAAATGGGTTTTGAGTTTGATCTAATCAACTCAGATTCTAAGGGTTCACTGGTTTGTGTTGTTCCTTCTACTTGATAAACTTCCTCAAGTTCAACATTAGAGCTATTTGTTCCTTCACTAAGGAACTCCTTTTCAAGAAAAACTGCTCTATTACCAATGAACAACTTTTGTTCTTCAGTATTGTAGAAGTAATATCCTTTGGTCTCTTTCGGATAGCCGATAAAAAAAAAATATTTGTCAGATTTGGGTTCAATTTTGTTTGATTTTGCACGTTTCACATAAGCCGGATACCCCCAGACTCTCAGATAGGTAATAACCAGTTTATGTCCATACCACATCTCATGTGGAGTTTTAGAAACAGACTTACTTGGAACCTTATTAAGAATATGACAAGCTGATTTTAATGCATATCCCCAAAATGATATTGGCAAGCTTGCAAAACCCATCATGTACCGAACCATGTCTAACAGAGTTCGATTCCTTCTTTTCGACACACCATTATGCTGCGGTGTTCCAGGAGGAGTCCATTGGGAGAGAATCTCATTCTCTCTTAAATATATCACAAATTCATTGGAAAGGTATTTGCCTCCTCGATCTAATCGAAGGTTCTTAATACATTTTCCTGTTTGTTTTTCTACTTCTTTATGATATAGTTTGAATATTTCAAACGACTCAGATTTATGTCTCATAAGATAGACATAACCAAACCTAGAAAGGTCGTCTGTAAAAGTAATGAAGTAGTAATATCCACATTTGGCACAAGTGCTCATTGGTCCACATACATCAGTATGTACTAGACTCAATACCTCTTTGGCTCTTTCACCTTTTTCAGTAAAAGATGACTTGGTCATTTTACCAAGAAGACATGATTCGCAGGTAGTTAATGATTCACAATCATCAACTCGAAGGATGCCCTCCTGAGTTAACCTGTTTAATTTGTTCTTATTGATATGACCCAACCGATGGTGCCAAAGATAAATGTCTGTGACATCAGTTGTTCTAGGGTGCTTACTTGAATTGTACACTACATTCACAGGCTGTGATAATATATAAATGTCATTAGATAAATGCCCAGTCATTACAGTGACTCCATTCATAATGATATTCAAAGTAATATCCTTTATTGAAATTTCATAATGACTTTTGGCTAGAAGGCCTATAGAAATTACGTTCAACAAGAACGTTGGGCAAAAATGACAATCATTTAGTATAATGACATTTCTATTGAAAACTATTTCAAGAACACCTAATGCCAGAACTGGAACTAATCTTCCATCGCCGACATTAAGGAATCTTTCATTGTCCTCAAATCTTCTAGTGACCTGTAGTCCCTGCAATGAATTGCAAATGTTAAAAGGACTCCCGGTATCCAATACCCAGGTCTGATTATCATATACAGAAAAATTATAAGGTGTTATCATATAAATACCTTGTTGAGCAACATCTTGCTCCTTTTTCTTCTTTAGCCTGTTTTGATCAAGTGTGGCAATGTAAAGAGGATAGTTCCTCTACCAGTGCCCTTGCATCTTGCAGTGAAAGCATTCAGCTTGACTTTTATCAACTTTCTTCTTCTGCATCTGACCACTTATAGATGTCCTAGCATGTTGCACCTTTTTATTATTCTTTTTCTTCTTCCCTTTCCCAAAGGGTTTACGCCATACCTTAGATCCTTCAACCACTTTAACCAAACCCTTAGAGAGCTGGATATCCTTGTCAAAGTTCTGTAACAACCCCAACAAACCATGGTAGTTGACTGCAGGCTTTGTCATTCGAAAATGAGTAAGGAAAGGTCGGAAGGATGGAGGCAAGGAATTCAGGATCGCATCTTTTTCCAACTGCTTATGTAAGGAAAAGCTGAGCTTGCTTAGGAGTTCTATCTTCTCGATCATGTACAATACATGATCAGTGACAGGAGATCCATCCCTCATTCGAGCATTGAAAATAGCACAACTTATCTTGTGCCTTTTAACATCGTCGGGTGTGCCGAAAGATTCATTCAATGCTTGAATAATTTCTTCTGGCTGAGCATTCTCGAACCGGCGACCAAATTCAGCGTTCATTGCTGCTAGCATGATACAACGCACGCTAGTTCTATCATTGAGCCACTTCTGATAAGTGTCTCTCTTAGAACTTTGGGTGTTTGCATCAGGTATCTTTGGTACAGGATTATTCAGAATATATAGAATCCTCTCATGCTCAAGGACGATCTTAAGTTTTCTAAACCAGCTATTGAAATTGGAACCATTCAACTTGTAACTATCCAATAGGGACCTTAATGATAAATTAGTGGCCATGTTCTGCATAAGGAAAAACTAAAGTTTATTAGTATATAAATTGATTCAGTCTAAAGACTTAGACTTTAGTCTAAAGATTCTTCCACTATTTTGTTCAAATTGGTAGCCTCTACACCCTAATTCGAAGAATTATTCTTAATTCTTTAGCGAGCACTAAGATCTACATAAACTACATACAGGCCCAAGTGAAGCTTGGCTAACCCATATGCATCTAAGAGTAGGTTCAAAACCAATTGTTTTCCCAAATAATTCTTAGTGTTCAGTTTTGCCCCATATACCTCTTCAGTAGGCATGAAGTGCCTCCACTGAAAGTTCTGGTTAGGTCCAACCATTAAATGATATAATCAGTGTAACTTATCAATAGACAACCAAGCCCAAGTGAAGCTTAGCTCACCTATGTAATAGTTACGCTGACTTATCATATAATGAATGATAATTTCGATGGTTGACAAGCACCAGGCATGAAGTGCCTCCAATGATTATCAAGACATCGGACTCATTATCACCCACCTTAATGGGAGGCTATGATTTAGTTATCATATAACTATTTCATTTTAAGGACCTAATAATTTTAGAGGATTTAATAATCTGTAGATAAATTGACTAATCAAGTTCTCTCACTGAATCTATAAAATCGGTAGAATGAAACAAGATTAAGTCAGGTTAAGTGGCACCTAAATCAGTCAGACTGATTTTCTTACAGGCATGGGCCAACCCAAATCAGGTAAATGATCTGAATCATAAATGGTTCACCACATTGACCAGGTGAGTGAGATTGATGGGAGGGATATGCCATTAACTCGTTAAAGACGCATCAATACGAGTAGCTCCCAATTAAGAACCATTCGATCGTTAATCCTAGAGCAACTTGCCAACTCACCTTGACATCATATGGTTAACCAATTCTGATTTGACCATATAAGAGATTCATGCTCAACCACGAAGCCTAATCTACTTCCATTTGGTTTAATCAAAGAGAAGGACATGATCAACTACAACTATTGTTTGATTTAGAGCATTCTTAACCTAATCTAATTAGATTTGATCAAATACTCTTATAGTCCAGTTGATTTAAACCTTAGGGTCTAACCCTTTATGGACCCAATTTAGCTAACCCAAAGGATTAAATATATTTCATGTTTACATGTCATATATTTCAATCAAGCATCACATGTATTATGTTACTACTCATAATTCCTATATTTAGATCATATCTAAAGAGATTATGAATTAACATTTGATATTCAAATTAGACTCTCATAAATATTTGTATGTTTCATAACATAGACATCATGCCATCATATATCATATCTATGTTTTATACTAAACATGCAAATATCATGTTTTTATACAACATCAATATGTAATATAAAACATATTTTGAGAGTGTGTGTAATCAGTGTTTTGAAGATAAAGATTAATTTAAATTATCACGGCAATATGTCACAGAATACCTCGTTGAATAGGTAATTTAGATTTTCGATCCATCTGTGACCGAATAGACCTGTGTTGATTACACAATTAATAGGAGCATTAATTTACATGCAATAAATTAGATCAATACGAAACCATCGCTCTGATACCATTTGAAGGGAGAAACAATCTTCAGGCATGCATGTTTTAAAAAATTGATAATAATTATTAATGTGAAAATTTAAAGATTACATACTAATCTATCTAACATGCATCAAGATCATATCTTTGCCTTGTATATAGGATCGATTGATCCAAAATATGCATATAAATAAAACTATGAAGATCATGTCTGATCTTCAAGGCAAGAAGTCATACTTCTTATCATGAAGTATGCCTTAAGATCTAGGGATCATATCACTTACCTTAAAGGCAATTGGTAAATCCTTTTATGCTCTGCAGCCGTTCAATCGTTCGGCCTCTAGTATCGTCCACACGAAGCCCCGAATGATCAGATTCCCGGGAGTGTTAGCTCGTGAAAAATAACTTTGCTGATCTTGAATTCTCCCACTTGAATTCTTCTTCTATGATCCTCCATACTTCCGTTAGCACCAGAATCACCAGGATTTTCTATTCTAATTCTTTAGAAAATCAATTCACGACATATCGTGTGTTGTTTTTCTCTTCTATGTAATCTGGTGAGGGATGTTCTCTATTTATAGTATCTTTTTAGCCAACCCATTAAATTCTAACATTTAAAATTCTTTCGCTTGGTGAAAACCAAAGAGACGCCGAACCGTAGTATTTGGTTAATTCTGACGTTTGGTAAAAAATAAAAGAGTTGTCGAACCATAGCGCTTGGTTAATTCTGATATTCGGTAAAAACCAAAGAGTCATCGAACCAAAACGCTTGGTTAATACAAAGAGGCGCATTTATTCTATATAAATTCTAACACTTTAGAATTCCGACTGAATGGTTTGGAGAAGATTAATGCAAGATATTAAATTCTATATGTGAATTTAATCTCTCAGACTTATGCGAGAGGTTTGGGTTTAGTTTTTGGTTTAAGCTAATCTGAATTTATTGGACTGAACCCACATAGACCATGGTCCTAGCCCAAATCAAATTTGGCTAGTCCTGAATCTATTTAAATCCAAATTAATTCTAATTTTGAATTAATATTTAAAATTGACTAGTCCTTCTAATAGACTTAAACCAAATTGAATCTTATTCAATTATACTTAACCCAATTAAGAAAATTCAATCAATCAAATTGATTAATTAAATCATATACGATTCTCAATCATTGATCAGCAAATAGATCATCCTAGGAAACTTCTATACGTGTGACTCTCTAGGTTCGAACCTAAGCCTGTAGCATAGAAACAACTTTCTATACTAATCGATGTGCCCATCTAGCAATGGAACCCAACGTCCGGATAGGTCGAAGAGTTGCCGAGCAAACTCCAAGAACCCTAAGAAATAGTTACCGTATAATTCATCCTCTTGACCACAAATGCTAAGGATGGCTTAAGAGCCTGTCAACTCTAAATAGCAAATCCATAAAGTGATTTCAATTTTAGTGATCATGTGACTTTCACATGAAGTGCCTTGGCCAAGGTCTTGCTAAATTGAAACACAAGCATTTCTCCTTTTAACGTGATAGATCAAATTCCATCTTGATCCACAACTGACTACCACAAGTACTTGACTGCACCCAGTAACCTTTCGTAGCTGGATTAGAAATCCAGATGGTCCGGCACCTAAGTACAATGAGTTACTTGTAAGCCACTGGTTGTGATCTTCAGGTCTGAAGGATACTTATACCTATATCTTCTCGGATTAACTCTTGATAGTAGAGTATCCAAAATGAGTCATGTTTGGTGAAATGTACTCCTACACTTTCACCTGTATGTTATACCAGTGTCTCTACACTCCTTGGTTAAGAGGACAACCAACAAATATGATATACAACGTCCTATAATTGATAGTACTATGGCCCTGTCATAGTATATCATATGGTCGCGAACCTTTTTGAGGACCTTCAAAGACAAATCCTCCTTTATCGTGAAGGAAGATCTAAGGGCTTCATTACAATCAGGAGTATTAAGAAGATGTTCTTATAATGAATAAACTGCCAAATAACTTTTATTAATATATCAATTTATATACAATTTACATTAGCACAATCATCAAATGATTGGCTTTAGGATATAATTCCCAACAAAAACAACACATTTTTCTCCCTTACCGATGAGAAGTACATATTGCCTTAAGACACATTAATTTGAGATTTAAATTAACATTGAGGCAGCAAATCACGATCCACACGCAGCGGATTTAGACTTCATCACGAGATGAGCCCCCGGCCCGCTGACGTGCTTCCAAGTGCACACTCCTAAGGGTCGGGCTGGACCCTTCCAAGTTTCTGCTGGGTGATATCATCCAACTTCTGAACCATCTCCGGACTCATATGGTTCTTCCAATCCCCCACCTCTCCTTTCCTAAAGAATGATGCATATGTTGTCATGATCCGAGAATTTGGCACCTCCTTCTTGTTCGCCTCCAATTTGTTGAGCTTCTGAAAGCTACAAAGCTCTATGATCTCCTCCATAACACCTCCTTTCTCTTCCTCTTGAGAGAATGGACACCCCATGAACTCCGCCAACCTCTTCACATTTGCTACTGGCTCTGTCATCATCTCCTCGTACTTCAAGAACAAAACCTTATGGGGCCTCCTCAGACTCTCCTCTTGAAACTTGAGAACATGGTCCTATATTGATCCATACGGGCATATGCCTTCACAAAACATCTCGAAGGCCTTGGTCAATGAAATCCACTCCATATTATCTGAAGGAGCCGAAGATAAGTGACATACCTAATATCGGTAACAACGGAAGTAGGATCATCGGTCGTCGGCGGCTACCAAAGTCCCCTATATGTCCATGCCCCTAAGTCACAGCATCGGTGAGGGAGAGGAGGAAGATCTCAGTCTCTATCTCTTCTTCTTCCTTTCTGAAGACACCTCAAGTCTTCTTATAGAAGAGGAACAGATAAACCAGAGGAATACGAAGAGTTATTCTCAGAATAACGAAGAGTCCCATCTCCTGGGACTCTGTGTGGGCGCTGACCTAGCACCCAGACCAACAATCTCCCACTCGTCCACACAGGAACAATAACCTCAACTCTCTCAACATGCAGTGTAGTGGGGTATGCGACCTGACAAAACTCACACACAGTGACACATAGTGGATATACTATATTAAGTTAATAAATAACTAATGCAGGGAACAGAAAATATAATCCAATCCTGTATGTATCCCAGATAATTCGATCATACCTAATCAAGCATTCTCAATCCCTCAAGAGATCTACCCTGAGCAGCACTTGAAAAATATAAAGTCATAATGTTGGTATCCATAATCATATGCAACTCATACACATGATTGCCCGGGAAATGGATCACAAACATAAGGTGTGGTCATGAATAATCTTCCTTGAACACTCATACCAGTCCATCCTTGTCCGATTCACTTCCTAGGATTGTCTCATATGGCCGCATCAATTCCATGACCCTGGAGGACAAGGCTAAGGAAGTCATCCTGCACTTCAACTTCATGGTATAGGTTCAAGTCCAAGGACACTACATAGTTGTAAGTCTCACACGATAATGAAGAGGGAATATTTCGCATCACCCCTTACAAGGTCGACTTTAGCACATGCAACATAATACATGCTATGGTGGAGCTCCCACTTAATGGGTCATGTCATACTCAGTCACCGTATGAACACAAGTCCAAGCATCACAAAATTGCCTGACTCGAGCACACACCAATGCTCCCAGTTTGGATATAACAGGCTTAGTACGGATCTGTGGACATATCACTATTGATACACTGCACACGCATATATATTCTCCATACTCAACTCTCCTGAGTCTCATCTCAGTCCAAACTGAGGCGATTTTGATTATAATCTATTCCATTATAATTTATGTAGCACATTTCGCAACCCATGAAAACTGCAACTCATGCATTGCTACTCAAGCATCTATAATGGCTACTTTAGTCTCATTCTGCCCACTACAAAAGAGTCAGGGTGATCATTAGTGTGAGTAGGCTGATCTAAGCCTGTGATATTTATACACATATGTGCCTATAAATATGAACTCATCTAAGTCTAATTGAAGGAGCCGAAGATAAGTTACATACCTAATATCGGCAACAACGGAAGTAGGATCGTCGGTCGTCGGGGGCTACCAGAGTCCCCTGTACGTCCACGCCCCTAAGCCACAGCACCAGTGAGGGAGTGGAGGAAGATCTCTGTCTCTGTCTCTATGACATACCTAATAGCAAAATCACAGATAAACCAGAGGAATACAAAGAGTTATTCCCAGAATAACGAAGAGTCTCATCTCCTGGGACTCTGTGTGGGCGCTGACCTGGCACTCAGGCCAACATTATCCTTGGGGATCATCATCCAATGAAGAAAATCCAGGAAATGAGCACGTCCTTGTGATCACAGCAGATGTATATAATACGGCCTTCGAAGCCCTTGATGGAGTCTGGTAATAGGTTGTAAGGCAAGTGGGAGTTAGTTGAGGATCCTAGGGGAATGCGTGGCTGCTTCTAGTTCTGGAGCTTGGGCATCGGAAAACAACCTATCCAAAAAAACCATGAACAAATGAGGATTGTGGCTGAGAAGAGGGTGCTGAGATAGTGGGTATTGGGTCCGGGTCATGGTTGCAAAAGCTATAGCTTTAGCCAGGTGGTTCCGGACTTTGGGTAGCTCGACAGGGGGATGTCGTCCGGCCGAGCCTTGAAGTGTTGTTGGGCGGCCATATGGCCTGGGAGAGTATGTTCCGGGATCCATACCTCCTGGTATTTCTGCAGATGGAGGGGAAGACTCGTTTTTCAAACCGGTACCTTTTGGCTCCGGTTTTAAAGGAAAGTGATGGAATCCAAACTTATTATGGAAATGGTCCCGATCCACTTCACCCCCCCAAGGCTCGGCCCCGTCAGCTGGAATGCTGACAGGGATCGAGCAGAAATTGCCACATGGTGTGGCGATTTCGTTGGACTGAAATCGCCACACCATGTGGCGATTTCATCTAAATGAAATCGCCACTTTATATGGCGATTTCAGATGAAATCGCCACATGAAGTGGCGATTCATACTCCCAATGAAATCGCCACATGGTGTGGTGATTTCATCCATGAAATCACCACACCATATGACAATTTCAATAGGGTCCCCCCGACCGAGAGCAGCGATCGGGGGGACTTCTTTTTAAAGGGCCTGTGTGCCCCTTCTCCTCCGCTCCTCCACTCGCCGACTCCTCCGCTCGCCGACTCCTCCATTGCTCGCCAGAGATCCCCACCACGACTCGCCTACCTCCGGAGATCCATCATCTAGAACAGCCCCTTACTCCGCTCGCCGACCATCCCTTGTTAGTTTGCATTTGCTAGATGTTGATAGGGGCTTATTTTTAAATATTTTTCCATATACAGTTTAGTTGATGTTAGATGAATCTGTGAGTTAGTCAACTTGTTTGAATTCCTTCCCTTCAATTCATGCGCACGACGTCTATAAAAGGATACCGAGGAGCATTCTTGTACAACGCCTTCTCCCTCCCTTGCTCTCTCACGCACTACTCTTTCTTGGTATCATGCCTGGGAAGATGGGAAGAGCCCCTTGCTGTTCCAAGGTAGGGGCTGATATGCATTAAGATCCAAATACAATGGATCTTATTTGCATTAAGATCCAAAAACTCTAGTATTAGATGAAATGCTCTAGTATTTGCATTAAGATCCATTGTATTCAGATCTAGATAATAGTGGCTGATATGCTGTAGATGTGGCATAACATCACTTTTAGGTCTTCTTTGTTGTAAATATTGCTTTTATGTTTATTGATTGCTTGTAGCTCCTACCTAGTCTCCAGCTTATTCCACATCAGCTAATAATTCTTTTAACTTGTTTTGTCAGATTATCAAGACATGGCTCATAATGTTTTAGATTTAGGGCCTCGTGATCCTACTATTCTCACTTTGCAACAATTGCATAGATCAACAAACATATTTCAGGGCGAGGTATGTATTATTGATCGACAGTCCTTAATTAATTTACAAGTGTTTATGTTAATACTGATGTATCATTTAATTTTTTTTTCAGGAGTTATCGGTTCTTAGATACCGTCGGCATGATGCACATATATGGAAAGAGACACCGGGAATGTCACACCCACGAGTGCAGTACTACCTAGATCATGTCGGCATGTTTGGCATATATCGGATTGGCTAGATTCGGCTGGATGTCGGCCTTATTTCTACACTGGTTGAGAGATGGCGGCAAGAGACCCACACATTTCATTTACCTTTTGGTGAGGTGACCATTACACTACAAGATGTCAGTATTTTGATTGGCCTCCGGATTGATGGTTCTGCTATTACTAGGTTAGATCTACACCATACAATTCCAGAGTGGCAAGCTATATTTGGGAGGTTATTTGGTGTTGTACCTCCCGTCGAAGCATTTCCGAAAGGTCATTTTCGTTTAGCATTTCTTCGATCAATTCTATCGCGACCTTCACTTGGACGAAGATGTGGATGATGAGGTTATCCAGTAGTTCGAATCATTGGTGGAGTGATTCTTCCGGATACCTCTGGTAATTTAGTTAAGTTGATGTATGTGCCATTTCTGGAAGACTTGGAGGCATTTGCCTCTCTAGTTGGGGATCGGCTACACTGGCTGGTTTATATAGAGCACTATGTCGTGCAACGAGCCCTACCCAGTCTAACATCGGAGGATACCTCCCATTGCTATAGGTAAACACTTTATTCTTATGTCTAAGATCGAGGTAATTTTTATTGTTAATTAACATTTTGAATTATCCGAACATGCAGATTTGGGCATGGGAACAATTTCTATTTTCATCCCACGAGACTCGAGATTCCGGAGGCTAGACCTTCGGATGCCGATGATGATTAGCACTTAGGTGCACCGTGGGGGTATAGATGGCACATAAGATACAATATGAAAAATTGAATGTATAGGGACCAGTTGGATGTATTGGATGATAGTGAACAACGGGTATGTCATGTTGTAATATGGAATTCAATTAGATCGATTCATTATGTTGATTAATGATTAATTAAATTTTTTCTATGCAGTTCTTATGGTGTCCTTACTCGCCGGCAGTTATCTCTATTTTACCTTCAAGCTGCTTGGTAAGTTTGGATATTTGGATGGCACGGATCCCGCTGATATGTTTTGATGTAGTTGAGTGGCATTTGCCAGACCGGGTGCTTCGTCAATTTGGATGTCGCCAGTCCATACTATGTCCATGCGATATGTCGCTACATCTTCATCAGATTGATCGACGGGGGAGGTCAAATGCTACATGGGACGCCGTGCATGGGACTTATATTGCAATATGGAATGCAGCATCAGCATCTAATCATGGAAGAGCCTATAGTAGCAGAATTCCCATGCACACCCGATTATATGGCCTGGTTTAGGAGCATCACTCGAATATGTATAGGCCGCTCTAAGTATAGTACAAGGGGCTACGAAGGGGAAGGCACTTCATATGAGTTTCTGGTACTATTTTAATTTTTGGTATCTTTTTCTTTCAACTTCATAAGCTTTCATATGAATTTTTGTTGTCATATTATATGCAGCATGAGGTTTCAACAGTTGACTGTGGAGCTCGAGCGGGCTTTAGCCGCCTCAGTGGATGATGAGCGGCTACAGATTTTGAGAAGCACGATGGCGATGGCACATGGTACATTATCTGTCGTCGGGCATCAACACGTTCGGAGCACAGCTCCTTCAGCACTCTACCCGGAGGTGCCGGAGTCCATACGAGCTGATGTTGATCTGATGATAGAGACATTTCATTATACCTCATCACCTTCTTGCATGCGGTCCCCATTAGCACACGAGTATTCGCAGAGGAGGGATGCTGGGGAGGGTACATCTGCCTGTCAAGATCACAATGCATATCGCATTGATTTGCCGGTGCGGACATCGCTGAGATCAATGAGGATGCTGATGTCTCCCGGTCACATTTGGACACTTCTATGCATGATGTTTTCCATGCTAGCTCGATCCCCACACAGGAGGGGGTATCTCAGGTGATTGATGAGGATCCTATACCGTTGGCGACCTATAGGCGGACTGGACGTATTCGCCGACCTCCTCGACGAGGATGTGGAACCTAGGTTTTCTAGATTGTTGTACTCAAACCAACTGATGTAAAAATTCTTTTTTTCATGTATTAGAAAATTTAATTTTATGAGAATGTGTTCTTCTAATGCATTTACTTTTTGTCATGATTGGCATTTACGGTTGAGTTTCGGTTGAGTTTACGGTTGAGTTTCGGTCGAGTTTCGATTGAGTTACGGTCGAGTTTCGGTCAAGTTTCGAGTCAAGTCGGTCCAATTTCGGTTCAATTTCGATCGAGTTTCGGTTCGAATTCGGTTAAGTTTCGAGTTTCGATCAAGTTTTGGTTCAAATTCGGTCAAGTTTTAGTTCGAATTTGGTCAAGTTTCGAGTTTCGATCAAGTTTCAAGTCTCAGCCCAGTTTCGGTTCAATTTCGATCGAGTTTCTGTTCGATTTCGGTCGAGTTTTGGTGGAGTTTCGGTCGAGTCTCGGTCCAATTTTGGATTGAGTTTCGATTGAGTTTCTAGGTTGAAATCGCCCCATGAATGAGGCTGAAGAAGCATTTGGTAGGATGCCTGAAGAAGAATTTTAAGTCCCCCGCTCATGGCTAGATGCTTGAGGAAATCGATTTCTGGGTTGAAATCGCCACTTCTAATGGCGATTTCAGAACAACCTTTTTAAGTAGGAGGAAATCGCCACTTGAAGTGGCGATTTCAAGATTCAAATCGCCACTTCATTTGACGATTTCAGGCGAGCCCTGGTGCGATCAGCATCTTCCCCCGGTACTTTCCATAAATATGTATTTCATCAATAGAAATCACCGGGCGACAATACCGAAACCCCTCAACAGATGGTTGAAATGCCCAAAATACATAATTCAGGACCCGTTCAGAAGAACTTGCTTCACTATAGAAATCCCAACATACAACTGTTCCAGGGTTAGCATTCTGCAGTGCAAGCATGTATCTAGGAAGCTTTGCATATGATGGTTCTCATTCACCAAATATATCAATCAATGCCCTCTGCTTTCGATGCCAGGCTTTGGCATATGACACTGTATAGTGAAATTGTTCTGCAATGGTTGCTATAATAGCTTCAATATTCACACTTGGATCTTCTTCCACAATGTGTTGAACAGCATGGCTAATAACTCGAGATGTAATATGTTTGTTATCCCAAGTTAAATTACTGAATAAACAAGAGTGCGGCCCTTCATACCTTGTGATCTCAAAAAATCCATGCTTCTTCAACTTGGTAGCACGCAACCTCCACGGACACTGTTGGGCAGTACTTGAAGAGGCACATCGCACAGACCAGAATAGTTTCTTCGACTCTACCACATTATATGTTTGATGCTTCTTGATGTGATAAATTTCACATGCTCTCTTCAGTTCATTTTTAGTATTAAACAATAATCCTTTAGCAAGCTCAGTCATTGATGGATCTCAAAATTGAGATTTAAAGGGTAACTCTCTTGGAGACTGACATATCCACCATCATGCAAATTTAACTCGTTATAAAATTTTGGTACTTGTTCATATGCAAAGGCTTGATGATCATGTACCTAAGTTGGAATAGGTTCTGGATGAGTGTATGAAGGAATGGAACTAAAGCCAGTGTCATGAACTACCACGTCTCCATTTGACTCTTCATCTTCATTTGACTCTTCATCTGAGTCATCATGTTCAAGCCAATAGTCATCATCTGCACTTTCGTTTGACTCCATTCCCCGACTATCAATATTACACTGATTGTTTACCACATCATCACTCTGCACTGCTGGCATAAATCCCTCAATCATTGGGAAATCCACTGGAGTCCTAACCTGTTCCTGCTGCTGGGCTATAGGAGAATTATCTCGAACATTCTCTATATGACCAACACTATATGGCTCTGGAACATCATCCTTTAAAACATAGAGTTCAATACACCGATATTCTGAACACTTCGAGGGAAATGTCAACATGTGCTCCACATCGTTGTTGTCCTCAATTGGAAGAAGCACATATTTTTGATGCAACGTTGGATATCTCCACATCAATCTGATGATATGTCTTTGTACTGAATTGTTAGAACTGCATGTACCTGATCAACCAACTCAGTAAAGCGTGTTCTCGTGCTCAATTTCAAACATTTACGTGGAGGTTGATTATAATGTATCCCTTCTTGGCCGCCATGTTTAATTGATCCATCATAATATAGCAGAACACGTACAGTTTCCATCTGAGAAAAGGTGATCAAAATTTATCTCCGATCAGCTACAAACAAAAAAAAATTTAAATATGCATATATTTTAGTAGCATTTAGCACATATTGGTTCCCAAGATCCATATGGAACATATTAAGATAAAACATTTGATCTCCCATGATGATATCATAGCTAAAATAAAACATAATTATCCATGTGCATCCATATGATACAGAAAAATACAAATATTTTTCATGTTTATTTATGCTCCCTATTTTCATCTCTACACATAGATCAAAAAATACATATCTCATGCTTTCTTCTTTGTCAAAAAAATCTATTAATATCAATTATATGAGGGAATGTATAAACACACATATCATGCATATAAAAATCAGTTTAAGAAGGAAATATGAGAATGCATATAAAAATCAGTTTAAGAAGGAAATGTGAATCTACCTTGATAGGAACTAAGTGCGGAGTACACACGATCCGACAAAAGAGGCAGAGATGGTGCCATTTAAGAGGTGGCAATTATCTGGGCGGAGCAAGGGCGATTTAGGGGCCGTTTAACCCGTAGGGCACAGGCCTCCTCTTTAAAAAGGAAGTCCGCCGATTGACTCTCGGGATGGGTTGGTGACTGATAAAATCGCCACACCATGTAGCGATTTTAGGGTAGAAATCGCCACATGAAGTGGCGATTTCAGTCCATGAAATTGCCACCCCATGTGGTGATTTCTTTCCGTTCCCTGTAAGCACCCCAGCTGATGGGGCCCCGTCAGCTGGGCCGAGGAAGGGGGATGTGGCAATGGGAAAACGTCATTTCAAATGATGTTTTCTCCTTTAAGAAATGTCTTTTTTTTTTAACATCATTTCCATAATAAGTTCGGATTCCATCACTTTTCTTTAAAATTGGTGCCAAAATGCATCGGTTTAAAAAACAGCTCCGAAGGAAAACCCATGAGGGTTGAGATGACATCGGTGTGTTTTGGACAACACTCTAATTGGAGGGAGCTGCCGGGAATTAATGTTGGAAGAGCGGACATGACGGAAGGCTCTACTGATGAGTTGATCATCTTTTCCCCCTCTCCTCAGTTTTGGATTGGGAGCTGCCTGGTAGAGACTTAAAAAGTTAAAAAGCAGCACTCACTCTTTTTCAGGACCATGCATCTGTACGTTGACAGAGGGAAGACACGCGGCTGGCTGGCCCACGGTAGACATGTGAACCTGGACGTCACGTACCGATGATTTATGTAATTTTTTAATTTTTTTTATTTTTATATCTCAATTTGTTATTGGTAATGTTTTGAAAATTGATCAACAACCAATAGGCTTAACATTTAGGTTATAAACCAAGTTCGACCAAATGAATCAGTTTGATCGAACAAAATAATATTATATATATTTTAATGAACTACTTAACACCGCTTGGAGTCCCCCTACATGAATAGACAAACGCTAGTTAGTGTGAGGAACCGTAGATGATGGCATCGTTGCTTTTTTTTTTTTTTTCCTCCCTTGATGAGGCCCATGGCGATTAATGCCAGCTATTTATTATATTTATTTATGTTGGACAATAAATTATTTGGTTGGTTGAAACCGGTCGGAGGTGGGTTTAGAACCGCTGGGATGAGATCCATTAGTAATTATTGACCTACTTTCAGTCTGCTTCAATGTTTTGAAAACTGAATTGGACCGATCGTCCAATCGAATCGGTCATCAGTTCGATCCGATTTTATTATTAAAGTTGATTTTTATATGACTGATAAAAATCAAAAAACCGATTAGATTTCAACCGATCCAACTCGGTTTTTAGATTTTTTTAATTTTATTTAAATTATATTTATATTTTATTATTTTATATTATTAAATTAAAATTTAATTATAATATTATCTGGTTCAACCAAATTGATTCATTAGGTCGAATAGATTGACCCACGATCCAAATGTTAAGCCAGTTCGTTCGGTCCGGTTTTTAAAACATTGGTATGCTTTCTTTCCACTGCAGAGGACTTCTTCTTTAGGCTGTGTTTGATTTCAAAAACACTATCCCTAAATAAATGTGTGGGATAGTATTTTTTCAGGGAATATCCGATATCCCCTGGTTATCCCATGAAAGATATCAAATGCAAAATAACTTTTTCAGGGGATAACTTTTTGTTATCCCCTTGTTGTATTTGATTGGAGGGATAAAAGAGAGGATATCTCCAAATATAATTTCCTAAACCCCAAACTACCCCCAAGTAACCCATGAGTCCCGTACGCCTCCGGGTTTGGCCATCGCTATCGAATCCTCTTCTTCTTCTTCCCCTCATCGAAGGAATCCAGAGAGCTGAGAACGGCTTGGAGATCAAACAGCTCGGTCGCTTCGCCGGCTTGGAGATCGAACTGTTCGGCATGGGTTTCCCTTCGTTCCCCTGACCTCTATTTATTAGTTCCCATTTGGAAGGAATCAAGCATAGAAACCCTATGAAACAAGGAATAGCTCGGTCTCTGTTGATGACTGACTTGTGAATATCCTTTTGGCTTAGGTGGTCTCTGATTGCTAGAAAGATTCCTGGAAGAACAGCTGAAGAGATTGAGAAGTACTGGACTTCGAGATACTCGAATAGTGAGTAAGGATGGGTATTTCTCTCTGTGCTACATCATTGGGCAAGGGCAGTTCTTCGTAATAATTCGGAGGGCAAGCAATCTTGGGTTGTATCTTAGTAGTGTTTCAGAAATGTCAGCTTGCATTCATGTCTGTGTAAAATAGGTTTTGGGTCATGGTAGGTTTTGTTGTTTATTGTTAGTTCAGTTGCTAAGATGGAAGGAAATATTATGTCTCCATGTCACTGTTTTGCAATGTTTTGAAAACCGGACCGGACATCGAACCAGCTTAACATTTAGGTCGCGGGCCAATCGGTTCGACCGATGAACCAGTTTGGTCAGACCGGATAATATTATAATTAAATTTTAATTTAATAATATAAAATAATAAAATATAAATATAATTTAAATAAAAATTAAAAAAAATCTAAAAACGGGTTGAATCGGTTGAAACCCGACCATTCAATGGGTTTTTTTGGTTTTTACTGGATCATATAAAAGTCAACTTTAATAATAAAATTGGACCGGACTGATGACCGGTTCCCAGTTGGACCGGCCGATCCGGTCCGGTTTTCAAAAATTGTTGTTTTGTACATCAAGGTCTGGTCTGTAATTGAGAATTTAATGAAGTGCTATGGATTGTTATTGAACTACATGGCACTGAGATGAACTTATGCCATCCTACTGGAATCTTCTCTGTCTCAACCATTTTATGCACAAGAGGTGGATGAAACTATGCCTGAGACAGAAGGCATTAGAAAAAAAAGGATGTAGCAGGTGATTGGTGTTTTATAAATATTAGATATAAAAATAAACTTCAGTCGGTATCCATGGATTGGAGCTGTCTACGGAGCACCAGATGGATTGTATCACTACATGCACGATAACATGCAAGAATTGCCTCTTCATATGTCAGCAGAAGAATTACTTTGGAGTACAGTAGCAACTTCCGTTGACTGAGAAGCCTCTAGGGTACTGTTGAGTATGGTAGTTAACAACTGTCTTAGATTACATCAAAAATATGTTTTCATAGGTATTCTTGTCATCATATGGACCTAAAGAATTATTGCGGGAGCTGTTTTAGGAAATTTACAGCCAGAATATCTTCATCTCTTGGGACTTTAGAGCCAGAATATCTTGTTAAACAACATTTGTTAAGACTTTGAATCATGCCAAGGAGAGTAGTCAAGAAATCCAAAGCACCCACTTTGGCAAGGCAACATATATAGGTTGCTGCTTCAGAACTCATGAAAAGAACAATGGAATGGATCTTTGTTTTTAAAATGAAATTTTGCACATTAGAAAGATAAGAGCATGAGTCTCCAAATTATCACAGTTCACTGGAAAACTGAATTCATTTGAGTTTACAATTGCAAATAGTTATAACAAATAAGGTCATAATTTGAAAACTTGAATGAAGTAGCATATATTACAAACTGAAATAAGAGGCATGAAACAATACTAGCATAAAAGACATCCTTAGTTTTCTTTCCACATACATAATCCAATTGACGTCTGAAGACGATAGCAGTTTGATTGATCTTCTCATCTTCCTTGAGGATTCACAAGCCGTGAAAATTTGCTGCACTAACTGCAGCATCTTCGGCATCATCATTAGTGCCAGTATCTGAGTTTGCTCCCTCAACCATGCTCACAATGTTATCAAAAGGTTCCATCTATGGTAGTACGATACCAGAATGCTCTTTAATCGGAACATGCCCTATTCACAGCCCACATAGCAGAAAACAAAACCAGAAAGAGAAACTAAAGATAGATTAACCAATTTTTGAAATTACAACGGGCACAATGTCCAGATTGCTGAACACAAGTAGCTGAACACATTATAGGGACAGATTGAGTTGGCTCAGATAGACATATGCTTCACAACGGTTGCATTTAGAAATGTCATTCAAGTCATGATTTCACATCCTACCTATCATGGCCCTTAGCTCATATAGGGTTTCAAACATATGCTTCATAATGGTTGCATTCTGAAATAAGCTCCAAGTCATGATAGCACAGCACATAAATTTAGCGTCAAAATAAATGAGAAGTCCCTATCATCATTGCCGAATTAAATTAAGTAGGCTCAAAACTAATCATAGCCCACACAAGCAACATTAGCAACTTGATACATGACAACATTGGCAATCTGCATATAGAAATTTCATCAAACAATATCGCTGAAAGCATAAAGTCATGACATGAAGATATGTAAGGCCAAAAAAATGAAATAAAATATGTAAATATCATCTAGGTCATACGAGTTAAAACAACAATTAAAAGTTTTCATATCATCAAACGGCAAAGAGCAAATCCAATAAGAAATCCTAAAATGAAAAGGAAGTTCCCATATAGGACCATTGACATAGTTCTCATTCCACCCCTATTCTCAGTAATTGGTGGAACTTACTGTATTAACTGCATCCTCGCTGGAGGGTCACTCAGCATGTCCTCTGGCATTTCCCAAACTTTAGGTGTATAGCATCGTTCAAGAAAAGCAGCTTGGGCTTCATGCCATGTATTGTACTTTTTGTGTTCATTGTTCAGAAAGCCATCGACCAATGCCTTGCAATCATCCCACTCCCTAATGATTCCTCTTTTGCATCCAGCGAATACAACATAGAATGGCAGTATGAGGACAAGGCAGCAAACAAAAGTAATCCTATTGTTCGCTAGGACCTCTGTCCATTGTGGATGATCCTGCAGAGAATAGAATGATCATAAATTATCATATATAGCATGCAATCATCGAAATAGTAAGAAAATAATGATTTTTCAAAATAATCGTACTTCTAGATGTAAATTGATGCCACATTGCGTTGGCAATACAATCCCACTTAACCTCACCCCTCCTTGATTCATCTTGACTAATGGGGTTGAAACTTAATTGCTCGCTATCATCCGGGGAGTCATCGATATCATTGGCATTGAAATATTTATCGTTGCCTTGAGTTCATCGATAAAATTATGTATGATGCAGCAAGTCAAAATGATTTTTTTTATCTTCAAACCGGTAAGGCAGTGACGATCGAAGAATCTTGAATCTTTTTTTGGAATCCCAAAAGCCTTTTTCATGCAGTTACGCAGTTGTGTGTGCCGATGGTTGTAAAGATTCTTATGGTTCTCATAATTTCGCCGACCAGAAGCGGATGTATGAAAGGTAATGAGATGATACCTAGTACCCCGATAGGGTGCCAAAAATCGATTTGTATTCGCGTACCCCGAGTCAACCAAGTAAAACTTTCCTGCATAAATTGACACTAAGCACGTGTAAACAAACATAACACTTTTTGGGAACATGGTTATAATTTGAAAACCTTACCTTCTGGGACTGTAAATCCTCCATGGTCATAGCACTACCTCAAAACTCTCATGTCCGCCGCTGATCCTTCCCAACCAACTCACACAAACATAAACATATAGCCAAAAGATACAACAACCATGACATTCTGAGATATAGTATTCTTTCGATTACAAAAACGAGGTTGATCTTCCTTCGGTAGAATAACCTCTATATGTGTGCCATCTATGGCACCAATTGCATCCTACAGTAAAAAAAATGTTTCAGCAAAGCTTATGAAATCTAATTGATGCAACGTGTCATGGAGAATGCTCGACGTTACCTTGAAGAATGGATAGAAACATCGATTATCTCTTATCTTCGGATGAACCGATGAATCATTTGATGGGAGTTGAATGAACTCATCCTGCAAACGAAATACAACATCCATAACCTTATGGAAGTACCTACTTATCGTCTCTTCCGAGTGCTGGTAGGTCTCATGAATAATCCTATTCGATTGACCATGACCTAGACATAACAAAAAGATTGCCAGTTGCTCATCAATTTTCACCGTCCGACCCGATTTTAGCGACCCAATGCCAACAACTTTCTCTTCAAGAATCCGAAACATCTCTGTGTTCATTATCAAGTACTGATAGCAATGGTCATAATGGCCATTCAATATGTCTCGAATAATGTTTGCACCGCTGAATTATCGAGTATGGCATGGAACCCTTTGTGGACACGAAGTCTCTTCATCCGTTTCCATTAACTCATCCAATAATTTGATCATAATGTCATCATCAAGCAGCGTGCCATTCAAAGTTTGCATTAGTAAATCAAATTGATGACTTGCCATATCAATTGCAAAAGACACCAGCTACATAAACAAGGAACACTGGCACAAGAACACATTGTTACATTAAATTGCAAAAATGAAACAACTATCACTGCCACAAGAACACAGTGCTACATTGAACATTAAATAAAACATTCTCATGATATTAGAATTACACCTAACATATCAAGACAAATGTTTCATCGAACTAACAAAGCAAATAACATCATTACATATCCCACGATGTTTATTCAAGTGATAATTGACAAAACTTTTCATTTGCTCTGCGTCTAACATCATGAATAATTGACGAGTCTTAAAGGATTGACACAAATGTTAGACATAACTTTAAAGTCATCTATTGCTAAATGTAAGCTAAAAAGCTTCGGCATGCACTTATCCATACCACACGAAGCTTCCTTTTTTGCCTTCTCTAGTGTGACAGCCAACATTTTTCTCGACAGTTGTATGGCTTCTTCCGAGAACTCCAAACATTGGGTGGATTGCCGTCTCAAATCCTCTAATATTTCAAACTTGTCTATCCCTCCAAATCGTCTATGTCGTTGTGTTGTGGGCGTAGTATCCTGACGCGACCTCTTGCCTTGAGAGGATACTGTACCATCAGAGGCCGATTCACTATGATTAACAGCAGGGTTGTCAGATTGATATTGTGGGGTTGGTGAAGGTTGAATATCATCCATGCCATGTCTAGGGGAAGCGACAGGATCATCGGACTCTCCTCCTCCCTCAAGATCTACATGGATCGCATCATTGTTAGTGTCATTATGTAAATTCGGTTCATTGAAGTAGCAGTCATATGAATGAGTAAATAAAAGAAGGGTAGGAGTCCTAAAATTTGGAACGTCTGATGATTTGAATGCTGGAATTGCTTGCATAGGTGTTGCATCAATGCGCATCACAGCTCCTGCACCAGTAGCAACTTGCTTTCCATACCAAATGAGCATATCCTCATATGGTGCAAAAGGCTTGTTCCTATAGTGTATCAGTTCCCTATTGACATAGTATACATCCAAATAGGAAATTAGCTTCAATTTATTCAAAGTTAATGCAATTCTAAGAAACATTGACTGATTAGCTTACCGAGATCACACTATCCCACTGTTCATCAGTATTAGCAGGGATTTGTCTCTCTGGATCCCAACCCCAACCAGACAAAGTCGCTAAGTAATGATATCGACGGAAAATTTTTCTCAAATTCTTCATTCTATTTTGCATATTCTGAACGGTGTATTTGGTTTTAGCCTCCATATTGAACCGTTCAAGAACCCTAAGGAGAGTAGGCTTGGTAAATGTGTTTCCGAATGTACCACCCCTAAGAAACTCCTCCTTCAGCAATCTTGACAAGATTTTATCCTCTTCATCGGTCCAGTTAGTGACCCAAGCACGAGATGATCCTGTCTCACCACTCTTCGAAGTGCCAACCATGGTTCTTTTTTTGTGTGTCTAATTATTCGATGAGATACAAGAGATGAAAAATAATCATGCTAATGGTTATGTATGATGCATATGACAAATAGACGAGATAAAATACATTTCCACAGTCAAAGAGTGATTATAGTTGCTTGTCATAGTTCCTTTTAACTCCTTTTTGTATAACAATCTTTCACAAGCAATTCATCACAAGCAATTGAACGAGGCATTCTAGCACAGATTGTCAGTGATTGTGATTGCCTCATCACAAAAATATGAAGCCAATTCAGTATTAAGAGTTAGAAAGTCAAACATCTCAAGATACCTAAAACACTAACTTGATACCATGCTACAAATCTATGGATAAGAACTGAACAATCCTTGCTTTAATCCCCTTTCCATGGAGATTAAAAAACAATTCTTTAAATCCTCTTCAGATATCATGCAACATAGATATAATAAACAAGAACCAAACTGTTAGAAAAAGAAAATGAAAAGGTTCCTTTTCCCAACTCCGAAAGACGCCGTGTTCTTGACATCTTCTGCATCATCTATGAGAAGAATAGAAAAGAATGTCCTCCTGATTTTATGGAAAAGAAACGAAGAAATCAAAATAGGTCTATGCTAAGTTTATTCTATGTGGCATCATAGTATCATATAGTCTGTTAAGACCGCAATTACCCATTTTGAAGCCCAATTAGATGAAAAGAAGGCAAAAAAACTACGAGTTCGTCGCCCTGCAGGTCGCAGATCGTCAGATCCAGACAGGATCAAGAAAGATTCCAACAATAGAAGAATGGATCTAAAGGCATCTATCTCGATCCAGCAGTTATAGAGTAAGGGAACGAGAGAGAAGGGAAGGAAGAAGAACAGAGAGAGGCGGGCATATATTAACAAGGCCAAAATTTCTAACTGTGACAGTTTGATATTAACTAGGTAAAAGATCAAAGAATAGTCATCAACGGGCAAGCTCTAAGACATCGCATGGGTCTCAACCATCTCAACCAAAAGCATCGATGAGCTTTTGCATTTAGAAATCCACCACCAGACATCAAGATCATCAAATAAACTTCCTAAGACATGCACATTCATGTTAAATAAATCAAGCTGAAATACCCCTGCGACAATAGTTGGAAACAAAATGACCACCATAGCAATTGGCAAAATAAAAATGAGGCTATGTGACACTCTCTCTTAAAACACCAATGAATCCCCATCATCCAATAAAAGGCTCGTTACAAATGACAAATCAAAGCATTATAAATGGAAACAAAAAATCTGCTAAAACCCACACGATAACATAACAATCTAGAGCGGAAAACAAAAGTAGGAAACAGATTATGGTAAAGAAAAAAGGGCATAGCAGCAAAGAAGAAAAATACATATAAAAAACAAAACAAAATTTAAAGGAACCCTTGCATAAGACATATATAAGCATCAAAATAGGTCTCAAGATCGAGTCGGATAAAGAAGAAAAAAAGGGAAAAGAACTTATCTGAGACAAGCTACTAGAGATGGGAGCAGAGATCGAAAGACGGGAGCAGAGATCGAAAATCCAAGGTTCAGTGTCCAAAAGTTCGGGAGCAGAGATCGGAAGACAGGAGCAGAGATCGAAAGACGGGAGCAGAGATCGAAAATTCAGGGTTCAATGTTTAGGAGTTCAGGAGCAGAGATCGGAAGATGGGAGCAAGATCGGAAGACGGGAGCAGGGGCCACGGCCGCTCGAACGGAAGGCAAAAGAATGAGATCCTAGGGTTAAATTTTTTTTATATTACCAAATATACCCTCAGGGGATAGCTAAAGGGATATCCAGGTATTTTTGGGGTCTCTAGGGAATAAGTTTAGGGGATAACTCATGGTTAAATATAGGTTATCCCCTCCGGTTAACCTTTTTCAGTCGCAATTATAGCTTTTAAAGATAAGAAGAGATTTCTAAAAGATATCCTCCTTATTTCCCATATTAAACACAGCCTTAAAATGGCAGAATACCATAGTGTAGCATGGCTGACCGTGGTTAACCCTCGGGAGAAAGGATGGCCGCCATTCCACCACCACCTCAGGAGTACGGTGACCTCATCTCAACCCTTCCCCTGGAGGAAGGATGGGCACCCGTCCGGCTCCGAAAGTACCATGGTTGCTGGATCCCTGAGGCTGTTCTCCCTCGCATCATGGCCATGGAGCAAAGCTTCAAGGCTCGCCCCGACGACATCTTCGTACTGAGCTACCCCAAGTCCGGCACCACCTGGCTCAAAGCACTAGCCTTCGCCATCATGACCCGTACCCAACACTCTCTCTCCGACCACCCTCTCCTTAGGCTCAACCCTCATGACTGCGTCCTATTTATGGATAGAGTATACTCCCCAGGCCAAGCTTCCGAGATAGAAGCCATGCCTTCCCCTCGAATCCTCAACACTCACTTGCCTTACTCTCTGCTGCCGGACTCCATCAAGAAAGTGGACTGCAGGCTCATATACGTTTTCCGGGACCCGAAGGATGTTCTTGTCTCCCGGTGGTACTTCAGTAACAGGATGAGGTCCCAAATGGCGGAGCTGACTTTGCTTCCATTCACCGAGGCCTTTGAGTTGTTCTGCGAGGGCGTTTGCCCTTATGGGCCCCACTGGGACCATGCTCTCGAGTACTGGCAGGAGAGCCTGAGAAGGCCCGAGAAGGTGCTGTTCTTGAAGTATGAGGAGATGCTGGAGGATCCGATGGGGACTGCAAAGAGGTTGGCGGAGCTCATGGGATGCCCCTTCTCCACAGAGGAAGAAAAGGAAGGCGTGGTGCAGGAGATCGTCCGTCTCTGTAGCTTTGAGAAACTGAAGAGCCTGGAGGTCAACAAGATGGGCAAATTGTACCCAAATTTCTCCATGACCAATGACGCTTACTTTAGGAAAGGAGAGGCGGGGGATTGGAGGAGCCATATGAGCGCGGAGATGGCAGCGAGGTTGGATGGAGTCACCCAGCAAAAGCTTCGGGGATCTGGCTTGGCCTTTGGAAATGCGTGCTTGAAAACGGCTTCCATGTCAAGCGGTGTGTGACAAAAGTTAAGCGTGATGATGTTCGATCTCCTCTTCCGAATTAATCTAGCTATGTTATCAACTCAAATAAAATGAGTCTTATCATTTCTATTCTCATATATTCCTAATCAGCCTACTTTTCTTTGTTAGGTTATTCATATTTTAACTTTAAATTTTGCCGGACCATCAAAACGTCTCCACCTTCTGCAATGTGCCCCCATTTTGCTGACTTAATTGGTGCTGAGATTTGGATAAATTACATATATATAAACATTGTAGATGTGCTCTTGGAAGATCTAATCTCCTCGATTGTAGAGGACATTAATCACTGACGACAAACAATTTATTTAATAATAAAAAATCACTGCTAAATAGATGACAACAACAATCCATTAGATCAGTCATCAATAGCCCATAATTTTATCTGCCAACGCTAAAACCAACGCTTGTAGCCTCTCCCAGCTGCAACCGTAGCAAGCATTAATAAACGGGTACCATCAGAGACGTTTTACTGGTTTCAGACCATCGGAAATGCGATGTTTATTGAATGTCACGAATGACACAACACCCAAATCCCTCCAGGAGCCCACAAAAGATTCCGCGGGGCAAGCTGGTGGACCTCAATGCGTTGAATTTTCGTTTATAGAGAAGGACGTTTAATATCGGGCGTAGTTGCTGATCGAGGTCGCTGCCATAGTACAATTATTTGCCCTTCTCACGTAACGTCAATAAAAACGTCGGCATCAAGTAGTTAAACCTACTGCAATGAAAAGCTCATTGCTTTATAATTTATCTTCTTCCTTCTCACCTCACGTCAATAATCAATATTTATTTGGCATCGCTTCCTCTCCAATGCCATTGCTGCAAGGTATGGCGGCACCTATTCTTCTTTTCGCACCGTTGCCTTTCCGTTTTTTTAAGGTCCGACTGAAAGTGAACTAGTTGAATTGGACCGCACCTTTATCCCAAGAAAAACTCATCTTGCACCATAAGCGATGTAAAAGTATGCGCACCTAATTAGCTATACATGCATGCGATTGCACTTATAGTATACAAAAAAATAAAATTATTTTTGATCACATATGATTGTACACATCCACGGTTAAACTTCGTTTACTATGCATATGATTAGCACCATCCGTGATGCATAAAAACATTTTCTTATCTAAACTGAGCTCAAAATTTTATTACACTTTTTTTTTTTACTCAAACCTCAATTAAACTTGGCTTAAAATTTATTGGACTAATTAAAATTAGCTCATTTAGGTTAAAACAATGAGCTCATCCAAATTAGCCCAATTATGACCTAATTTATTGAGGTTTTGAGCCTAGAGCACTACAAACAAGCCCGCTACAATGCCCGACAATCCTATAATCCTACTAAATTTATTAAAAAATTAAAAATAGGGTAAAAAAGATGAGAAGCGTAACTAGCTAGGATGACTGCTTTCTAAGATGACTCCAAAACCCTAGCTCTTGAAAGATCTCCACTAAATTCCTGATCCCTAAACACAAAGGAATGGCAAAAGAGAAATAGAAGGATAAGGCGATCAAAAGTAAGATCCGTTAAGGGATTCGCCATTGGAGAGGAATTTGATCTTGGATTTCCATGGCAGTGAGCGAACTAGAGAAAGCAGATCCAAGGCAAAAAGAAACCTCGGTTTCTTTCGTTCTTGTTTGCTTTTTTCCCCTATTTTACTTTCCCTGTCTCTTTCTTCTTCTTGCTTTACCTTATCCTTAACATTTGGGACTTAAGGCACAAATGATGTTGGGTCTAGAGGAGATCATAGAGAGTCCAAAGTGCATTGAGCAGGGACAACGATACAGACGGAAGCATTGGACGGGAGCGTTCGGTCGGAAGGTAGTGAATTCCCTTTCTCATGGAGGATAAATAAATCTAATTTGATGATAAAAAAGATTATGATAACATTTTATTTATGATGCTAGGAAGAGTTGTTAAGGAGCGGAGCAACTACAGCAAGCAACATTTTCTTTGTTAAACATAAACTAGAAATATTGTTTTAATTAAATTTATGATTTTGAAAATAAAAATGTTAAAAAGTTATATGAACATTTACACTTTGTTGAGGTAGAAAATGGCTAATAAATAAATTCATAGCAACTCTTTTTCAGGCCAAATCAGTGCATTAAAAAAATAGTGTATACAGAAAAAGAACATCCATGCATATATTTATAAATATGTTTACAGTATCTTTCAAAACTTATTATTAATGACGTTAACTAAAATAGAAGCATTCATCCTTTGACTTGGTTCGCGCTTAATTTTTAATTTAAAAAGAACAAGAGAAAGGTTAAGCTTATAGTTTGATGAGTAATCACTATAAAATTTTTAGTTTTAGCGATATCCGTTAGCAATATTTAAAAAAAATATTATTAAATAACGATGTAATAGAATTTAATGATAAATTAATAATAAATTAGCAACACAATTTATCGTTGAGTAGGCGCTAGCACGCAGGCTAACGATGCGAGCATGCACTCCCCCTCCGGCCCTCCTCCCTCTCTTGATCAGCGTCCGGCCTCCTCGGCACCCCGGCTCCCTCCCCTCCAGTGGCTCTCCTCCCCGGCTAAGCAGATTAAAGCTGAGATTGATGAGCATCTCAAGGTATGTTTTCATCAGCTGAGGCGTATCCATGGGATGAATATGCTTTGACATTGTCTGTCTTATAAAAGATAAGCAAATTAAAGCTGAGATTAATGAGTATCTCAAGGTATGTTTTCATCAGCTCAAGCGTATCCATGGGATGAATATGCTTTGACATTGTCTGTCTTATAAAACTGCTGACAGCATTAGTTTCCTGGGCATGATTTCTGTAATTCTACTTTTACTCGGACCAGTATTAGTTGCAATGTAGCTTTCTGAGTCTTGGGACATTATTATTAATTATGCTGCCATATTCACTTAGATTAATTTTTATCACTGATGCTTATGTAATCCTGCAGACAAGGCCAAAAGGATCGCTGTCATGCCCCAGTCCCAAAACCCGAGCTAGGATGATAACCCGCCGCATGCCAGTCATGCAAGGCGTCTCGAACTTCATCACATAAATCAATATAAAGAAAAAATTTAAATCCATGATTTATTACAAACCATAATTATCAGTCTTGTGCTACCTGCCCTACACATAAGCAATACTGAACTATATCAATATAATGGAACTAAGTTTATTTAATAGAAGCTCCATCTATCCCAAATATCCTTCTTCATTCCTGAGGCTCTGAAAAAACATCGTAAGAATTCTATGAGCTCACACTCAATAAGTAAGCCCAATACAATTTTCAAATTACATTTATCATGCTATCAGCATATTCATGTCATTAGATCAAAATAATTTGGAAGCTTAATTAAATAATAAATACTAGAATATGCAATGTAACCCAAACACTGTTTATACTGTCATCGTTTTTCTTTAAGTATCCCACGGCCCTACAATACTCATCTTGTGTATCACTCTTAAATGTTTCCTAAGAGGAAGGGTTCTGGTACCAGTATTATACCATATCATAATCTATCATATGAGAACTGCGGCAATACATAAATTTTTACTGTCATTATCATAATTGCATATTATCATCTTGATAGTAACAACATAATTTTGCAAGATTAACATGATTACATTTAACTGTAAGTTCTTAATTTATAAATTAAATAATTTATAAAATTATAATACTTGGCTTACTTACCTCAGTATGTAAATTTCAATTGATAACCCAGCTATTTGGATACCTGGGTACCTACAGCATTATTTTACATTATTAAATTTTTAAAATCTGAATAATAAAATGATTCTTAAAACTCTACCCAGACCACTTCATGGGCCTGACTTTGGGCTTAAATCTTTCAATATATTTGTCCAAATTGGGATTTAAAAATATCCCAAGAAACTAGATTCAATCATGATTCGGGCCATATATTTACTTTGCCATTCTCGGCCCACAACAGGACCCAAAAAGTGGCTCAAAAATGGCTCACAGATCTGCCCAACAAGGCCCAAATCAAGGCAGCCCAACACAAGATGTACAGGATAAACTATACCCCAACCTCTTTAATTAGTAACAATCCCAAGAAGAATATAAGATGAATCTATGCAGTAGCACTGCAAGAAATCTCACACCGATCTCTTCCTCACATTGCCTCAGGTTACAAGATCACTCACCCGTAACCCATAGATGATCGCCCGTAAGAAGCTCCTCAACGGCTCCGGATCCGATCGTCTCTTCTCTTTCTCCTCCTTCTCGCTCAAGGTGGAGAATAGAAGATGCCTTCAATTTGATAGCCGGTTGGATTGGATTCTCCTTGATTCCTTCCGTTCAATGCTCTTCCCGAAGACCTCTGCCCTCTTATTTATAGTGCAGCTGTTGCCTTATCCAAAGCTTCACCCATTCTTATCTTATCCTCATGCATCGCCTCCTTTAATGCACCGCCCAAACTCTTGTAAATCTTATCCTTTGATGGGCGTTGGATAGGCTGATGAAGGACTCCTAGTTGCAGCTGGTTTGATGCCTGAAAACTTCATCCAAAAAGCTCCATCGGTAATTTTGGATAAAGGCCAACTTATCCATAACTAACTCCCCCAAAGATCTTATCCAAATCTTCTGGTTTGTTGCTTGTGGATCCCGGGGATTACATTCTCCCCTCCTTATAAAAATTTTGGCCTCGAAATTGATAACTTTCATTAGAGAAAATTAAAATTTCAATTTTGTCACACAATCAACTAAGTCTTTATTCAAAAGTCAACAGTCGTAGCTATATCATTAACTATATTAGGATATAAATAGTTGTGGATACTTCTTTCATTTCCTCCTCAAGTTCTTAAGTAGCCTCCCTCTCAGAATGATTACTCCATTGTACCTTGACATATGGAATGATACGCCGTCTCAGAATCTGATCTTTGCGGTCCACAATACGCACAGGATGCTCCTCATATGATAAATATTTTCTCAAATGTATAGGCTCATACGCTATGACATGGCTGGGGTTAGAGATATACTTCCTCAACATAGAGACATAAAAAATATTGTGTACCCCAGATAGAATTGGAGGCAGTGCAGTCTGTAAGCAACCTCCCCGACTTTGCTCAAGATCTCAAAAGGTCCAATATAACGTAGACTCAACTTTCCTCTAATCCCAAATCTCATCACATCTTTGGTTGGTGATACCCTTAAGAAAACATGGTCCCCAACCTGGAATTCCAATTCCCTTCTTCTGACATCAGCATAGCTCTTTTGCCTGCTCTAAGCTGTACGAAGACACTCCCTGATCAAATGAACATTATCTACTGTCTGCTGAATCAGCTCAGGGCCTAGCAATTTTCTCTCTCCCACATCATCCCAATATAAATGAGATCTGTACCTCCTACCATACAGAGCTTCAAACGGAGCCATCTAGATACTGGCTTGGTAACTGTTATTATATGCAAACTCCACCAAAGGTAAATGGTTATCCCAAGCTCCACCCAAGTCTATCACACAGGCTCACAACATATCTTCCAGAATCTGTATGGTCCTCTCTAATTGCCCATCTGACTGAGGATGATAGGCAGTATTGAAGTTTAATTTGGTTCCCATGGCCTTTTGAAGACTCTTCCAAAACTGGGACACAAACATGGTATCTCTATCTGATACAATAGATACCGAGATACCATGGAGTCTCATTATCTGCTCAATATACAAATTAGCCAATCTTTCACTAGAGACCCCAACTCTGAAAGGTAGGAAATGAGCTGATTTTGTTAGTCTGTCCATAATAACTCAAACCGCATCATTACTCCTGGGAGTTTTGGGCAGACCAGTCATAAAGTCCATTGTAATCTTTTCCCATTTCACTGTGGAATCATCAGAGACTGAAGAGGTCCCGCAGGCCTTTGATGCTCGGCCTTCACTCGCTGACACACCAAGCACTTGGTCCACATACTGAGCAATCTCCCTCTTCATACATTTCCACTAAAAATTTTTTTTAAGTCTCTGTACATCTTAGTGCCACCTGGATGCACAGTATAAGGAGAGTAGTGAGCCTCCTTCAAAATTTCATCCTTCAGTTCCTCAATGTTTGGCACACAAAGTCTTCCTTCAAATGTCAGGGATCCATCCTCCATTACATAAAATTCATTCTAAACTCCTGACTGCACAACTTCTTTAATCCTTTGTAGATCAGAATCTTCTATCTAGGAGGACTTGATTCTATCAACTAGGGTCAGCTGGAGTACAAGTGCTGCAACAAGCCCATCAGACTGCTGTACTCTCAGACCAACCTTCCACTTCTCCAGATCTCTCAATACGTGAGGCTGGGAAGTAATCATAGCAGCTAACTCAGAAGAGGATTTTCTGCTCAAAGCATCAGCCACTACATTGGCCTTCCCAGGATAATACTGTAGATTCAGGTCATAATCCTTCAATAGTTTTAACCACCTCCTCTGCCTTAAATTCAGCTCCTTCTGTGTGAAGATGTATTTTAGACTCTTATGATCTGTATACACATCACATGACACTCCATATAGATAATGCCACCAAATCTTCAGAGCAAAAACTATAGCAGCCAATTCCAGATCATGAGTAGGATAATTCTGCTCATAAGGTTTCAGTTGTCTGGAGGCATAGGCTATCACTTTCATTCTGCATCAAAACACATCCCAATCCTTTCTGAGAGACATCAGTATATATAGTAAAACCTTCAGATCCTGTCGGAAGAACAAAAATGGGAGCTGACACCAGGCGCTACTTTAACTCATGGAAACTTTTCTCACACTCCACTGTCCAATCAAACTTCACTCGCTTTTGGGTTAAGCCAGTTAGGGGTAGAGCAATGCGAGAGAAATTCTCCATAAATTTATGGTAATACCCGCTAACCCCAAGAAGCTTCTGACTTCTGCCACATTGGAAGGTCGGCTCCAGCTAATGATAGCTTCAATCTTTTTTGGGTCCACAGATACACCATCTTTAGAGATTATATGACCCAAGAAAGATACTTGATCCAACCAAAATTCACACTTCTGTAGCTTAGCATAAAGCTTCTTCTCTCGAAGAATCTGTAGCACGATCCTCAGGTGGTCCTCATGTTCCTTATGGCTCTTGGAATATATCAAAATATCATCAATAAAAACCACAACAAACTGATCCAAATATGGTTTAAAAATTCTATTCATTAAGTCCATGAATGCTGCTGGGGCATTAGTTAACCCAAACGACATCACCAAGAACTCATAGTGGCCATATCTGGTTCTGAATGCTGTCTTTGGCACATCCCCCTCCTTGATTTTGAGTTGATGGTACCCTGACCTGAGATCAATCTTTGAGAATATCCGGGCTCCTTGGAGTTGATCAAACAAGTCGTCAATCCTTGGCAGAGGGTACTTATTCCGCACTGTTACCTTATTGATTTCCGGTAATCAATACAAAGTCAAAGATTGCCATCCTTCTTCTTGACAAATATAACTGGAGCACCCCAAGGAGAAACACTGGGTCTAATAAATCCCCGATCTAGGAGCTCCTGCAACTGATCCTTCAGTTCCTTTAACTCAGTCGAGGCCATGCGATAAGGGGCCTTGGATATAGGTCCAGTCCCAGGAACTAGATCAATAGAGAACTCGACTTCCCGATCAGGGGGTAAATTAGTCAAATCCTCAGGGAAGACATCAGGGAATTCTCGAGCTATAGGAATATCCTCCAACTTGGTCTCTTCCTGCTGAAGGTCCTTGACTACAGCAAGAAATCCTTGACCACCACTCATCAGATACTTTCCAGCTTGCATCGTTTATATGAACACTGAGGCTAGGTGTTTCTAACCACCAATAAAACTGAATTCAGGCTGACTTGGAGTTTTGAAGTTGACAATCTTCCTGAAGCAGTCTACTGAAGCATGATAGGAGGCCAACCAATCCATTCCAAGGATAACATCAAAAACTTTAGTGGGAGGACAATGAGATCAGCATTCAACCTCCTATTCTCCAAGACAATTGGGCAAGATTTGCATACTGTGTCAACTTTCATAACATCTCCATTTGGAAGCGCAATATGCAACTCTTGCTTCAGAGGAATAGGTGTCAATGATGCATTCTTGTCAAGATAGATGTCGGATATGAAAGAATGCGTGGCACCCGGGTCAATTAAAGTTTGAGCATAAGCAGTACCTACTTTAATCATTCCTGGACATAAGTGTAATTTGTTTTAACATTAAGGATTGAACCTAACTTTTAATTAACTATCAATACATTGCACTAGATAAGAATGTAATACTAAATATAATATTAAATGTTATACCTGTCACTACAAAATTAGAGGCGGCAGCGTCCTGCTGAGTGAGGTTGAAGACCCATCCCTGGGTCCTCGGTGGCTGCTGCTGCTGTTGCTAGCTCATCCCTTGACTTGAAGAAGGCTGTTGATCCTTCCGAAAGGGACAGGTAGCAATCTTATGATCAGTTTTTCCACAGACAAAAGGCACCAGTCAATCTGTGGCAAGGCTTTCCAGGGTGAGAGTTATCACAATGAATGCAATGAGTCTCCTTATTCTGTGGTTTGACTGGGGCCTATTGTGCACTCTTCTTCTTGGCCTGAGCAGAGGATTGGCCAGAAGTAGGCCCTTTTCTCTTCTTTCGCTGCTCCCAATCCTTTTGAACATCATTCATATCCCTCTCAATCACCCAGGCCTTATTCACCATCACACTGTAAGTGAGAAGCTCAAATGCATTGATTGCTGGCCTTAGTCGGGGTCGCAGTCCCTCAGTGAATCTGGTGACCTTGGCCATTTCATTGGTCACAATATTTAGAGCAAAACGAGCCAACCTGATGAATTCAGCTTCATACTGGGCCACAGAAATATCATTTTGCTCCAATTTGATAAACTCTGATTCCATCTGTCTCTGTACACTCCTGGGGAAGTATTTGTCAAAGAATATCTCTCTAAACTCTCTCCAAGAAATAATCTGTCCATCCCGACGCTGCTCCTCAACTAACCACCAATCATAAGCTTTTCACTGAAGAAGGTAGGTGGCAAATCTGATCTTCTCCATCTCCTGACTAACACGAGCTGTAAAAGCCTTCTCCATATCTCGCATCCACCGCTCAGCATCAACAGGATTGGTGGATCCAGAGAAAGGGGCAGGGGCAAACTTCTTGAAATCTGCAAAGCTGCGATCAACCCCTATCCAGGATTGAGATGGAGCAGACTGGGTCTGTGGAGCAGTAGAGTCAGGCTGAGTCTGTGGAACAGGAGGGATAGACTGAGTGGACAAAGCCTGCAGAATCTGATGCTGCATGTTCCGCATCGACTGCGCCATAACCAAGAGAACCTGAAGCATCTCGGTCTGGAGTCGCTGCTGATCAGTCCCAACTGAATTGGCAGGGGCAGCACCTCCGGTGGCTTCCAAACCTTTCGGTTGGCCAGCATTACCAACCTGGGAACCCTCATCATTTTGTTGACTTCTAGTGCGATGTGTCATTCCTATCTCCTGATAAATTAGTTGTAATCAATATCATGGTAAACTTTAAATGTTAGGCTTTCATAATATTTGAAATTTATAATTGTCTCAATGTCATCTTAGTATTTTGCCTAAAGTGTTATCATGTATGTGCCCCTAATGTCGTAACGTGGCTCTGATACCACTAAAGCTGTCACGCCTCAGTCCCAAAACCCGAGTTAGGGTGACAACCCGCCGCATGCCAAGCATGCAAGGCGTCTCGAACTTCATCACATAAATCAATATAAAGCAAAAATGCAAATCTATGATTTATTACAAACCATAATTATCAGTCTTGGACTACCTGCCCTACACACTAGCAATACTGAACTATATCGATATAATGGAACTAAGTTTATTTAATAGAAGCTCCATCTATCCCAAATATCCTTCTTCATTCCTGAGGCTCTGAAAAAAACATCGTGAGAATTCTATGAGCTCACACTCAATAAGTAAGCCCAATACAATTTCAAATTACATTTATCATGCTATCATCGTATTCATGTCATTAGATCAAAATAATTTGGAAGCTTAATTAAATAATAAATACTAGAATATGCAATGTAACCCAAACACTGTTTATACTGTCATCGTTTTTCTTTATGTGTCCCACGGCCCTACAACACTCATCTTGTGTATCACTCTTAAGTGTCCCCTAAGAGGAAGGGTCCTGGTACCAGTATTATGCCATATCATAATCTGTCATATCATAATCTATCATATCATAATCTGTTATATCATAATCTGTCATATGAGAACCGCAGCGACATATAAATTTTTACTATCATTATCATAATTGCATATTATCATCTTGATAGTAACAACATAATTTTGCAAGATTAACATGATTACATTTAATTGTAAGTTCGCAATTTATAAATTAAATAATTTATAAAATTATAATACTTGGCTTACTTACCTCAGTATGCAAATTCCAATTGATAACCCAGCTATTTGAACACCTGGGTACCTACAATGTCATTTTACATTATTAAATTTTTAAAATATGAATAATAAAATGATTCTTAAAACTCTACCAGACCACTTCATCGGCCCGACTTTGGGCTCGAATATCTCTCAATATATTTGTCCAAATAGCGATTTAAAAATATTCCAAGAAACTAGATTCAATCATGATTCGGGCCATATATTTATTTTGCCATTCTCGGCCCACTACAGGGCCCAAAAAGTGGCTCAAAAATGGCTCACAGATCGGCCCAACAAGGCCCAAATCAAGGCAGCCCAACACAAGATGTATAGGGTAAACTATACCCCAACCTCTTTGATTAATAACAATCCCAAGAAGAAGACAAGATGAATCTGTGCCGTAGCACTGCAAGAAATCTCACACCGATCTCTCCCTCACCTTGCCTCAGGTTACAAGATCACTTATCCGTAACCCATAAATGATCGCCCGTAGGAAGCTCCTCAACGGCTCCGGCTCCGATCGTCTCTTCTCTTTCTCCTCCTTCTCACCCAAGGTGGAGAATAGAAGATGCTAGAAGATGCCTTCAATTTGATAACCGGTTGGATTGGATTCTTCTTGATTCCTCTATGTTCAATGCTCTTCCCAAAGACCTCTGCCCTCTTATTTATAGTGCAGTCGTTGCCTTATCCAAAGCTTCACTCGTTCTTATCTTATCCTCATGCACCGCCTCCTTTAATGCACCGCCCAAACTCTTGTAAATCTTATCCTTTGATGGGCGTTGGATAAGCTGATGAAGGACTCTTAGTTGCAGCTGGTTTGACGCCTGAAAACTTCATCCAAAAAGCTCCATCGATAATTTTGGATAAAGGCCAACTTATCCAAAATTACGGATGGACCAACTTATTCATAACTAACTCCCCCAAAGATCTTATGGTTTGTTGCTTATGGATCCCGGGGATTACAATCTCTCTTTTTAAATGAACTGAACCAAAGAGTGTTGCTTCCCCAAAATGAGGCGAATCTGGCAGGGACCCGTTACAATGTACCTCTGATCAACTCACTTGTGCTTTATGTTGGCATGCAGGTATATTTTATTTTGTACTTCGAAACGTTTCCTAATATTGACACTTCCACTAATAAAATGTAGATTCTATTACCAAAAAATTTCAAAATTCTTTCTACTCGTTTACATATACATTATTTACTGTTTTAGATTATTTTGGATAACATCGTTTTGGTAATATCATCCAGCAAAGGAATAGGATGAGTAAAGAATGACAAATTTACAACACATAAAAACTCATAATTAGAGATGGATGGTATTCCCCGTATCAACGTTTGCTTCCTCCCCTATGCGAAACTTCCCCCTAGTTTGGGGGATTCTTGAATGTTGCTCTCTGGTTGCATGAACTTTAAACATGATAGGGCTCACACTTGCCAATTGGTCTTCTTGATTTCATGGAAGGCCCCTTTCATTCTCTACGATGGTTTAATATGAATTTGATCCAATATTGTGCATTAATGTTGGATTAACCTTTGGTAGCCAAACATGGGATGTTCCCAAACTTGGTTCATGCGTGCATGTAGATTCTAGGGTTTTTTCTTCTGTGTTGGAAGTTGTTTGTGACTGTTATGTTGATTGTGACGGAGTACCAAAGATGAGGCCCAGGCTGTTATGTTATTAGCATGCCAGATTACTAAAATTCGTGACTAAATATTTTAATCTAATACTATGTATGCCAAGAGCCGACCCCATGTAGTTGGGAAAAGGCTTAGATGAGTTAAGTTGAGACTAAGTATGCCAAGAGAGAACATTTTCAACTTCTAAGTATGCCATCAGTATCATAGTGCCATTTGCCTTTAGCCTTCTTTGACTATTATTTAGTTCAATGCAACAAATATGGCCTCCATATTGGTGGCTTTACCTTCATCTTCAACATCTAACCACCACATTTCTCTATGGTAATATCTGACACAGGATTTTAAATACCTATGGGATGGCAGGGTATCCCACCATATAAAATGTTGGGATGTGATGCAACAAGTATGGAAATGCACTGGGGCAGAACTAGAAATCCACCATCTTAGAGTGGGTACGTGGGGTATATCATTCCTCAGGAAAACCAAGACAATCCTATCCCTTGATATTTAATCCTTGATCTGGTCATTATGGAGGTTTGCCATCAGTGTTATGTGATTACTCCAAGTTTTAGGAATTCCACTGAAGTGTCAGCGTTTTTAGATGCTTGAAGATGACATGATGCAGTGGTGCCCTCGATTGCACTTCAAAAACCTGCTTGCAATTGCCATGTGTTGGCACTAGATCCGGTTTTTTGGAGTATCCTATTAAAGAACACTTGAGTAGTTGAAATGCCTAAGATCTATGGACTTGTATGCAAGGAAAACTTTGTTTATATGTTAATGGTTTGATGCTATTTAGGTAGGCAAAATATGGGAATGCATTCCATTTATTTTAACAAACATGAAGATGGTTTGATCTATAACTCTTAATTATAATGTTAATGCTTTGACATGAAATTTTAGGAGACTAGTGTAGATTGTGTTTGTCTCAAACTTGTTACAGCAATGACATTTAACGTGATTTGAGATGCGTAAATTAGAGCCACTTGGTAATATTTCTTAGGACCCACTTTTGTCCTCTAGTATTCAGGTTACTATAGTAGGGAGCTTAACTGCATTTGCCCGTGTGCTTACTAACTCAAACAAATAGAAGTGAGCCAACATTGAAAATTCTAAAAAGTGGTAAAGTGAGGTATCGGAAGAGTCCATAAGAGAGCATGTCAAAAGCTTGACGAATATGCTGATGCTGATACTTAGCATTAGTTAGATAAACATAGTTATTGGATGTCCAAATTGCCAGGGGCTAGTGCTGTAACATTCTGGAGCTTTATTGTTCCTAGAGCTCGAGGATGGCTGCAAGAAGAGCTGTATGGTGACTTGCAATGGGATGTTGCCATTCTGTTCTATAATAGGTAAGGTGTTATTCAGTTAGACAGGAGTCATGTCTTCCATGGATGAAATTAACATATTTCATTGATTTCCCTTGCATTAGGAAGATCAATACTACTGTAGCTCAAGTTCACTTGAAGACTGACACCAAGGACAACGTCTAGTGGTATTTGTTGGCAAAGATTGTCCATATTAAAGTATTGATGCATTCAATTCTAAAATAGCCATCAAGTTTTTGTTTGGTGCATGTGTCCTAGTGGCTTGTGATAACTTCCATTCAATTAGGAGATTGATGACTCTTATGACATGAAGACCATATATACTAATAAGGCTGTAATATGATAAGAGGTTGTGATTTGCAAGATGAGAAAAGTCCTCTTCAATTTATTGTTGTGGTTTGTTCCTTGATGCTGGACAGGCTTTTATTGGCCTGATGCAAAAATCTATCTTCTTATTTGTACTTTCATATAAAATTTTAATTAAAAAATTAGCTAGGCGTCACTAAATTTTATCTGAAATTAGCGACACCTAATAGACGTCACTAACAATTATCGTTATTTAGCAATGCCATACCAGCATCGCTAAATCGTCGTTAATTAGCGAAGAAACAGCTTGGTATCGCTAATTTTTGCAGCGACGATCATTTTAGCGATGAAATTTTTGGCTTGCTAATTGAATTAATAAATAATTTTTAGGGTTTAGCGATGCCAACATATCGTCGCTAATTTAAAAAATTCTAGTAGTGAATTTTTATCATTAGTTGGATTGAGGACAACATTTATAAGAAATGATTATTCTTGTACAAAATAAAATAATAATCAAGTTCAATCATTAGAGCATGCTCATCAAAATATTATATCAATTTTTAAATATTTAATACATCAATTAAGAAAACCCTTCTTCTTTTATGGTCATTTGAAATATTCATCCTTCCTAATCTTTAGTGACTGTGGCCACAATTAACCTTATAATAAGGGCTAAAAGAAATTAGCTTCTAAACATAACGTATACTAATGAACACTCATAGACTAGTGATCTACTTGGGTCATGTACGTAGGTCCAAAAGAAAACTAATTTTGATTCACACAAAAACATGTCAACAATTCACATTGTGCTGGCAACTAATCCCAACCAGCTAAACTTAGTAGAAAACATCGTTTTTTCAACGCATGTGACCCATGACCAATCTTGATAGTAAGGTCCAAATCATAGTTAGATTAGAAAGAATAAATATAACATCCATTCCAAACTAAATAAAAAATCTATAAATTAATGCACAAGGTTTGAAATCTCACTTTGCAATAATTAATCATATCCACTTAAATTGATAGAGTTTTTGATGTATCATAATTTGGCATCATGTTCGAGAAAAATATTTCAAGCATGATCCATAATTTTAGATTAGATTTTATTTATATGCAAGCATTCATAACATCATATATATGTATAGGTATGCATAAATAATCTTCACAATTTAATTTTTAAATCTTTATGTTATTTTTCTCAACGCTATAGTAACTTATCAATGGGCATGATAGAACACTGGAATGGAAATACTTATCAATTTAAGTCAACAAAACTTTGCAATCTATCTAGTAAAATTACTCATCACTTCAACATGCAACTTGACTCCTATTTTTGATGCTGTTGCCGTGGAAATCCGTTCTCCGACTCGGGTGCACCCTGGCTCCGGGTTCGGACGTCGGTCTCTCGCCGGGGTGTAACCTGCAAGACAGTCCTCACGCAAAGGGGGTTTCGAGGGTGGCCCTCTGCGGAAGACCCTCCGACGCTCAAGTCAGTGGAAGTTCACAGCAAGCATAAATAGGAGAAGGCTCTCGCAGAAGAGTTCCTCTATATGGGTGTTCTTCCGAGAGCTGGAGCTCTGCTCGAGCTTTGATGGAGTTTTTCAGTATGAGAGTCAGTGAATGCGTACCTGAGAGATTTCGGGACTGTGGTATTTATAGGCGATCACCTGATTCCTTGGGCGCGTCATAGAGGGTCTGAAAACTATTAGGATTCAAAACGGATTCGAATCAAGTTTGTTACGAGGTCAGTAGGATCCGTATCTTGTTAGTTAGAGGATCGACGGCTAGGAGAGCTGGTTGATGCCTTGAGATTCAGTGATTATGTAGGCCCTAGGCCACTTTCATGGCCCTTAGGCCACTTCTGGTATCATGGGCATGATTTTTCATTTGGAATCTTGCTCAGCTATCATGAATTCGAACTCTCCTGTGCTTGATCTCGCAGAGGTGCTCGAGTGCCTCAGTTCGGCCGAGGCGTAGGATAGCTCGGCTTGCCGAGGGATGGAAATGGCTCGGTCTGGCCGATACATGAGGATGGTTCGGTTTGATGAAGTATAGGATGGCTTGGTCTGCCGAGGTGTAGGAATGGCTCGGTCTGCCAAGGTATAGGATGGCTTGGTTCGCCAGGGCGACTCAACCCTGCTGAAGGCGATTCGGCTTTGTTATCTTATTGATATGATAGCTGATGGGATGTTGAGATTGTTCTCGACCCAATTACCGGTGCACATCAACATTAATGCAATGATAATTTTACCCCTCATTAGATGCTTTACTATAATTGAAGGTCTTGGTCATGGATGTGAAAGACCTTTGTGTCAGGCCGAGCCAATGTAGAAGATAAACTAATTCGAACCGAAAGGATCCCTACCGAAAGTAGTAGTAGTTTGGTTGGGAGCATGTCAACTAAAAAGGCTTGATGACTAACCCTAAAACCTAAAAATGTATTTCCAATAAATCATGGTCATATTTCAAGCTACCTTCTGTGGCTTTAGTTTTAAATTATGTAACTCTCTCTTAAGCAATAAAAAATAAGAAGGAAAGTCTTAACTTTCCTCTATATTCGAATCTTTACCTCTACATTGGCTAGATGAACCTGATTTTTCCAAACCATCCCGAAGACCTGATAGTATTGTCTTAACAGAAGACTGGCAATATCTGACCTGATCAATTGGCTAGCAACCATGCAACCATTCAACTAAGCATAACTCATATCAACCCTAATTCTAACCAATACTCCTCAATTTAATCTTCAAAGAACAAATTGGTCGGAGGCCAAAAGGCAACCTCTATAAGCCAAGGTAGACTAAAGAAATCCAAACTAAGCTTATCAGGCCCCCCCACATGGCATAAGTCCCAAGAACCAACTCAAGTAATATCAAGTGACTCTAGTCACGTGAAAAGATGACCCTGGTCAACAATGACGTAGATCCCAAGCATCTAACTTAAGCGACCTCAATTCACCCCAGTCACGTAAAAAGGTTGACTTTTGGTCAACAATAACCTAAGTTTCAAAACCTGTTGGTCCAGATGACAACCCAAGAGGGGAGGGGGTGAATTGGGTTCTTTAAAAAATTAGCCTTTTAAAATAGTTTGCTTAAGAAGAATGAAGGCAAATGCAATGTAAATACAAAGTGCAGTGAATAAAACAGAGATAGAGATAGAGTCAATGGAAGCACGGCAAACACAAAGATTTTATAGTGGTTCGGTGTATCCAACACCTACATCCACTCCCAAGATTCACTTGGGTCCACACTATAATCTTCCTTGATTACAGCTGAGTTGTTTTACAAGCTCACAACTCAAACTTGTTGTTTTACCCGGGATCACAACGAACCCAGCTGGTTTTCCGGGCTCACCAGCACAAAAACCCTAACACAAGCTATACCAAGCTTGTACCGAGGTAAGACTACCTCCACTAGTTCAATCCCCCAGATTGAACTAGATACAAATAATAGAAATAGTGTTTTTCAAGTACACAGCTCCTCAATGAGCAGATAATCAAATAAAAGAATAAAGTTTAGAAAAGCCTGATTTGTAGTTGGTTGTCTTTTGAGCTTTTCTTCTTTTCTTCTTCTCCTTGCTGGATTGAATCAAGCCTCAGCTCCGATTCTTCACAGTTGAAGCAGTTGAGAAGGTTTTGAGCTTTTTCTCCCTTTCTTTGAAAGTTGAAAATCTTTTGATTTGCTCTTGAATAGCTCTTGAATAGCTCTTGAATTTTCTTCTGAAGCTTTCTTGGATTGATGAACTTGAGCTCAGACGAAGCTTCCTTTGATTTCACACTTTTTCTTTCACTCTATTTTGAATCTCGAATTTTTTCAAATGATGCTTTTTTTTTCAATTTTTCCCCTTTTTTCTCTTGATGTGAATATCTCTCTATTTGTATGTGTTTGATTTGAAAACGGCTTCTCTATTTATAGATTCTGCAAAAATATAGCCGTTAGAAACAAAGAAATATAGCGTTAAATAAAAATCTTACCGTTGGCGCTGAGTTGGCATTCAGAAAAATCTCACCCAGATTTGTTGGAGTCGACTCCTGCTTTCCGCGAGTCGGCTCGAGGACGCGATACCAAAAATAGAAAAACTAGAAAGTCAAAGGGTCGACTCATTGAAAATAAGGTGTCGACTCCTGACAGTCGGGGGTCGACTCATGAAAAGTTGGGGTCGACTTGCGAAGTGCTCAGAAAAATACTCCTCTGGTGTCTGAGCGGAATCGACTCACACAGTCATGGAGTCGGCTCGACAGAATCGGGGGTCGACTCTTGAAATCACAGGGGTCGACTCGTGAAAATCAGAAATCTCTGTATACTGAGTGGAGTCGACTCTGAAACTCTAGAGTCGGCTCCAGAACGTATCAAAAATCAGAGAATTTTCTGATTGACTTGAAATTCATTCTAGATTCATTTTAAATCAATTTTTTTTACTTGAATATAATAAAATTGTCATTAGGAATCAATTCAAGAAATGTTCCAAAAACTATTGATTGACATATGAAGTATAAAAATTTCTTTTTGAAAGCTTAAACATGGAGCTTGAAGTTACTTTCAAATTGATTAAAGTCATACTTAACATACTCATTGATTGTTCAAAATAAATTCATTTCTTATGTAAATAAACTCATTGCAACTCATGGCTTTTGGTAATCATCAAAATCAATAAGATTGGGGCAACCATTTCTCAACAATCTCCCCAACAAAATCGACCTGAAGGGCTTGGACTACAAACTTCTAAGATTTGAAGTTGGACCCTTAGAATACTGACCTACTACGCAATCCACTAGACCGAATAATAAAGTTCATCATTAGCGAACCAAAATGCGAATGTATTTTGTTGAGCTAATTCACTTGGTGAAATTTCAAAGAGTTGGTGTTCAGCACAACCTACTGATCTGTATCGTCTGAGCTGCTCTAAGGTCCCATAAGAAAAGAACATTTTAGTTAACCTACTAGACTTAGTAAAGATTCTTGCTGGATCGAAGATCGGAGAAAGCCATACTTTAGAGATAATTGACCTGCAAGTATAAAGCAAACTGATGTGGCTGGTAAATTCTACGTGTAAATTAATGGCCAAAATTATCAAATGACGGGAGTCGTTAGGATGTTGATGGCTCCGACTTCAAGACGGCCCCTGCCTACAAGCGGCCCCAAGTCGGCCTCGATTTACAGGCGATTCCTAGGTGGCCCCGGCTCCTAGGCAGCCCTTACCTACAAGCGGCCCTGATCTACAGGCGGTTCCTAGGTAGCCCTGGCTTATAGGCGGCCCCTGCCTACAAGTAGTTCCAGATCGACCCCGATTTACAAGCAATTTCTAGATGGCCCCTGCCTACAAGCGGCCCCGAGTTGGCTCCGATTTACAGGCGGTTCCTAGGTGGCCTCGGCTTTTAGGCGGCCCCAGCCTACAAGCGGCCCCAAGTCATCCCCGATCTACAGGTGGCTCCTAGGTGGTCCCTGCCTACAAGCGGTCTCAAGTTAGCTTCGATCTACAGGTGGTTCCTAGGCGGCTCCGGCTCCTAGGTGGCCTCGGTCCTTATCTTGTCTTATCTTCGAGGCTCACCTCAGCTTCCCGAGCAAGCCTTTCCTTTTGACAAAGCCGGACCCACTAACCACCCTTGATTCATATCAATCTAATAATACAAATTTCGTCAATTCCAGCACAACTCCAAAGGTCATTACCCATCAGGCAATATTAATGACCCTGATTAGATAAGGCCCCAAAGGTCATCACCCATCAGGCAACATTAATGACTCTGATCATATGAGGGCTCAAAGCTCATAATCCATCATGAAGCTACAATTCTTCAAACCAATAAGGCCCAAAAAGTCATCAGGAAGATTTAATGACTCTAGCCAATAAGCCTCAAAAGGTGATCATCTGCCATGAAGTACCAATCATTCAGATCATAGGGGATGAATTCGATCCCATCGGTTCTGACATTCTATATGTAAAAGTCATGACTCATCATGAGATTTCAATCTTATCAAGCAAGCCATACAGGCTCGAAGGATCAACAAAACGATAAGAGGGACCCTTGACCAAGGTATGAACACTCAAGTAAATATTTAGAGAACTCTCTCATTCGAGTTTCCTTAAGCTCACGGCTGTGATACTGGTCACTAACTTGAGCGTCGGAGGGTCCCTACCAGAATATCCGATCCCCGAAACTTTTTGTAGATCTTGATGCCGAGGTGAAGCTTCTCCAGCAAACTCATGACACATCCATTAATGCTCAAGGATGCCAGTTCAAGGTGATTGAGCGTCATCACAATCTATTGAGCTAGCAATGTTTGTCAAAAAGAAAAAAAAAAAAGGCACACAAGCATATAAGAAAAAGTTATTTCATTGATTAAGTAAGTTTGTTATATGCATTCTATCATCAACGGAAGGATATAAAATATGCCAAAGCCGAATATCAACCTGAGGCTGAACTACAAGGCTTAATAGCCAAAAAGTCCAATTGCAGCAACTTCGAAAAGTGAATCGCTAAAACCAAAGCTCAAAAAAGTGAAGCTGAAATTAAAGCAGAATCAGGATGATGACCTCTAACCTCAAAAGTTTATTCAAAAATACTTGGATGGCAGTCCAAAACAGTAAGAAAACTCTTTAGAGTGGCAGACCGTCACTCGAATCTCCAACCCTTTTAGGTGTCTTTAAAGGTCATTCCACTCCTCACCATTCCAAGCTAGATATCTACGATCTTTTTGGCACCAGTCCCTTCCTAAAGCAAGCTAGGATCACGGTGAGACTTTGGTGAAGCCTTGAGTTGAGTGGTGGAAGCCTCTCCTCTTGGAATAATCAAAGTGGCTGAGGAGTCTACCTCCATCTTCTTGCACTTGAGTGCCTACTACAAGCATTTGCACTGCAGCCAATAAAAGCAAATTCTTGTATTCACTATGGCTTCAAAATCAGCTATGGACAATTTACAAGTCCGCATTTTAGCAAGCTTTATCCAAATACATTGGAGGCATTAATGTGTGCACAAGATTGATTGTGGACTTAAATAAAAGTTATTTATAATTATATAACTATTTAGTAAATTAATTCCTTTATTTTTTAATATAGCATACACAATTAATTAGTTTTAATTATTTTTCTTTTACAATTAGATTCTTGTTCAGCTGCCTATTTCGGATGTTGCGCTTTTTTTAAAGATTTAAGTGTAGATGAGGTAAGTGAAGATTCATAATTTTGCATATTATCTTGAATCTTTTTTAAGTCATCTTAAGCCATACTATAGATATATAACTTATGCTTGGATTATTTAGGTAGTGTTTGAAATAGGGGATAAGAGGGGATATCCTCTTATTTCCAAAAGCCATAACTATAAGGGATAGCTGGGAATAAAGTTAACCAAAGAGATAATCCATGTTTAACCATGGTTAACCATAGGATATCCCCTCAATTTATTCCCTAGAAAATACAGGAATAGCTGGTTATCCCTTCAAATAAGAGTAAAAAAAAGTTATCATATGGATTTACCTTTTGCATTTGATATGATCAATGGGATAGCCAAGGGATATCCCTAGGGATAGCCAAGGGATATTCCTAGGGATAGCCAGGGGACAAACTTTATCCCATACACTTATCCATGGATAATATTTTTTCTATCAAACACTACCTTAGTGTTGTAGGAATCATGTCATGATGATACTTCTTGAGTGCATTGTGTCTTTTTTTAGAAATGGAAGGTTTCATTTTGAATATTTGTTTGATATGATGGAATTTTTTTAAACCATCAATTAATTGGGTACTTTAGGTGATGGACCTTATATTTGTTGAGACTTATTAGATGTTTTTATTTCTTATAAACTAATTCATGGTTATGGACTTGCGTTATTTTTTATTTGAAGTTATTATATTCCTATTTAGTAGGTTAAGCACTTTGGTCATAGACATATTGTATTTATTGAGACTTATGGTTGTGTTTGTTTCTTACAAAGTAACTCATAATCATATTTTGGTATATATGGGATTCTTGCGAGAATAGGAATCTCCATGAAAATGAGGATGGAACCTTATCATAAATAAGATTGATAGAGATGGAATTCCTAAAAAAAACATATGGCACCACAAGAAAATTAACTTTTACCTACGATTTTTGTACCTACGAATTTAAAATCGTAGGCAAAAGATATCTTTCCCTATGATTTTTAAAAATGTAGGTAAAGATTGGATAGCAAAAAGGTTAGTGCCTTTCCCTACGATTTTTAAAAAATCGTAGGAAAAGACTTTTTCTTGATCATCAAATTTTTGGAGGCAAAATGACCCGTCAATATTTTTCTGAAAAACCCTTTCCCTACGCTTTTCATAAAAGTCGTAGGGAAAAGCTCTAGAGCCTTTTCTATAATAATTTTTTTTTCATTCTAAACTTTTCCCTACGATTTTCATAAAAATCATAGGGACACCCTTTCCCTACGATTTTCATGAAAATCGTAGGAAAATGCTATAGACCTTTCCAAAATTGCTATCCTTTCCCTACGATTTTCACAAAAATCAAAATCGTAGGGAAAACCCTTTCCCTGCAAATTTCGTAAAAATTGCAGGGAAAGACTCTAAAGCCTTTCATGTAAATTTTTTTTATTCTAAACTTTGAAAATCGTAGGGAAAGGCTCTAGACCTTTCCCTACTATTGTTTTAAAATCGTAGGGAAAGGATATAGACCTTTCCCTATGGTCTTTAAGGGAAACCCTTTTCCTACGATTTTTTGAAAATCATAGGGAAAGGCTCTAGACCTTTCCAAAAACAATTTATTCTAAACCTTTCCCTATAATTTTCACAAAAATTGTAGGTAAAGGATCTAGACATTTCCCTATGATTTTTTAAAAATCGTAGGGAAAGACTTTTTCTTTTTCAACAAAATTTTTGGTGGCAAAATTATTCCAAAAAAAATTTCATTGTAAACCTTTCCGAAAATCATAGGGAAAGGTCCTATGATTTTCGTGAAAATCGTAGGGAAAAGGTTCCATGTGGAGCTTTCCCTATGAGAAATTAAAAATCGTAGGCAAAGATTTCCTTTACCTACGACATTCATAAAAATCGTAGGTAAAGGTCCAAAGGAAAAGCTCCCTAAACCTTACCCCTCGGGAAAAGTCTTTGTACACCGGATTCCAATGCACAGAGCGCACACAGGGCGCGCGTATAGGCCGCGCGCTTGTGCGAGCATGCGTGCGGAGTGCGCTACGACCCGATGGGTCGTGGTACGCATGCTCGCATGGGTGTACAGCCAATGCGTGCGCCCTATGCACGCTGTCCATCGAAATTTGTGCAAGCATGCATGCGGGGGGCGCTGCATCCCAATCAGCCATGGCACGCTCGCTCGCATGGGCACATGGCCATTGGCAGCGCCTGGTGCGCGCTTTGTGCATCAGAGTCCGCTGCACAAAGACTTTTCCTATCCCTTGATGGTCCTTTTCGATTCTTCACAGCTTTCCTCATTCCACCTCCCTTCGTCTGTGAGCTCCCAATCCGGAGCTTACCTGATTATTCCCCATTGAAGGACTTAGGCTAGGGTTTCGCCAAAGCCACAATGCCCAAAAGCCCTCAATTGGTCTCCCAAAATCCTTTCTTTCTTCCCCCTCCTTCCTCCACTCTTCCTTTCGCTGCCATCGTCAAAAACACTAACCCCAATCCACCTCCGAATACTACTCCTAACCCCAACTTCAATTCGAACCCCACCATCATGACACCACCGCCTCAGTCGATTCCAGCCTTCGCCCCTTCATTTCGGCCCTTGGGCGCCCCTCCCATCCCCCAGTACTCCATTCTAAATCCCAGCTTCCAAGGCCCAATGGTGTAAAACCCCAGCATCCAGCCTCGTGGGATCTCAAATCTGATTTTGATAATGCTGCTATTGAAATTGATCTTGATGGGTCCAGTTGGAACATATTCTATATGTAATTATTTTTTTTCCTTACAGTAATGTTACCCATAATTATCTGAGTGACTGACAAAATGAAAATATCTGATTTCTATTTCTTTTAAAAATAAAAATATAATTTTTATTTTTATTTTAAAAATTAGAATAAAAGAAATATTGTTGATCATCATCATTATTTTTATTTTTTACAATTTTTGTTATATATTTGATAACTATTATTATTTTTATTTTTATTTCTTTTATACAATAAGAAATGCTTTTAAGAAATTTTTTTTATAAAATTATTTTTATTTTGGAGGTAAAATCACCTGCAAATATTTTTTATAAAGAAAAGGCTCTGGATCTTTCCCTAAAATAGATTGAAAATTATAGGAAAAGGCTAAATTTTTTTTTTTTTTGGAGGCAAAAGCATCCTCCAATTTTTTTTTTTTTCATAATCACCCTTATCCTACTATTTTTGCGATATTCTCAGGGAAAGGAGAGCTATTTTTTTGGCAAAATAAACGCATAGGCCCTTTGCGGCAGATTAGTGCGAAAAAAAAAAAAAAAACTTTAAGCTTTAACAACACCAGACTTCTGCCTGTGCCCTAACTTCCTCTTTTCCACCCAGCCCCTCCACTCCTCCACCGACCTCGCTGCCCTCCCACCGGATGCCAACAACGATGGCAGGTTTATCGTAAGTTGGTTTAGGTTTATTTATTCATTTAATTTTTTGGAATGCTGGAGTTTCTTGATGAGATAGTGTTTTAGTCGGCAATAGCGCCCTAATAAGCTACTTTTTGTCGATAAGACGAATGTTGTGGGGATATCACAGATTTACTGCACTGGATCTCTATTTCAGTGTCGTCAAGAGGTGGGAGAAATGCTCTTAAATCTTGCTCGAGCATGGGAACAGGCTGATACATCTACTTCAAACAACATTGCAAGCCGGCTCCCATCTTTAGAGAGTTCTGTGACCAACAATGTGAAACCAGGCGAGGATGAAATAGCTAATAAGTCTTGGTCAATAATTGCCATATGACATAGCTAAATTTTGTTTAAGTTTGGCATTGATTTTTGATATGGTTCTATCCATTTGATAATAATGGTTGGCTTTGCAGCACTGTGACAGAGGGGAAAAGATTACTTGTGGAGTGCTTTCATTATAAACTAGACAGGGTTAATCCTTTTCTTTTTCTTTCTTTTTTATCTGTCTTTAGGTCAATTTCATGTGTGATGTAGCTTATTCAAGTTAGATGCTAATTCTCGATTATTGTTATCTGTTGGGCAGGGGCATTCAATGCCATGCCTTGGACTTGGGTCACCTTTTCTTCACCATGACCAGAAAAGCTCCATCAGTTTGAGAAGTTTCTAACAAAACTGATTTTATTGTCTCTTCAAACAAAACATCATCTTTTTCTTCAATGATTTAAAATTGATGTTTCGTTTTGACTATCTTTAATTCCAATTTTGTTTTGCATTCCAACCTTGTACTTACTTTGGGTTGTGCTGAATTTATAAAGGATGCTTGCATGATAAAGTTGTATACCTTAACTTGGTTTTATCACAAATTTTTAGTTGTCTGATGTTCTTTTGCAATTCAAGGCATAATTGTCAACATAGAATCTGTTCTCCTTTTTACTCTTGGGGTTGCCCTCATTGCCCTTGTCGGATTGAGGGCGTATGGTCTAATACAGCTGTTGCTGCCAAATCACTTGCGATGAGCGTCGGATGAGCTGAGATCTTCGTAGGCCTTCGAGAATGCAGAAAGGTCACCGTCTTCCTTCGAGAGCCTGCAAAAAGTCCCAGACCGGTGGTTCCAGTGGGGACCCTCCGATGCCCAAGTCAGTGGATTGTAGAACAGGAATGTTGTATATGAGTAGAGCTTGAAAGAGAAGAGAGAAAGAGCTCCCCCCCAGCGTTGAGCTGGGTCCTCCTCTTATACCTATATGGGGGGTCACGTTTACCTCCTTCCGTTAGAACCGTCAAATCTACTTTTCTAGGATGAGCTCCACCGAACAACAAGTGGGTGAGCCGTTGCTGAATGGGCACCATGTGTGCCGGTAACTACGGGGCATGCTAGTACCTGCCCGCATGCTAGTACCTGCACGTGATTTCAGTGAGCGAGATACACGGTAACGGATGTCTCAAATTTCGGGGTCCATTACCTAAAGTGGATTTTAATGTACTTAGGAAAATAAGGCACCAATTTAGATCTGGAACCGAAGCTAGAGGCCGGAGCCGTATGCCGGAGCCGTATGCCGGAAGCCGAAGCTAAAGGCCAGAGCTAGAGGCCGAAGCCAACGTTGGGGACCGGAGCCAAGGCCGAAGCTGGAGGCCGGAGTTGACGCTGGAGGCCGGAGTCGTATGCCGGAGCCGACACTGAAGGCCGGAGCCAAGGGCTGAAGCCGAAGGCTTGAGCCAGAGGCCGAAGCTGACGCTGGAGGCCGGAGCCAAGGGCCGGAGCCAAAGGCCGGAGCCGGAGGCCGAAGCCGACGCTGGAGCCAAGGCTAGAACCAGAGGCCAGAGCCAAGGGCGGGGACAGAAATTCCAACATCCCAAAAACAAGCTATCACATCATTAATTCTGGAAATCGTGCAGGGTGTTATGACGCCGTCCAGAGGAGATGATCAGCCATATCAGATGCCCCCCACTCCTGAGATGGGTGGGCGTACAGTTTCCACCGAAAGGGCTGTTAATATCCACTAGGCAGCTGATCTCTGTGCCATTATTTCATCTGTTCAGGCTATTGGGATTGGGAAGATTTTTCTCGGGCGAGGAGTTGTAAAAAGGTGAGCATCATCATTGCGGTAAGGTCACCGCCACCTTTTTATTGGTGGTGTTTTTTGCGTTTCTCATACTGATGGGCTGCCGAAGCGGTTTCCAGTGGAAAGCAGACACATGGCCAGATCGGACAACCGTGGGATGATTTGAAATGGGGTTATAAAAGGAAAAGATTGTCCTTATCTTCCAATCCCCACCTCTTCTTACGTTATAACCTCCTACCTTGAATCTGCAAGCGTCCGTTTACCTTCTGTTTCTGTTCCCTTCCTCATGCTCCTTCAATCTCGGTTCGAGTTTTCCAGGTTAGTTCCCATGGCTTCTTCGCCATCTTGTTCTATTTTCAATTCTGGAGGTCGTTCCCCCATTCCTTCTCAACCTTCTGCTTCCTTACCGACTTATTGGACCACCCCATCTTCTGACCATACTTCGTCGGAACAGCAGCGGTCGGTCGGACGCCCCGCAACCAGGAGTTGTTCGGCCGTCGGACGGACCTCCCCCCAGCACCGTCCGATAGCCACTGGTCCCTCCAGCGTTGTCAAGGAGTCCCCCGAGTGGACTGCCTCCACTATGTCTGCTCAAGACATAGTGAACCTAGGAGCCAAATATAATTTTTCTCCAAACATGCGTCTGTCCTACCCTACTCCTAGTGATAGGGTAACTTCTTCCCATCCTGGAAGGGTTGCTTTGTACGGAGCCTTCTTTAAGGAAGGACTTTGATTACCCATTCACCCTTTCATCCTCAACCTTCTAGATAGATATTCTTTAACACCCTCCCAATTAGTCCCTAACTCCATCCGAACCATCGTTGGCTTTCTGATTCTCTGTCACCTGCAGGGTATAGAGGCTAGCATCTCCTTATTTCGCAGTTTCTATACCCTCCGCAAGCAAGCGGGTTGGTGGTCCTTTACCCGTAGACCCACTAGGATCCTCAAATTGTATCTTTCCACCTCTATCAAAGGGTGGAAAGATAAGTTCTTTTTTGCCAATGTCGAGAGGGGTGAGTGGAAGCTGGGGAACCCCAAATACTGACGCCAATAGGGACTCCTCCATCCTCCCGAGGGATCGAATGGCATTTGGACAGCTTCTGACTGTCGATATCCCTCGGTGCAATCAGCTTCTGACCGATGAAAACCTCAGTCTTGCCGGCCTTATTCCAGCTAGCTGTGAGCACTTGATTACTCACCTCTTTCCCCTCCTCTTCTTCTCTTCCTTTTTTTTAAACTCCTTTCCTATTTTTTGATATAGGAATGACGCCATCACTTCGTGAGATCTGGTAAGCTGTTACCAAGAAGAGGAAGGCAAAGGGGAATGGACCCCTGCCAAGAGGAGGGCCATCGCCAAGATTTCCAGGAGGGCCGATGCTGGAAGGGCCGACGCTGGAAGGGCCGAGGCCGTGGAGCCCTTGCGCAGGCACGAGGCGGTAGGAGCCCAAGCCGATGAGCCCACAAGGAACGACGCGGTAAGGGCCGAGGCTAGCGAGGAAGTTGGGCAGAGCAAGGTGGGAGGAAATAATTTGCCTTCACCGGTACCGGCTCCCCCTTCTGTTATTCTGCTCGATCCCTCTTGGAGCGAGTTGTGAAAGCACCGTCACTCCCGCCCGATGCCATCGAAACGGAGCCGGCCCACTCAACTACAAAGCTGACTCCAGCAGCTATCATACCTCCCAAAGGGGCAACAACCGAGGTGCCTCCACCAGCAAAGGTGCCGAAGGTAGCAGAGTCGGAGGCGGAGTCCTCCCACGCGGCCTCCACGCCAGCGAAAGGGAATGGCGTCGATCCTTCCTTCCAATCGATTTTGGCGAACTACAGTCGCTGGGCCGAGCGAGCATTGAACGAGGCATCCGTCTCCAAGTTGCAGGAGTTTCTCCGACATCAGGGGAGGGCTACCTTCTTTCAAGAGGCATCTGTGGCACACCTCTGGGTGAGCTTTGCTCTATTATCAACCTTTCATCATCATTTTTTTAGACTGTTTTCTTTGTCTAACCTAGACACTCTGCCCAGGCGCTGAATTCTATGATTGCCATGAGGGATATTTGGGCCCTGGGCGATGCTGCTCTCGATCAATCGCTGGAGGAGATGCAAGCACTCCAGGCTAGGGCAGAGAGGGCGGAGATGGCCCTGGAGGATACCCGAGCAGCATTAAAGGGCGAAGCCAAAGCCATCCGGCTAAGAGCCGAGAAAGCAGAAGAGGTACTAGAAATTGCTCGGCGTCAGGTGGCCAACGAGCTGGATAATGCTCAGGTGGCCGAAGAAAAACAAAGAATGGCAGAGGAGAAATTGGAGGTGGTGGAGTCGGAAATATACATGTTGAAGAACCGATTACACTCCGCCACCATTGAAATAGGTGTGGCTGAAGAGAGAGCTGATAACGCAGAAGAGATCGCCCGTCAGTCTGATGCCAAGATTACAGACCTTAAGGTGGCGGTGATCAAAGCTGAAAAGAAGGCCGCTGAGACCGATCAAAAGATTATGGATGCCGAGAAGAAGGTTGTGGAGGCCGAGTAGAAAGCCTTCGAGGCGGAGAAGAGAGCCATTGAGGCCGTAGAGAACTTCAGGAAGTTTAGCGCCTTTAGCAAGGAATTGGCCGAGTCGACGGCATTTGCATACGAGGGCGGCTTTCAGGACTGCAAGGAAAATATCCAAAAACTCTACGGCCTCGAGGGGATGACAACTTAGCTCCAAGTCCCCAAAGATGACAACTTAGCTCCAAGTGATCCTTAGTCTCTTCCACTTTCATTGTATTACTTCAAGTCCGATTTAAATCAGAGATTTTGTAAACTTTGGTTATTAATGAATCTTTTGATCTGTAACGCTTGTCTTGGATCATAATTGGGTCTTCTAGTGTGTGAGTTGATGAGAACCAAAAACCTATGGCCAAAAAATTACAACACGATTTCTTTTTCAGGGACATTAGAAAATCAATTAGAGAACTGATGCGGGATCAGTCTTAGTCGCAGACACGAAGGTCAAAACAATAGATAGTGTAGGACCCCGCTCGTGCCGACGCGAAGTCGTTGAATGCCTAACGCGATGTTGAATATGCCGATGCGAGTTAGGCCTTAGGTGCCGGCGCGGAACCGGGCTGAGTGCCGACGTGAGGCTGGGCTGAGTGCCGACGCAGGGCCGAGCTGAGTGCCGATGCGAAACCAGGCTTTAAGTGCCGACGTGGAGCCGAGCTTTAAGTGCCGACGCGGAGCCGGGCTTAATTGCCGACGCGGAGCTGGGCTTTAGTGCCGACGTGGAGCCGGGCTTGAGTGCCGACATGGAGTCGGGCTTCCGGTGCCGACGCTGAGCCGGGCTTGAGTGTCGATGCGGAGCCGGGCTTAAGTGCCGACACGGAGCCGGGCATGGATGCCGACGCAGAGCCGGGCTTAGGTGCCGACGCGGAGTCGGGCTTGAATGCCGATGCGGAGCTGAGCTTCTGATGCCGAGGGGAGACTCGGGCTTGTATGCCAGCGCGAAGTCGGGCTTGGATGCCGATGCGGAGCCGGGCTTCAGGTGCTGAGGGAAGACTCAGGTTTGTATGACGACTGTGATCTCAGATTGTTTAATTAAAGAAATTAGATATTGTATGCTGCTTAAGGGTAGATGACAGTGATTTCACATTGGCAAATTCATGATGCAGTTTGGTATACTTGATCCATATTAGTGCTACAAGTTCACAAAATCTCAGCCAGATGGTTGTAGTTGCTGGTTATAACTTAATCATTAGTGGCTAAAGCCTGTGCTTTATAAATTCCTTTTCTGTTCTTTCCAGCTATTTACTGTTTTGGTGGTTGGAATAAATTAGGTTCAGACACGTGCATGTCACATAATGTTTACTTGCGTTGGCACCTGATTCCCACTGGGGATTCTATGCTGAAAAAAAAAACGGTCCATTCTTTTGGACTGATGCATGGGCTGAGACATTATTGCACTGCAACCTTTGGTGCATTTGCCATATATTTGTCCAAATTAGTATCCTTCTATTGTTTCTGATATTTTTTGTGTCATTATTATTGCTATTTGCTGTTAAACTTATCTGCAATTCTGGGTGCTGCAGTAGGCTTATGAAACCATATTTTTAGTATAACTCAGACTTGTGTTATTAACTTGCACATAAGAACAAACAAAATCTGCTTGTAGGAAACAATTGTTGATGATAGGCCTGCTTACTGTTTGATTACTATTAGTACACATCTTTTCTGTTCTTCAAAAATTTAATAATGGATTTAGGTATCTACTTCTCGATTAGTGTTTTATGTTTAATTACTATCTTTTGCTCATTTGGTGTAGTTGTATATGATTAGATGATTCTTATGTGCGTATATTATTATTCTTAGAAAACCACGAGAGTGCCTAAGGTGGAAATAGGTACACGTGCAACTGATGCTGACATGGATGAGTGGTTGCAGGTTAGTTATTAGATGCCATGGTATCAAATGAATATTCTTTTTGGTAACGTGCTTAGCTTTTTGTTTTTATTCTGTTCTCACATGATTCAACACCTGCTACTTTTTTGACAAAGTATTGGTGTTCGTGGTACATGTTTGCTGTTTGCTCCACACTTTGGTTTTAAGCCTGATCAGTTGTTCCAATACATCTAGATGCAAATGAAACATTTTCTTTTTCGTGCATGTATGCTTGTTGTTCAGGAACTGCATATGCTCAGTCACTTTCAAACAAGTCAAAGAAGAATTAGATTTCCATGTGCTCCAGGGTTGTCTATCCTATAATCCAGCTTTCTAGAGCAGAGCAGGGAGATGAGGTAGATTCTGACAACATGATAGTTTTCAGTCTGTAGGTGAGAAACTTTGATGTAAGTTGTTGCTACCAAGTCACTTGTGATGAGCGACGGGTGTGCTGAAATCTTTGGGGGCCTTCGAGGAGGTGAAAAGGTTGCCTTCTTCCTCCAAGAACCTGCAAAAAGTCTCGGATCGATGGTTCCAGCGGGGACCCTCCGACGCTCAAGTTAGTGAGCTTGTAGAACAGGAATGTGTTGTGTGAGTATGTTTCAGAGAGAAGAAGAAGATCCCTTGCCCTGAGCTCGGGGTCTTCCTTTTATACCTGTCTGGGGGGTTCCTTTTACCTCGTTCCATTGGAACCGTCGAATCTTTCTGGTTAGGATGAGCTCTGTTAATGGCAGATGGGTGAGCTGTTGCTGAATGGGTGCCGTGTATGTTAGCAACTGCGGGGTGTGTTGTTAATTGCCTGTGATCTCAGCGAAAAGGACGAGCGAGACATGCGGTGGTGGATGTCTCAAATCCTAGGGTCCGATATCCAAGGTTAGCTTTACTATGCTAGGAAAACATGCAACATAAGGTACCTAAGTTAAGGCCGAAGTCAGAAATCAAGGCCGAAGCTGGAGCTGGAGGCCGGAGCCAGAGCAAGAGGCCAAGGCGAGGGCGAGGCCGAAGCTGGAGGCCGGAGCCTGAGGTAGAGGCCGAAGCCAGAGCTGGAGGCCGGAGCCAGAGGCCGGAGCTAGAGTCGGAGGCCAGAGCCGAAGCCAGAGGCCGAAGCCGGAGCCGGAGCTGGAGGCAGAGGCCGAAGCCGGAGCTAGAGGCCGGAGCCAGAGCCGGAGCTGGAGGCCGCAGTCGGAGCCGGAGGCTGGAGCCAGAGGCCGTAGCCGGAACTGACGTGCTATCACTTGTAGGGCTTTTATGAAGATGCTTCTTCTTAGTGGTATGTCAGAGCTACAGGCGTTGTCCCGTCAGAGATGGGTTACTGAAGTTGATTGATGAATACTGCTAAACTTGAACAGTCATGACAGTCTGCTGCAGGGCATAAGCAATCATCATGGGCACAGTGAGGTGTGCAACAGCACAGTTGGTTTCTCCCAACATCTAGGCCCGAGCCCTCATTCATAGCCAGGATTCTAGCTTTAACCTTTGTGGGCCCCTCTTAAATCGAACAACTATTTGTTAATACCTTCGGACTCGTGGGCTACTTGAGAGCCTTTCTTGCCCAGTTCCCATTATCTGACACACGGGCTAATCAATGTCTCTTCCTTACCTCAACCCAATTTTCAAATTTAATACGAATACCAGCCAGGCTCTCAAAGGGGAGTGATAAAAAGGGTTGGGAGGTTCCATATAGCTAACACCTTCACTTAGGTGCCAGGTCCTCTCAACGAACATTTGTTGCATCCACGTATGTTTGGATCCACTTCATCTTCCTCCCCTGAGTCCCTCCGGGCAGCCTACCGAGGATCTCGAAGAGGCACTCATCAGGAAGAACATCGATGGAGCAGGGCTGCCGCTTTTGCTTCTCAGAGCCCTTCTCTCCTTTAATGATCAAAGGAGCCATGACTCGTGACCTCTTGGAAGGCGGGCAGAAGACGTCGACGTTAGGAGCGATAGATAAGAGAATGCTCGAATCCATGAGGTTGGAGATGATCCGTCCCCCGAACCCGCGATCCTTCTTTTTAAGCACCGCCCAGCGGGAGAGCTTGGGGCTTCCATCGGAGAAAACCGTTCCCCCTTTTTCTCTGACTGCCCTAGTCTGTTGAGAAAGCTAAACGGCTGGGAAAGGCCGTTGAGAACAAAACGCTGAACAGAACGTGAACAGAAATATCACGCTTGATTTGCTGATTTGAGAAGGTCGTTTCAAGAACTGCCACTCATGGGCTTGTTAACTGGCCCCATCAGATGCCCCCCACACATTTTGAGCTTGGGTAATGCAGGATATACATGCTCAAGAAGTGTAGAATTTTAGATAGTTTTGAGAGTAAGTTGCCTGCCACTCAAAGTATTGTATGCTAAGTTTTTTTTGGGGGGGGGGGATGCTCGTCAACTAACCGGTGAGGCAAAAATGAAACTGATGGAGCTGCACTAATGCTGCTGAGGTTTGAGAGGCAAAGCCGCTAAGGCTGCTATAATGCCATTAAGGCTGATAGAGCCGACGAGGCCGCTATAATGTCGTTAAGGCTGATGAGCCGATGAGGCTGCTATAATGCCATTAACGCTGATAGAGTCGACGAGGCTGCAATAAAATCATTGAGGTTGATAGAGCCGTCAGGGCAGAGCGATAGAGCCGCTAAGGCTGAGGCCGAGGGGATAGCCGAGTGCCGAGGCCATACGAGGCCGAGAGGGCAGAGCCACTAAGGTTGAGGCCGAGGCCGAGGTGGCCGAGCGGAGGCCGACTGGGGTCGAGGCCGACTGGGGCCGAGGCCGAAGTGGCCGAGCGGAGGTACCACAGCAAAGCGGGACAGAATGATGTCGGGGCGGGGCCGACTTCTTCCTCTCTTTGCGGTGCATTGTGTAGACATCTTCACGCTTCCCTTGACTGGCAACCAGCAGTCTTCTCCCGATGCGGATGCCCGTCAATGTAAGTTTGAGAGTCGGTTTCTCCTAACTGTGAGTTGACTTTGGGTCTTCTTTTGTCATGAGATTTGGAGGTGGGTGATGCGTGTCGTAGCGCAACGATTAAAACACCTTAATTTCACTATTAGAATAGCGAGAGTAAGGGATCGATTCCACAGGGACTTTAGCGATTATCTTGAAATAAATTTATAAATTTAACTAAATAGATAACTAAGTAGATAATTAGTAGTGCAAAATAATAAGATATGGCCTATCTTATAATAGCACGGCTCGTACCCGTAGATCACGGTCCGTCCCTTTTAAGAATAGATCAGTCTAAATTATTTTCACTTAAATAGAATTTAATAATAATTAAACATGAATAAAAACTTTATTTCATATAAATTAAAAAGTTATAACATTAAGAAGGCAACAGATTGCAATAAATTTTGAACCAAACCGGGCCCTCCGCTGCATACGCCTCCAAGCCACGGACTCTTCCTGGGAACAGAGCAATCCACAGATGCAGGACGCAGAACAAAGCCTCCAAATCCATGCCCTCTGGCCGATCCTCCAAGAAGCACCTCCACGGACGGCTGAGCAGAGTCAGCAGACGGGGGCTCCTAGGAACAGAACAGCCTCCACGGACTTCTCTCCAATCGCTTGGAACAAAGCTTCCTCACGGACTGGACAACACCTTCTCACGGCATGAGCGGATGCAGATCCTCAGACGGGCACCGTACGAGAGCTCTCCCCCTCCAACGAAGCCTCCTTGCTGCTATTTATAGAAAGAAATCCGGACGCGATGCAGACGCGGAGAAGCAACGGGATTCTGTTGCCAAAACAGAGACGACGCAGAGGCAACGAGCGGCGGGAGAAAAATCCCTGAGAAATCATGAATAAAATCCAAATTCCTTCAAGATGAATTTAATTCTTCCAATTTGATAACCTCCTATCCAATTTATTTCGTAATTGATGGAGAAAAAGATTAGATTTGATTAGGAGAAGAATCATGCGAAAAGAAACAGAATTCTGTTGAGAAGACGATGAAGTCGGCACTGGGTTTGCCGACTTTGCTTTAAATTTCATGCTAAATCCTTATAAAATTAATTCCGAGCACGTTTTAAGTCCGATTCGAGTGCCATTTGTGTCATTAAATTTCTAAAATCGAGCTCTTCAAATTGATAAGGTTTTACTTAAAATATTATATAAAATATTAAATAATAATAGGTACGTTGATTTATTAATTAATAGGTTTTGTGATAATTATTTGTGTTTATCACTCCCCCAACTTGAATCTTACTCCTCCTCGAGCAAATAAGAACATTTAGAAATATGTACCAAGCTAGTCCAAGAATTGATAGTTATCTTACAGTTCTTCTTAAAAATTTCTGGTTAGATCATAAGAGAGGTACTTTATTGGATTATTAAGCTTACACATTTAGTGATAAAGTGTAGTCCATAAGAATTTATAGAAGTCTTCCTTCACCAACTTTCCACTTCTCCAATTAAGTCTTCTAACTTAATTTGGGTTGGGTGTAATGTCTTTTGTAATTTGGTTCCCTTGTGTAAAGTCAGTGCAATGTCCTATCCCCTTGCTTTCTAATTAACCCATGTAGCGAGCTTTAGGCCAATGGCTCCCAAACCAATTGGTTTTAGGGCATTAGGTATAAAACACCCCTCGGACTTACTTACTCGAGTCAAAAATGCTTTAGGTAGGACTGACTCTACTTAGGTTCTTTTACATTCTCACCTTTTTACGCGAACAATATCATTTTTTTAGGTGACGAAGCCCGGTTACTTAATGAAAAATGTTTAAGAACCTAATTTATTAACTTTAAGAGAGATTTTTTTTTTCTTTTTTTTCTTTTTTAACATAACATTTTCACCCATACCCTTATTAAGTAGATTATACTATTAAGATCAGTGGTCAGAAGGGTCTGAAATTATTCTAAAAATTTTTCTGGGCTAAACGCTACCTTTTATTAGGATTTCTTAATAATTTATTCCTCAGTATTTCAAAAAATAATCTAACCATTAATTCATTAATAGACTGCTTGATTAACTTCAAATCGAGACAAAATTTGGTACACACATCTGATTATAGTTTTACTCGAGGATTTATTCTTTTTCCTCTCCCTCCAACTCAATTTCCATTGTCCCTAATGGAAGAAAAATTAATTTCAAGGAAAGATACTACCTGGTAGAGTATTTGAAGGTTAGACATTTCATTATTGTCATCTTCTTCAATCTGCTTCTGTTGCTCTTCTCTGGTCATACTAAAAGAGCATACTAAAAGAACAGAAAGTTAAAATAACTAATAAACTGGGTTGCCTCCCAAGAGCGTTAAGTTTAAAGTCTTCAACCAGACTGTGCTGCTCATTATGATAGTGTTGGGTTCACAAAATCAATTGATTCAACAACTTCTCCATCATTTATTTCTTCTATATATGGTTTCAAACGTTGGCCATTTACTTTGAATGTATTTCCTTGCTTGGGGTCTTTAAGCTCTACAGCTCCATGGGGAAATACTTGAGTTACTATAAAAGGTCCATTCCATCGTGAACAAAGTTTTCTAGAGAAAAGGTGTAATCTTGAATTGTAAAGCCATACTTTTTGATTTGGTTCAAAGATTTTTCTACTAATAAATTTGTCATGATATGCTTTGGTTCGTTCTTTATAAATTTTTGAGCTTTCATATGCATCATTTCGTAGCTCTTCTAACTCATTCAATTGAAGTTTCCTATTGACACCTGCATTTTTTATATCATAATTAAATTGCTTGATGGCCCAAAATGCACGGTGTTCCAATTCTACAGGTAAATGACAGGCATTTCCAAATACGAGCCTGTAAGGAGACATTCCTATGGGAGTTTTAAATGCAGTACGATAAGCCCATAATGCATCATCCAAACGTTCTGACCAATCTTTCCTATCATGTCTCACCATTTTTTCAAGGATATATTTAATTTCTCTATTTGATATTTCAACATGGCCACTAGTTTGGGGATGATCAGGTGTAGCTACCTTATGAGTAATTCCATATTTGTTCATTAATCCTTCGAAGTGTCTATTCGTGAAATGTGTACCCCCATCACTAATTATAGCCCTTGGGCATCCAAAACGACTAAGGATATTATGCTGAATAAATTTGATTACAACTTTATGGTCATTGGTTCGAGTTGCCCTGGCTTCATCCATTTTGACACATAATCAACTGTCACTAGAATGTATTCAAATCCAAAAGAGGAAGGAAATGAGCCCATAAAATCAATACCCCATACATCTAAAATTTCTACAACCAAGATAGGGTTTAGGGGCATCATGTCTTTTTGAGAAATATTTCCTGTTTGTTGACATTGGAGACAATTATGACCAAATTCATATGCATCTTTAAAAAGAGTTGGCCAATAAAACCCACTTTGTAGTACCTTTGCTGCAGTTTTCTTTCCACTAAAATGTCCCCCACAGGCAAGATAATGGCAGAAGTTAAGTATACTTTTGAATTCACTTTCGGGGACACATCACCTAATCACCTGATCTGAACATTACTTAAATAATTCAGGGTCTTTCCAAAAGTAATATTTGACTTGTGAGAAAAATCTATCTTTTTCTTGTTTTGTCCAGTGGGAAGATACTTTTCCTGTTGCCAAATAATTTACAATGTGGGCAAACCAGGGAAGACTACTATGGGAAATTGAGAACAATTGTTCATCAGGAAACTTATCTCTGATTATTTTTTATTGTATTCCACTAAGATCCTAAAGATATGATCTGCTACCATATTTTTAGAACCCTTCTTATCTAAGATTTCTAGATCAAATTCTTGTAGTAGAAGGATCCATCTAATCAGTCTAGATTTTGTATCCTTTTTTGATATAAGATACCTCAACGCTGCATGATCTGAATAAAATAAAACCTTAAACCCTAACAGATATGATCTAAACTTTTCTAGGGCAAACACAACTGCTAGTAATTTTTTTCAGTGGTAATATAGTTCATTTGTGCATCTGAAAGAGTTTTGCTAGCATAATAAATTACATGAGGTTCTTTGACTGATCTATCTGCCAATTGCAGTGTTACTGTAGTGGATTTCAACTCTCCAAATCCGAATAACTCATACACTAAACTTGGGAGAAGGTTTACACTCGCACCCAAATCTAATAATGGTTTCTTGATTATGAAGTTTCCTATGACACATGATATAATCGGGGTACCAGGATCTTTTAGTTTGAGTGGGGTTATTTGCTGAACAACTGAGCTGACTTGCTCAGTCAAGTGGATCTTTTTTGGTATTTGTGACTTGGCTTTCCGTTTTTGTATGCATAGATCCTTCAAAAATTTGGCATAAGCCGGAACTTGCTTAATAGCATCGAGAAAAGGTAAGTTTATTTGGACTTGCTTAAATATCTCAAGCATCTCATTCATTTTTATATTCTTCTTATCTGAAGGCAAAGGAGATTCTAAAGCACTAGGGAATGGGGCTCTAGGTGTGATTGCTTGATCATTGAATTCCTTTTCTTCTTCATTTCTTCTCTTTTCTGGTTTAGCCACTTCTAATTTTGGGGATGGTTCAGGTGTGTTCAATGTTTTTCCACTTCTGAGAGTCATGATTGATTTAGCATGTTCTGGAAATTTGTCAGGACTAATAGAACCCTCAACCATGAATTGTCCTTTCGGGTTATCGATAGGCTGACTATGTAACTTACCCTCCTCCCTTCTACTGAATGCTGTGGCTAATTGACCTATCTGAGTTTCTAGTTTTGCAATAGATTGTGTGTGGGAGTGAAGGATTTGGGTATTCATTTCTAGCCCTTTCAATGCTTGTAACACTTTGTCTTCGAAAGTAGGATGATTATTCGGTGGAGGTTGTGGGATGTTTGGGTATTGTGAATATGGCATGCTTCTAAAATTGGTTTCTTGATAATTAGGTCTGATCGATGAATTGGCTATAGATTAAGGTTTTCAAGAAAAATTTGGATGATTTCGTCAGCGGATTGTAAGTATTTGTAAATGGATCATTTCTTGTTCTAGGAGCTAATCGGGTTTGGGCTTGGTGGGCTTGCTCTTGAACAAGTTCAGGAAATTGGTATGCAGCTGGACATTCACCTATAGAATGGATTGGACTCGAACAAATTATGCAGACCTCATGTAATTGAGTAGATGGGGAAGAGATGTTTCCAACTTGTAGAATCCGGTCAAGTTTATGGGATAATTCATCTACCTTAGTATAGATATCTGTAGAATGACCTATTTCATATATTCCACCTCTTTTAGGTCCTATGGGAGGGTCTTGACGAGCAACTGACATGTAATGTAATGAATTCTCACTCAATGTCTCAAAGAGTTGCCAAGCTTCATATTCATTTTTAACATAAATGTCCCACCACATGAAGCATCAACCATTTGCCGATGCTTTTCTGATAATCCATCATAAAAGCACTGAACCAGTTGGGTATGGCATGATGTGGATATTTTCTAATTAGTTCTTTGAATCTCTCTCATGTCTCATAGAACATTTCTCCATCTGTCTGGGAAAAACTTGTTATGGCTTTTCTAATTTGATTCGTTTTTCCTATAGAAAAATATTTCTTAAGAAACTCTATCTGAAGATGATCCCAAGTTGAAATTATAACAGTGTCCAGTGAATTTAACCAATACTTGGCTTTATCTTTTAGGAAAAAAGGGCATAACTTAAGCCTAAGTGCATCATTAGATAAATTTTGAATCTTGACAGTTGAGCAAATTTCTAAGAATTCATCTAAGTGTTTGTAGGGATCCTCATTTTTAAGTCCATAGAAAGATGGTAACATTTGGATTACACTTGACTTGATTTCGTATTGGGCAGCCTCTACTGGAGGCACTTGAATGCAGGGAGAGTAGGTATACCTTGAAGGAGTGGAATACTCTTTTAACTGTCGTGGTTGATTATTTTCGTTATTAGGATCCATAATTCTGAGTCTGTTTGCTCTAATAGTTCTTTCTATCTCAGGATCTAAGGGTATAAGGTTGGGTTGCAACGATCGGCGACCAAGCATATACCCTACCAATGACTCTAAAGCAAACAGTTTTTTTTTATTTTTTTATTTTTTTTATAATAAAAGAGGAAAAAGATTCTAAAGAAAATATCCTAAAAGATTCCTAGAACTGAGAGAAATGGCTAATTTAATTAGGGTTTAATAATTCTTAGCAATCAAGTTAGCAAAGATTAGACTCTCTATTCTAGGTTTACCCTAGATCTAGACAGCTCATACTTCCAAGACCGCCTTGTCCTATTGAGCTCGAAGTCCTTAAGGCTGATGTCTAATTAATTTTAGAGTTTTAGGTTTGGGTTAATGCAAAATGAAGGATGTGGTTTGTGGGCCAAGGAAGGGTGATGAAATCCCCACCTTATCTTGATTAGGGGTTGTGCCCTTAAAGTTAATTATGATAATGCTATGCAACAAACAGATATTCAGCTCTTAAAATTATCAAACAAAATTAATCTAATTATTATTATTATTATTTTAAAATTTTTGTGATTAGGTTTCTAATTTTCTAATAAATTATGAGATGTCAAAGGAAGAATTTTGAGTTTTGCAGAAAATAAATCCACATAAGTCAATCTAAGCATAAAAATAAAATAATTATTTTATTATATATTTTATTTTATTATATATATATAGTTTAAATTAATTATGTTTTATGGAAGGTGTCTTAGGGTTTTCTTTTAGTTTTTTTTAAGGTAAGTTAATTAAAAGGAAAATTTGATTAGGTTAAAAGTGGATTTGTAACAAGAAGGAAAGTAATAATTTTTTTTATGTATGTTAAAAAGAAAATATGCAATTCTAAAAATTAAGAAAATAAAATAAAGAGACAATAACTATTCTAAAATTAAGAGAAAATTAATCTATTTTTTTATATTTTTATATTTTTTTAATTTTTTTTAATTTTTTTTTAATTTTTTTTTGAATAACACACTTAAGTCCCCGGCAACGGCGCCAAAAATCTGATGCGTGTTGTAGCGCAATGATTAAAACACCTTAATTTTATTATTAGAATAGCGAGAGGAAGGGATCGATTCCACAGGGACTTTAGCGATTATCTTGAAATAAATTTATAAATTTAACTAAATAGATAATTAAGTAGATAATTAGTAGTGCAAAATAATAAGATATGGTCTATCTTATAAGAGCACGGCTCATACCCGTACGGCCCGTCCCTTTTAAGAATAGATTAGTCTAAATTATTTTCACTTAAATAGAATTTAATAACAATTAAACATAAATAAAAACTTTATTTCATATAAATTAAAAAGTTATAACATTAAGAAGGCAACAGATTGCAATAAATTCTGAACCAAACAGGGCCCTCCAAGCCACGGACTCTTCCTGGGAACAGAGCAATCCACGGATGTAGGACGCAGAATAAAGCCTCCGAATCCACTCCCTCTAGCCGATCCTCCAAGAAGCACCTCCACGGACGGCTAAGCAGAGTCACCAGATGGGGGCTCCTAGGAACAGAACAGCCTCCATGGACTTCTCTCCAATCACCTGGAACAAAGCTTCCTCACGGACTGGACAACACCTTCTCATGGCATGAAACATAGCACCTTCTTACGGCATGAACGGATGCAGATCCTCGGACGGGCACCGCACGAGAGCTCTCCCCCTCCAACGAAGCCTCCTTGCTGCTATTTATAGAAAGAAATCCGGACACGCGCAGATGCGAAGAAGCAACGGGATTCTGTTGCCAAAATAGAGATGACGCAGAGGCAATGAGCCGCGGGAGAAAAATCCCTGAGAAATCGTGAATAAAATCCAAATTCCTTCAAGATGAATTTAATTCTTCCAATTTGATAACCTCCTATCTAATTTATTCCGTAATTGGTGGAGGAAAAGATTAGATTTGATTAGGAGAAGAATCGTGCGAAAAGAAACAGAATTATGTTGAGAAGACGATGAAGTCGGCACTGGGTTTGCCGACTTTGCTTTAAATTTCATGCAAAATCCTTATAAAATTAATTTTGAGCACGTTTTAAGTCTGATTCGAGTGCCATTTGTGTCATTAAATTCCTAAAATGAGCTCTTCAAATTAATAAGGTTTTACTTAAAATATTATATAAAATATTAAAATATTTAATAATAATAGGTACGTTGATTTATTAATTAATAGGTTTTATGATAATTATTTGTGTTTATCAATGGGTGCCCGTCAACTGTGAGCTGAGGAATTGGCTTCTCCCAGCTGTGAGTTGTCTTAGGGCTTTTTGATGGCTGAAAGTAACCAACGATATGTTGCAAGTATATATTTTAAATAAAGGTATTATCCGATTGGCCATTGGCCGCTGATACAGAGCTGAAGCCGCTGGGGCTAAATAAAGTCGTTGAGGCTGTGACGAAGCCGCTGAGGCAGAGTTGAGGCCGTTGAGAGCCTTTTAAACCCCGAAGGGTGACCTGAGAGTCGCTGGGATGGGACCATGCTTAGGAGGCTTTAATCCTAGAGGGTGACCTGAGAGCTGAGAGTCGTCAGGTGCCTTTTTCTTTGCACCAATGATCTTTTCTGCCTACATTAGAGTTAGTCTTTGGGCTTTGGTGCCGAGCTGGCCTCGGGCTTTGGTGCCGACACGAGTCAGGCTTAGGTGCCGAGTTGGGCTCGGGCTTCGATGCTGAGCTGGCCTTGGGCTTTTGGTGCTGGGTTAGCCTCGGCTTTGATGCCGACTGGAGTCGAGCTTAGTGCCGATGCGGAGTCGATCTTCAAGTGCCGTTGCAGAGCCGGACTTCCGGTGCCGATGCTGATTTGGGCTTAGGTGCTGAGGGGAGTCGGGCTTGAGTGCCGATGCAGAGCCAACGCGGAGTCGGGCTTGAGTGCCGACGCGGAGCCGACGCTGAGTCAAGCTTAAGTGCCGACGCGGAGTCGGGCTTAGGTTCCGACGTGGAGTCGGGCTTTGAGTGCCAATGCGGAATCGGGCTTTCAGTGCCGACGCTGAGTCAGGATAAGTGCCGATGTGGAGTTGGTCTTCAAGTGTCGATGCGAAGTCGGGCTTCCGGTGCCGACGCTGAGTTGAGCTTGAGTGCCGATGCGGAGTCGGGCTTAGGTGCCAACACGGAGCCGGGCTTGAGTGCCGACGCGGAGCCGGGCTTGAGTGCTGATGTGGAGTCAAGCTTGGGTGCCGAGGGGAGACTCGGGCTTAGAGTGCCGACGCGGAGTTGGGCTTGAGTGCCGACGATACAGGTCCGAGGCCGAGTACCAAGGGGCTGAGGCGTCCGCCAAAAGAGAGGAGACGGGGCCGAGGGTCACTGATACAGAGGCTAAAGCCATTGAGACTGTGACAAAGCTGCTGAAGCAAAGTTGAGGCCATCGAGAGCCTTTTGAACCCCGAAGGATGACCCGAGAGTCACTGGGATGGGACCATGCTCAGAAGCCTTTAACCCCGAGGGTGACCTGAGAGTTGAAGGTCGTCAGGTGCCTATTTAACCCCAAAGGATGACCTGAGGGTGCTTGGACCAGGCTCAGGTGCCTTTTAACTCCGAAGGGTGACCTGAGACCAGGCTCAGGTGCCTTTTAACTCCGGAGGGTGACTTGAGGGTGCTTGGACCAGGCTTATATGCCTTTTTCTTTGTGCCAACGATGTTTGCTGCCGACGTTGGAGTCAGTCTTTGGACTTTGGTGCCAAGCTGGCCTCGGGCTTGAGTGTCGATGGTACATCGAGCTTTTTAGATCCAGTGGTACATCGGTCTTCGGTGTTGATGGTACATCGGTCTTGAAGTACCGAGCTGGCCTTGGTCTTTTGAGATGCCAATGCGAGGTTGGTCTTGAATGCTGATGCAGAGTCGGTCTCCCCTGCATGATATTTTTAAGTATCAATGAAAGAAATACTGTCTTATGTGCAGTGTACTTAGCTCTTGCGGCACCCCTGTTTTCCTTTTGCGGACTTGAGCGCTTCCGCCTGCTAGTGGTCTGCCCTCCAGGGAAATAGGCCAAGGGGCTGAGGCCGAGGCTGAGGGGAGCTCGGTCGATTGCATGGCTTGGGAGCCGAAGCCGAGGCAGGACGGGGCTGAGGGGAGCAGGAGATGGAGGCCTTCCGAAGACGACGGGAGCTGGCAGCGAAGATCGGAGCTGGGCAGAGGCCTTCCGACCGAAGCCGACGGGAGCTGGCAGCGAAGACTGGAGCTGGGCAGAGGCCTTCCGAGAGCAAGGAAATGGGGGTTGGGAGCTCCTTGCCTTGACCCAGCTCTGGAGAAGGATGGGAGCTGGAGATGCCGCTGCCCTTACTTGGGCTTTCCTCCGCGTCGCCGTCCGTAGGAGAGAAGGCTGCTTGGGCGGCGAGTGATGGCTCTCTAAGCTTTAAGTCGTTGATGAGTTTGATGATGGTGGACCTTTTGCTGGGGAGATTCCCGGTAGGATGAAGGATGGCAGGCCTAGGCAGTGACCAAAGAGTGAGTGGAAGCTTTTGCTCACGGTTGTGTGGTCATGAGATGTGGCTTCTGAAGCTTTTTCTCAGCTCGTTGAAGGTGCCTCCCAGCGCGACTGGTGAAAGCTTCCCAGATTCTTGTCGTCACCATCTTCACAATCCACCATTTTGATGAAAAAGGGATGAGGATATGCAAACCAGCATCGCTGACCCTCCCCTTCCTAGCGCACTAATCTGTTGCTGCCAAGTCACTTGTGATGAGCGCCGGGTGTGCTAAAATCTTCGGGGGCCTCCGAGGAGGTGAAAAGGTTGCCTTTTTCCTCTAAGAACATGCAAGAAGTCCCGGGTCGGTGGTTCCGGCGGGGACCCTCCGACGCTCAAGTTAGTGAGCTTGTAGAACAGAAATGTGTTGTATGAGTATGTTTCAGAGAGAAGAAGGAGATCCCTTGCCCTGAGCTCGGGGTTTTCCTTTTATACATGTCTGGGGGGTTCCTTTCACCTCATTCCATTGGAACCGTCGAATCTTTCTGGTTAGGATGAGCTCTGTGAACGGCAGTTGGGTGAGCTGTTGCCGAATGGGCGCCTTGTATGTCGGCAACTGCGGGGTGTGTTGTTAATTGCCTGTAATCTCAGCAAACAGATGAGCGAGACATGCGGTGGTGGATGTCTCGAATCCCAGGGTCCGATATCCAAGGTTAGCTTTACTATGCTAGGAAAACATGCAACATAAGGTACCTAAGTTAAGGCCGAAGCCAGAAATCGAGGCCGAAGCTGGAGGCCAGAGCCGGAGGCAAAGGCCGAAGCCGGAGGCCGGAGCCGGAGTTGAAGGCCGAAGCCGAAGTTGGAGGCCGAAGTCGAAGGCCAAAGCCGGAGTCGAAGGACGGAGCCAGAGCCGGAGGCCGAAGCCGGAGTCAAAGGCCGGAGCCAGAGGCCAGAGCTGGAGGCTGAAGCCGAAGCCGAAGGCCGAAGCCGGAGCTGGAGGCCGCAGCCAGAGTCGGAGGCCGAAGCCGGATCTAGAGGCCGGAGCCGGAGCCGGAGCCAGAGGCCGCAGCCGGAGCCAAAGGCCGAAGCCGGAGCTGGAGGCCAGAGCCAGAGGCTGCAGCCGGAGCTGGAGGCCGCAGTCGGAGCCAGAGCCAGAGGCCGGAGCAAGAGGCCGCAGCCGGAACTGACGTGCTGTCACTTGTAGGGCTTTTATGAAGATGCTTCTTCTTAGTGGTATGTCAAAGCTACATGCGTTGTCCCGTCAGAGATAGGTTACTAAAGTTGATTGATGAATACTGCTTAACTTGAACAGTTATGATAGTCTTCTGCAAGGCATAAGCGATCATCATGGGCACAGTGAGGTGTGCAATAGCACAGTTGGTTTCTCCCAACATCTAGGCTCGAGCCCTCATTCATAGCCAGGATTCTAGCTTTAACCTTTGTGGGCCCCTCTTAAATCGAACAGCTATTTGTTAATACCTTCGGACTCGTGGGCTACTTGAGAGCGCCTATCTTGCCCTGTTCCCATTATCTGACACACGGGCTAATCAATGTCTCTTCCTTACCTCAACCCAATTTCCAAATTTAATACGAATACCAGCCAGGCTCTCAAAGGGGAGTGATAAAAAGGGTCTGGAGGTTCCATATAGCTAACACCTTCACTTAGGTGCTAGGTCCTCTCAACGGACATTTGTTGCTTCCACGTTTGTTTGGATCCACTTCACCTTCCTCCCCTGAGTCCCTCTTCGAAAGAGTGGAGGAAGGAACTAGAGAATGGACAGCTCTTAAGGGTTGGATTGGTGCTGGCTTTAGCGCTAGAAGAAAGGAAGTTGGGAGGCGGGTCGGAGAGGAGAGATGGGAGGCGCAGAGACGACCGAAACAGAACTCGGGTTGAGCCAGAAATGACAGGGGAAGAGGTTGGAATAATTCTGGTTGGAGCCACCCGTGGAGTAGATAGCTGGCCTTGGAAATCTGGAGTTGGAGTTGGAGGCCACCTGAACGGAATTGGAGTTGGAGTTGCAAGTCTAACATCTGTGGCTTCCATTGCTTTCAAGTTCCGAGTAAGATAACCGGTACTCTCAAATTCCTCTTCCTCGTTTGCACTCATAGCACCGTTCAGACCTGGCAAAGATTTCTTCGAAGACTCGCGGCTGCTGGTGCCGTTTTTCTTTTGATAAGGCATCTTAGAGGCCCGAATACTGCTCAGGAGCATAAGCCAATGCTTGGATACACAAGCAGAGTTGCTCCTCTCCTTAGTTCCGGGCAGCCTACTGAGGATCTCGAAGAGGCACTCGTCAGGAAGAACATCGATGGAGTAGGGCTGCTGCTTTTGCTTCTCAGAGTCCTTCTCTCCTTTAATGATGAAAGGAGCCATGACCCGTAACCTCTTGGGAGGTGGGCAGAAGACGTCGACGTTAGGAGAGATAGATAAGAGAATGCTCGAATCCATGAGGTTGGAGATGATCCATCCCCCGGAGCCATGATCCTTCTTTTTAAGCACCGCCCAGCGGGAGAGCTTGGGGCTTCCATCGAAGAAAATCGTCCCCCCTTTTTCTCTGGCTGCCCCAGTCTGTTGAGAAAGCTAAACAGCTGGGAAAGGCCATTGAGAACAAAACGCTGAACAGAACATGAACAAAAATATCATGCTTGATTTGCTGGTTTGAGAAGGCCGTTTCAAGAACTGCCACTCATGGGCCTCTTAACTGGCCCCATCATAAGTGATACATGAACATAGCTTTAATACCAGCATCTAGTGTGTTTATTCAACTGCTGAATTTATTCTGTACTATAAGTAAGACATATCTTGAGAAAAATTCAATTTTGGTAAAAACTATTATTTATATATTATGCATTCTTAATGGTACAATTGAATTATCATTACTTTCTTCAGCATTTGCATAATGTTGATGTGATCATCTATCTTGAACATCATGTGTATGTACACTTTCAGATTCTTGGTTGCCTCATAATGGTTGCAAAAATTCTGTCCAGATCCATGATATGGTAAACTTCTAACGCAAAATTTACCAGTCAAATTATGCTTAGTGGGAAAATATTTAAGAGTTAAATTAGTGAAAAGATTATCTTCCACAGGGAATATATGCCATCAATATATTGCTGGGGGCAATTGTTAGAGCAGTGTGAAATTTGTAACTTTAATGAGTCTACACTAGTTCATTGCCCTAGGATATTGGCATCATTTACATCTATAATGAAGTGCCTAATGTTGTAAAGATACCTCGGTATTTTCTTTATATTAATTTTTATGTTTGATATGTATCATGAAGTTTATGTAAGCAACTGGATGTCGTGCAAATGATTGTAGAAGAAATGAACATATTAACTACAATCTTCCTTCGGTATGATAACAAGAAGATCCTTTACTCAAATGTAGTATTGTTGATGAGGCCCATCAGCAACTTCAATAGAAGTCCCAAGATGGCTTATACAATTGAGTTTTCGATCGTTACTTCTACCCCAGTTGAAACTGTTGCTGCTTTGAAGAAATCTATACAGACGTAAGTATAATTAAACCTTTGGTTTTAGTTAATGCTAATTGTTTTAGCTCTGCTTTTACTTTTTTATGTTAATTGAACTATTTATTTGTACAGGCTGTTCTGTGCCATGCCAAAGTTCTTTATGTAAATAAGATCTATTTTGTGTATTTTATTTGAGTCATTGAATTATGTGCACATGACCATGCTGTTATGGATGGAGCTTAATTTCATCAAGAGGAAGTTTGAATTCGAATCTTGAATTCGATTTGGCCAACTAAGGAAGCTGATTTTGGGGAGGATTTGTTGCAACTTTCAAATCTGATCTTGGGAAGGATTTGTTGAAGATTTTGAAGGTAGCAAATCAATTCATGGTTGCCAAAAGTGTGGAGCTAGTTTTGGAAATCAGTCCATGGTTGCCAAAAGTGTGGAGCCAGTTTTGGGATGGGATTAGGTTGGAGGAGTGTCTTCGATCCTTTGTGTGTCTTCTTCAACCGGTGAAGTTGAGCGAAAAAAAGGAGAATAGGAGGCTCTGTGAGGACATCCTCTGTGAGCTGTAGATCCTGATTCAACTCTCTGGATCATAAGAGTTTCTGAGAGAGTATGTTTTGAGGGCTTGTACCTGATTCAACTCTTAGTGAAGCCTTGCAGATCCTGTGCCACCGTGGACGTAGCCCAGTTTGGGTGAACCACGTAAAATCCTCGTCTCTCGCTATTTTCTTTTGGATTTTGGTTCTTATTATTATTCTGTGTTTTTTGTTGATTTTATCGCAACTGCGTGTTTGGCCATACTAATAGAAATCTTATTAGAGGAATATTTGTTGTATTCCCTATCAAATTAGTATCAGAGCTTGGTTTTCTTCATATTATTACTGTCGAACAAATCAACAAAGAGATGGTAGAAGACAAGATCAAAATCAAAAAATTCAATGGTCATAATTTCGGATGGTGGAGGATGCAAATTAAGGACTACCTATATCAGAAAGATCTTTACCTTCCATTAGATGGAAAGAAGCCGGATTCAATGAGTGACTCAGATTGGATGATTCTGGATAAGAAAGCCCTGGCTATGATCAGATTATCGTTGACACCTCAAGTGGCGTATAATATTGCAAAGGAAAAGACCACCGTGGATATGATGACCACTTTAACAAAGCTATATGAAAAACCTTCCACCTCAAGCAAGATATTTCTCATGAAAAAGCTCTTCAATTTGAAGATGGCTGAGAATAGTTCAGTGACGGAGCATCTGAATGAGTTCAACACGATAATTAATCAATTGGAGTCGGTCTCTGTTGCTTTTGATGATTCATTCAGGGCTCTTCTTTACTTATGTTCCTTGCCAAAGAGTTGAGATAATCTTGTGATGACAGTCAGCAACTCGGTATCAGGTAACCTTACATTCAATGATGCAGTTAGTTGTATATTGAATGATGAGATGAGAAGAAAGGCTGTGGGTGGGACTTCTACAAGTGCTGCACTCATGGTGGATACCAGAGGAAGATCACAGGAGAGAAAGAAGTCAGAGAAAGGTCGGTCCAAGAGCAGAGGAAAGTCCAAAGGGAGATTTCCCATGAAGTGTTGGAACTGTGGGAAGAAAGGTCACATGAGCAAGGATTGTTCGGGTAAGAAGAAAGAAAAAAGTGCAGAGAGCAAGATAGAAGGTCAGGAAGCAAATGTTGTGAGTACTATTGAGCATAATTTTGAGGATGTGTGCCTGTCAACCGGCGATGGGGCAAACTCAGATATGTGGTTTGTAGACTCAGGGGCTTCTTACCATTGCAGCTCAAAGAGACACCTATTTTCATATTTTGTCCAAGAAGATTTTGGTCATGTCACAGTTAGCAATAGACAGCAGTGCAGAATTATGGGTAAAGGAATAATTGTATTGAAGCCAGTGACAGGTGAAGAATTGAGACTTGCACAAGCCAAATACATCCCAGAGTTAAAGAAAAACCAAATTTCTACCAGCCAGCTTGATGTTGAGGGTTATGTATCTTTTTTGGTAATTCTCAGTGGAAGATTACTAAAGGGTCTATGGTTTTTGTCAAAGGGAAGCGGACATGCACTCTCTACTTCTTGGCAGACAGTGAGAGTTCAGTTTCAGTGGCAGCAGGAGACACGGGTACAATGACTACATTATAGCATAGGAGGCTCGGTCATCTTAGTGAGAAGAACTTGAATATTCTACACAGGAGAGAGCTTCTACCTGGGCTAAAGATGGTGAATCTAGAGTTTTGTGAAGAGTGTATCTATGGTAAGCAGAAAGCAGTGAGTTTTTAGTTAGCAAGAACTCAAAGAAGACTGAAAGGCTAGAGTTGGTCCATTCAAATGTTTGGGGTCCAGTACCAGTGGCATCATATGCGGGTAATAAGTACTTTGTCACGTTTATAGATGATTTCAGTAGGAAAGTCTGGGTGTTTGCTATGAAGAAAAAGTCTAAGGTCTTTGGCATATTCAAGAGATGGAGAGTCATGTGTGAAAGCCAGACTGGAGCAAGTCTCAAGTGTCTCAAGATAGATAACGGTGGTGAATACTGCAGTAGAGAGTTTGATGTCTACTACGCAGAGCATGAAATCAGAAGGATCAAGATCGTCCCAGGGACCCAGAGCAGAATGGTGTGGCAGAAAGAATGAACATGACCATTCTTGAGAGAGAGAGGAGTATGAGGTTTGACTCAGGTCTACCTATATATTTTTGGGCGGCAGCACTGGACACCGCAATGTATTTGATCAAAAGGAGTCCATCCAGTGCATTGGATGGTGGGATTCCAGAGGAGGTTTGGACAGGAAAACAGGTAAAACTTTCTTTTCTTATAGTATTTGGCTGCATTGCTTATTCTCTAATTGAGAAAGAGAAGAGAAGTAAGTTAGACTCCAAGTCTACAAAGTGTGTTTTCATTGGATACGGTGGCTATGAGTATGGCTACAAGCTCTGGGATTTTCAGAACAATAAGATCATTCAAAGCAGGAATGTGGTATCTGATGAAGAGCATACTTACAAAGACAGGAAGGATGCAATGGAAGAAAAGAAACATGAGTTTATACAACTCGATCCTGTTAGAGATGGAGAAATTCCATGAGTGCAAACTGAAGATGGAAACTCCGAGGATGTGGAGGAGGAAGATGTGGTTGGAACAGATAGTCACATACATACAATGGTACCTCAGCCAGTGTCCCCATAGTTGAGGAGGACCACGAGGGTTACCAGTCCATCACAGAGGTATTCTGCTAATGATTATGCCAAAATGTTTTGTTGAAGCCATGCAGGATGAAGCTAAGGTCAAGTGGGAGTTGGCTATGAAAGAGAAGATAGACTCTTTAAAGCAAAACAAGACTTGGGATCTTATGAAGTTATCTGCTGGTAAGAAAGCTCTGTTCAACAAATGGGTGTACAATATGAAGAATAAGGTTGATGGTACCAAGAGATATAAGGCAAGATTAGTTGTCAAGGGGTATGCATAGAAAGAAGGGATTGACTTCCAGGAGATTTTTTCCCTAGTAGCCAGATGACATCCATCAGGATGATTTTGAGCATGGTAGCAGTGGAGGATCTTCATCTAGAGCAGCTAGATGTGAAGACATCATTTCTTCATAAAGATTTGGAGGAGTTGTACATGCATCAGCCAGAAGGTTTCTAGGTCAGGGGAAATGATGACATGGTCTGCAGATTGAAGAAAAGTTTATATGGTCTGAAGCAGGCTCCGCGGCAATGGTACTTCAAGTTTGACAGTTTCATGCTAGAGAAAAGCTTCACCAGATGCCAGTCAAATCATTGTGTGTACTTTCAGAGGTACATTACAAATGAGTTCATTATTTTATCGTTGTATGTGGATGATATGCTTGTAGCAGGTTCCAGTATGAGGAAGATAGAAGAGCTCAAGAAACTGATGGCAAAGAAGTTCTCAATAAAGGATTTGGGAGAGGCGAAGCAGATTCTTGGCATGAGGATTAACAAAGATAGAAAGTAACGAAAGCTGTGGCTATCTTAGGAGGACTATATAGAAAAGGTACTGAACAGGTTCAATATGGAGAATGCAAAGGCAGTGTCAACACCTTTGGCAGCACACTTCAAACTCAGCAAGCAGTTGTGTCCAACAACTCTGAAGGCAAGGGATGAGATGATTAGAATTCCATATGCCTCAGCCATGGGAAGTCTAATGTATGCAATGGTTTGCACAAGACCAGATATCGCACAAGCAGTGGGAGCAGTCAGCAGGTACATGTAGAATCCAGGCAAGGAGCACTGGAATGTAGTGAAGTGGATCTTGATATATTTCAGGGGTACGTCAACTTACAGTTTGTGCTATGGAGGTGATAGTCTTCAAATACAGGGATTTGTAGATGCAGATCACTCTGGTGATAGAGATAGTGGGAGGAGCACCACTGGTTATGTTTTTACTGTCGGTGATATAGCAGTGAGCTAGGTATCTCAGTTGCAGAAGATAGTGGCATTGTCAACTACAGAAGCTGAGTATGTGGCGATCACTGAAGCTAGTAAAGAGATGATCTTGTTACAAAGGTTGATGAAGGAGCTCGGCAAGAAGCACGAGTGTAATACATTATGGAGCGACAGCTAGAGCGCAGTTCGATTGGCAAGGAATCCAGCATTTCATGCAAGAATCAAGCACATTCAGCTTAGGTATCATTTCATATGCAGTGCGTTGGATGAGGAGCAGTTGAAGCTGGAGAAAATTGATGGAGCTAAGAATCCTGCAGATATGTTTACCAAGGTTGTGAGCAGGGACAAGTTGAGTCTCTGTTGCAACTTGGTGAAGCTTTCCAAGATATAGATCAGGAGAGCGCGGCATAGAGAAAGAAGGTAGATCTAAGATTGATGTCATTAATCTTCAAGTGGAAGATTGTTATGGATGGAGCTTAATTTCATCAAGAGGGAGTTTGAATTCGAATTTTGAATTCGATTTGGCCAACTAAGGAAGCTGATTTTGGGGAGGATTTGTTGTAACTTCCAAATCTGATCTTGGGAAGGATTTGTTGGAGATTTTCAAGGCAGCAAATCAGTCCATGGTTGCCAAAAGTGTGGAGCCAGTTTTGGGATGGAATTTGATTGGAGGAGTGTCTTCGATCCTTTGTGTGTCTTCTTCAACCGGTGAAGTTGAGCAAAAAAAAGGATAATAGGAGTCTCTGTGAGGACATCCTCCATGTGCTGTAGATCCTGATTCAACTCTCTGGATCATAAGAGTTTCTGAGAGAGAGTATTTTGAGGGCTTGTACCTGATTCAACTCTTAGTGAAGCCTTGCAGATCCTGTGCCGCCATGGACATAGCCCAGTTTGGGTAAACCACGTAAAATCCTCGTCTCTCGCTATTTTCTTTTGAATTTTGGTTCCTATTATTATTCTGTGTTTTTTATTGATTTTATCGCAACTGCGTACTTGGCCGTACTAATAGTGATTTTATTAAAGGAATATTTGTTGTATTCCCTATCACATGCATCTTAGTCCAGAGGTATGTCTACATGACCCATATTTGTATGATATTTTCACATTACATAGCATAATTAACTTGCTTGATAAACTCATATTGTTTAATTATACTTTTAGAGATGCTAACATGGTATTTGAACAAGTTGTACTCAATTACAAGTTGCCATGATTCTGATTTAATAATTTATTTTCTTTGAGCATAAAAATTAATCAAATATAAACTTTTTTAATACTTGTTTTTCAACCTTGCAGAAAGTAATTTTGATACCCTGAAAGGATCTTCCAAGGAAAGTGAGCAAGGTGTACTTTGGCATGAGAGGTCTGCAATGATGTCTTGTTGGAACATTTATGAATTGCAATGTCATTTTAGGGCATTGCTTACTCTAGTAATGTTTAAAAGAGAGCTAGAAAACTGAGGAAGTCATTTATAAATGGGACCTTTATGAAGTGTCCAGTACCTTATGTTGTGTTGTCTCATTATGTGTTTTGATGTTTTATGTTAGTTATGGATATTGTAATTGATATGGACAATTGACTTTCATTTATTAGTTATTTTGATGCTTATCCTTTGTTGTCATTATGTAAAAAAATTGTATATGTAATGGGTATTGTATGTAAAGAATTATATTATTTTTATTGATATAGTTTTTAATATTTAAAAAAATATGAAACAAACAAAATATTTTATTTAAATAAAATATACAAAATTTTAAAAATTTTAAAATAGAAATATAATTTTAAAATATTAAAAAATTTAAAATAGAATAAATATAACTTTTCTATACGATTTTAACATATCTTGTAGCGAAAAAAAATAAAAAAATGTGTATTTATTATTTTTTCCTACGTAAAAATGGTTAAATAATAATAATTTAAAAAAGAATGATTAAAACTGATTATTAGCTAACTTTTTTCTATGATTTTTAGAAAAATCATAGGGAATGATGTGGACAAAAAATATTTTTTTAATTTTTTCTATGATTTTAGGGTTTTTTTTGTAGGGAAAGGAATATTTAAAAAATTTTATTAGCTAATTTTTCCTTACGATTTTAAGAAATTTCGTAGGGAAAGATGTGGATAAAAAATTATTTTTTTGATTTTTGCCTACGATTTTGGGGTTTTTTGAAGGGAAAGAAATTATTCAAAATAATTATTAGCTAAATTTTCCCTATGATTTTAAAAATTTTCGTAGGGAAAGATGTGAATAAAAAATATTTTTTTTTGATTTTTTCCTATGATTTTGGGGTTTCTCGTAGGGAAAGAAATTATTAAAAATTATTATTACCCATCTTTTCCCTATGATTTTAAGGGAAAGATGTGGATAAAAAAATATTTTTTTGATTTTTTCCTATGATTTTTTATCTTCGTAGGCAAAAGTTTTCAAAATTTAAATTTACATTTCAAATTCTAGTCACTCTATCCCTACGAAATATGAACTTTTTCCAACGAAATAAAATCGTAGGGAAAAGGTATGATCTTTGCCTACGATTTTGAAAGTCGTACGCTAAGGCTTTCCCTACGCATCTTTTCCTATGATTTTTTTTTTCGTAGAGAAAAGTTCAAAAATCTATCTTTCCCTACAAAAAAAAAAAAAATCGTAGACAAAAGTCATGTTTCTTGTAGTGTGAAAAAGTCTACCCCTTTTGGCAGGGAGGGATGGGGATGAGGGCTAAAGTACAAGTGGCGATGAGGCTGGCTTCCCACCTCCACCCTCTCCTATTGCCATTCTTAATGAGATACTGGCATGATGGATGAAAGCTAACATTGTATCCCGCCTATAGTCATGGTAGATGATAGCTGATATTTCTATTATAACAAAATGTGTTGTTCCTTTCCAATAATTTCTCCTTTTGTTTTTTTGCTTCTTTATCCTTTGTTGGCTTGTCCTGAGTTGATGGTGGCTGAGAACAAAAGTTCTGTTAGCCATTTTTCACCGCCCATAATTAAGGAGAGGAAAATGTATCACCTGCAATGGACTCATTCAATAGAGTTATAGGTTCTACTCAAACCCTTAATTTTAGATTGGATGGTGCCACCTGCCTAGCCCATAATTTTGCAGGCCATGCCGATATAAAATAGTTCTATTCAGAGCTCGCAATCTAATATCTTATTTTGATTTTCTAATTTTTATATGTTAAATTAATTTTCTAATTTTTTATATACTAATAGATGGCTTGACATGAGAGAGAGAGATATATGAGAGAGAGAGAGAAAAATCCTTTGCTTCAACGAATGATTTAGCCTTAGAGATTTTATAGAAAGAGATTTTTATAGAAGATGATACTCTTAATCATACAAGTCTAATGAAATGAATGGCTAATATTTATCGAAAATAGTCAGAAGAAATGATCTGATTTTATTATTTCTCGAACCAAGAGATTCATGAATCAAAATCTTGATGCATATAGATATAAATGCTCAAATGAAAGTAAGAATTTATTGCAAGATAAGCATATTTTTTAAAAAAAGGAATTATTTTCAGTAGCAATTAGATTAAACAAATCTCACATCCTTTGCAAAACGTAATTTTTCTTTTTTTTTTTTCAAAGAAAAATTTTCTTTCTTTTTATCCTTCTATTTTTCATCTTCAACAAAAAAAAAAAGCTATGGAACATGAATTAATGTTGATCACTTTGTTTCTTGCCCTGACGACGACCGGTTGTACAAGAAAATAGGCTCTCTTCATTACCCATATATAGTCCATCTCTAGCAAAGCGGTGCAACTGCTGATTGCATTGAATGAAGTTTATTCTATACGCACACAAGTTTCATGTTCAAGTCTAGTTAGCATCTTCCAATAATAACTTATCGCAACATGTTCTAAAGATGTCTTTTTCATTAAAACATATTAAAAAAGAAGGAAAATCCCATCCATCTGATGATGCATCATTATATATCCATAGTCCCCAAGATCGATCAGCTAAGAGATTCAACATTTATCATGAATAAGATGGACAACAAATAAAGCTGGCCACCATCCAACCAGACCTACCGGATAAAATAAATATCAACCTTGTTCCGGGCTTGCGTACGTGCAAAACTATTTTAGAATAGCAGCACTTAGTACCTGGCTCATATCATGTCTTGGTGGGATGAAATCAAACTAAGCACTTAGTACCTGGCTCATATCATGTCTTGGTGGGATGAAATCAAACTAAGCACTTAGTATGCTCATATCATGTCTTGGTGGGATGAAATCAAACTAATGCTCAAACTCTTAGGTAGTGCTTAATAAAAAAAATATTATTTTTAGATAAATATACAAAATAGAGTTTATTCCTTATCTATTTCTAGGGATATTTCTTGGCTATTCTATTGATCATATCAAATGCAAAAAGATAAATTTATAGGATAACTTTTTTTTACTCTTATTTAAAGGGATAACCAGCTATTCCTATATTTTCTAGGAAATAAATTGAAGGGATAACCCATGATCATGGTTAACCATAGATTATTCCTCTGGTTAACTTTATTCCCAGCTATCCTTTATAGTTATGGCTTTTGGGAATAAGAGGATATATCCATAGGATATTTCCTCTTATTTTTATTTCAAACACTATCTTAATTATTTATGTGAAAATCATGTTGGCACATCGACCATGCATTAAGATTTTAAATATTTATACAAAATAAAAGAAGTTTAAATAATATTCTAAGCCTGCAACCTGTGTCGTATTGGGCTACACTAAGCCCAGCACCATGACCGGCCGGAGCTTAAAACTGTCCTTGGGCTTGGCATCTTGTCCTAGGTCTCAACCCTCATGGAATGAATTATATACGATTGTCTGGAGTCCAAGGACGTGCTACGTCTCTTGTCTCCTGGTGGAACTTCAATAACTCCATGATACAATGGATGCAGTTCCATTCACAGAGGCCTTTGAGATGTTCGGTGAAGTACGTATATTGATTTATGGACGTATATGATATACCATGCTCTTGCGAAATGGGAGGACAGCTTGAGTATGGGAAATTAATGGAGGAGACGACGGCTAGCTTGAAGAGATAGCCAGAGTTTAACGGGTGTCCCTTTCTCCACTGGGAAGAGAGGATGTGCGAAGGAGGTCATGAAGCTACACATATAGCCTAAGAAATCTTAGTAATTGGAAACAGGTTCTCCAACGTACGCGTTGTTCTTTGGGAAAGGTTGGGGGGTTGGTGGGGAGTTTATGGAACCATATATACCAGCCTTGAGATGTCTGTGTGATCGAGGTTGGTTAAAATAATCCAAGAGAAGATGAAGGACTCAGCTGGCAAGTCCCCTGGGTATAAAATGTGATTTAGATTATAAACTGTTATATAGTGGTCGCAAAAGGCAGGATTTTTTTTACATATATTTGAATTGAGCTGAACAAAAAAAAAAAAAGGATGGTAAAAAATTAAATGCAGATTGGTTTCAGATTTAAGATTTTAAAATTTAATTTAAATCAGATCGTATTCGAATTTAGAAAATCAAAAAATCCTCAATTTTCTAAAAATTATAATAATTATTAATTATATTTTATGTTATATCTTATTTTTTAAAAAAATGCCTCTTATTTAATTTTTTAATTTTATTTGTGCTGTTGAATTAATATAAAGATTTTTTTGTTTTGAAATGAAAAACAAATTTCTTTCAATTTCAGATTGAATTTGGATAGAATAACTAGTTTTTATCTAATTATTTGAAATAGTATTCAAACCAGTTAGAATACTATTCAATTATGGGTTTAACAAATCGATTAGTTTTTCAGTTTTAAAATTAAATCTGGATTCGAATAGTTAAAAAAAATATTGTTGGACATTAGATCTGAACCTTTGGTGAAAATCATCACCATGAAGCCCAAGAATCATTCATATTTAATTATCAAGAATTAACAAACATAAACGGAAGCATACCTGAATTTATATTGCTTGATTACTCTTCAAAATGTCTCTCCTAGAGAGCTCTTTAGAATTTTATCTAGGCTATTTTTTTATGATAAAATTTAGAGAGGAAGATCGTACATATGATTCAGGGACCACAACCGCTATATTTAGATAATTTCATCATTATCTTTTGGTATTTTTATTTTAGCTCATCATAAAAATAGAAATAATCTCTTAGGTCTCTACACATTAAATGGTCATACCTTATCAGATACATTAAAGTCCAAATTACTGAAACCTTAGCTGATCACTTTTAATTGGGCTTAACCTGTTGACCCAATTGTTGATTTTGATGATTAACAAAACTATTTGAGTATAACATTTGAAGTTACTAATGATTTTGATTAAGTTTTTCAGTTTATGATATGATTTATTAATCAAAATGATAAGACAAATCAAGTTCTAGTTCGAATCTAATGTCAAGGTAAGATTGCAGACATTAGAGTCGACACATGGAATCGCAGAGTCGACTCCGAAAATGGCAACTTAGAGTCGACTCCCGGACTGTTAGAGCCGACTCCAACAGAAAAGACAGAACGATGGTTTTTCTGGCCACGACTTAGAGTCGACTCCGGGACTGTTAGAGTCGACTCCAGAAGATTTTTGTGTCGACCCCAGAAAAGTCAGAGACGACTCCAGTTCAAGCGATTTGGGGATTTTCGATTTAGAGCCGACTCCAGAAAAGTTAGAGCCGACTCCAGAATGTCAGACGACTCAGAACTGTCAGAACGACTCTAAACTTTACTTTTATCTTTTTAATCCCAACGGCTATTGCTATTTATGGATCTAATCCTTCTTACACTTGTTTCTAACGGATAGTTTTAAACTATTTATGGATTAAACTGATCTATAAGAAGAGGGTTTGCTGCATCCGAAAAAGAGAGAGACAAAAAGAAAAGAATAGAGAAAAATCTTTGAAATCCATCAGAAAAAAAAGAGGAAAGATTCGAGAGGAAAGATTATACTGATTCCCCAAAAGAAAAGAGAGAGATTCCAAGCTTTCATAGCTCCATTTTGAAGAAATCTCAAGAAAAGAAGCAAGCCCTAGTTTTCTGATCTTCGGAGCTTCAAGAGCATTCTAAAGGAAGATCCATCCAAGAGAAGAGAAGAAGCAAGCCACCAAGATCTGCAAATCAGGCTTTGATTCCTATCTCTTTATTTCGTGTTCTATCATTGTATATTTGCTCATTGGAGGAGCCTTTGTTTTGTAAAAAATTATTGTTTGCTGGGTCAATCGGAGGATTGATTCCTTTGAGGCTGTTAGCCTTGTGCAAGCAGTTTGCTTGTGGTGTAAGGTTTTGTGCTGGTGAGCCTTGAAAACCAGCTGGGTTCGTTGTGCACCCGGGAAAACAACAAGTTCGAGTTGTGAGCTTGCAAAACAACTCTGCTGTAATCAGATTGATTATAGTGTGGACCCAAGAGATACTTGGGAGTGGACGTAGGTGTAGGTACACCGAACCACTATAAAATCTCTGTGTTTGCCGTGATTGTCTCATTATCTTAACTCTCTATTTGTGCATATTCTGTTTTAATCTGTGCAAATCTAAGTTTTATTTCCGCTGGGGTTTATTTTTCAAAAGAGTTTAAATTTTTGAAAAACCCAATTCACCCCCCCTCTTGGGTTGCTATCTGGACCAACAATTGGTATCAGAGCTAGTGCTCATTTGATTTGATCTAACGATCAAGAGTCAAAGATCCACATGGCAACTCAAGCTGGTTCATCTTTTTCGAAGGTCAATCTACTAAATAGACCACCCTTGTTTAATGGTTAAACTATGGTTATTGGAAGGCTAGAATGAAAATTTTCATTCAAGCACTTGACTATGATCTATGGAGCATTATAGTCAATGGACCACACTGCTAGAGTTAATGGCATGGAGATTCCTAAACCGAAACGGAATGGGATGAACATGATAAAAAATTGGCACAACTTAATGCCAAAGCAATGAATGTTTTATACTGCTCATTAGATGCAAATGAATTCAATCGTATATCTATTTGCATTTCTGCTAAGAAAATCTGGGATAGACTTGAGGTTACCCATGAGGGAACAAATCAAGTCAAGGAATCCAAGATTAACATGCTAGTTCATAAGTATGAATTGTTTAAGATGGATGCATGTGAATCTATTACTGATATGTTTACAAGATTTACTGATATAGTTAATGGTTTAAAAAGCCTTGGTAAATCTTATGATAATTCTGATCTTGAGGAAGGTTTTACGTTCTTTGCCTAGGACTTGGGAAGCTAAAGTGACTGCAATACAAGAGGCAAAGGATCTAAGTACCCTACCCCTGGAAGAATTATTGGGATCCTTGATGACTCATGAGCTTCAAATTAAGCAACATGTTGATGATGATGAGTCAAAGAAGAAGAGGACTATGGCTCTTAAGATTTCTGAATATATGGAAGAGCCTCATGAATCTGAAGATGAAAGTGATGATGAGGACATGGCACTCATCACAAGAAAATTTAAAAGATTCATGAAGAAGAAGAAGTTTGAAAAGAAAAAGCCCTTTGCAAGAAAAGATGAGGACAAGGGCAAAGAAAAAGAAGTTATTTGTTTGAATGTAAGAAGCCGGGTCATTTTAAATCTGAATGCCCACAACTAAAGAAAGGCACCCGAAATTCAAAAAGAAGGCAATGATGGCCACATGGAGTGATTCGGAAAGCTCAAGTTCCGAAGAGGAAGAAAAGAGTGAAATGGCCAATCTATGCTTCATGGCGGACAATGATGAGGTAAGTCCGAGTTTTCTTGATGATTTTACTTTCGATGAATTGCATAGTGCTTTTTATGAATTAATGGATGATTTTGCAAACTTAAGTTCAAAGAACAAAGATCTAAAAAATCAAATGCAAAAACTATCCTTAGAAAATGAAAAGCATGTTGTAGAAAAAGAACTTTTGATGAAAGAAAATGAAAGCTTGAAAAATGAAGTTGATAGACTTAAACCTATAGTTGATAAATTTACTTTGAGCTCTATCAAACTTAATATGATTTTGGATAATCAAAAAGCTGTTTTGATAAAGCTGGATTAGGATATAATCCACTTAAAAAGCAAAAATCTTTGAAAAATATTTTTGTACATGCTGAAAAATCATCAAATATTACTTGTTTTAAATGTGGAAACAAAGGACATAAATCTTATATGTGTAAATCTCCACATAATAAAAGAAAGATGATTTGGGTTCCCAAAGGAACAATATTTAATGCATCTAACCATGAAGGACCCAAGAAGGCTTGGGTACCTAAAATTAAGACATGAATGTTTTGCAGGAGTGTCTTGCAGCCATCAGACTGAAAAGAAAATGGTACCTGGATAGTGGTTGCTCAAGACACATGACGGGTGACAAAGATCAATTCATCACCCTTGAATCAAAAAGAGGTGGAGTAGTTACTTTTGGTGATAATGGTCAAGGCCATATCATGGGTATTGGTAAGATTCAAATTACTCCATCTACTCATATTGATAATGTTTTATATGTCGATGGACTTAAACATAATTTGATAAGTATTAGCCAACTGTGTGATAAAGGTTTCAAAGTTTCCTTTGAAGCTTCTGTTTGCACTGTTACTAATCCCATTGATAATAGCATTATTCTTGTTGGTAAACGTTATGGCAATGTGTACTTAATTGATTTGAGTAATTTATCTCCAAGTAATCATTGCTTAGTTGCTAATAATGCTAAGATGAATGAGATTGGTTGGCTATGGCACCGTAGATTAGGTCATGCAAGCACACACCTAATTTCTAAACTATTGAAAATGGATCTAGTTAAAGGTATTCCTAGCTTAAATTTTGAAAATAATCGAATATGTGATGCATGTCAATTTGGAAACAAACAAGAACTTCTTTCAAATCTAAGAATATTGTTTCAACTACTAGGCCACTAGAGCTACTACACATGGACCTTTTTGGACCTACTAGAACCACAAGTCTAGGAGGAAAGAAATATGGTCTAGTGATAGTAGATGATTACTCTAGATTCACTTGGGTAATGTTTTTGGCTCACAAAGATGAGACTTTCTCAATATTCCTGAAATTCGTTAAGAAAGTCACAAATGAGAAAAACACTACCATAGTGTCTATTAGAAGTGATCATGGAACTGAATTTGAAAATCACTTATTTGAAAAATTCTGTTTTGAAAAAGGCATACATCATAACTTTTCAGCACCTAGACACCTCAACAAAATGGAGTTGTAGAAAGAAAGAATAGGACTTTAGAAGACATGGCCCGTACCATGCTATGTGAAAGCCAACTTCCAAAATATTTTTGGGCGGAAGCTATAAACACAGCATGTTACATCCTAAATAGAGCCCTGATTAGACCTATCCTTAAGAAGACTCCCTATGAACTATGGCATAATAGGAAACCAAATTTAGGTTATTTTCATGCATTTGGTTGTAAATGCTTTATTCATAACAATGGAAAGGATAATCTTGGGAAGTTTGATGCAAAGTCTGATGAAGGTATTTTCCTAGGATATTCTACATCTAGC